>JAQQAC010026072.1:46697634-46742382 GCA_029783875.1 Phataginus tricuspis | reverse complement strand
TGCGCCGTCTGATGTTTCTTTATCTCTCCCTTCCTATTCTTCCTCCTCTTTTCTTTATATATTAGGTGTTTTATTCTTTGCCTTTAGTTAGTATTTGGGTGGTCTGCTTTCTTTGCTATGCTTTTATTTTCTCTGGTGACATCTTTTTAGTCTTAGGGGTGTTCCCCTCTAGATCAGTCCGTTTAATATATTCTGTAGTGGTGGTTTATGGGTGGCAAATTCTCTCAACTTTCTTTTGTCTTGAAATTGTTTAATCCCTTCATCATATTTAAATGATAATCATGCTGGATACAATATTCTTGGTTCGAGGCCCTTCTGTTTCATTATGTTAAATATATCATGCCATTCTCTTCTGGCCTGTAAGGTTTCTGTTGAGAAGTCTGATGACAGTCTGATAGGTTTTCCTTTGTAGGTGATCTTTTTCCTCTCTCTAGCTGCCTTTAATACTCTGTCCTTGTCTTTGATCTTTGCCATCTTGATTATTATGTGTCTTGGTGTTGTCTTCTTTGGGTCCCTTGTGTTGGGAGATCTGTGGGCTTCCGTGGACTGTGAGACTATTTCCTTCCCCAGCGTGGGGAAGTTTTCGGCAATTATTTCTTCAAAGACACTTTCTATCCCTTTTTCTCTCTCTTCTTCCTCTGGTACTCCTATAATGCGAATATTGCTACGCTTCGATTGGTCACAGAGTTCTCTTAATATTCTTTCATTCTTAGAGATCCTTTTATCTCTCTCTGCCTCAGCTTCTTTGTATTCCTGGTCCCTGTCTTGTAATTCCTTGATCGTGTCTTGAACCTGATTCAATCTGCTGTTGAGCCCTTCGATGGCTTGTTTCATTTCTGCATTGTCTTTCCTCACTTCCCTCACTTCCTCCCTCAGCTCTTGCACATTTTTCTGTAGATCTGTCAGCATGGCTATGACTTTTATTCTAAATTCTTTTTCTGGAAGACTGTGAATGTCCATTTCTCCAGATTCTTTCTCTGGGGTGGTGTTTGTCTGAAGCTTTGTCTGTATCATATTCTTCTGTCTTCTCATGACTGTAGAATTGGTTGTTGGTAGCAAGGAGAGATAAGAAAGGAGAGACAAGAAAAAAAGGAGATTTCTACTAATAATATAAAAGTATAAGGAGAGAGAGAGAAGAGAAAAGAAAAGAAAGAAAAAGAAAAGGCAGCAACACCTAAAAGAAAACAGCAAGAACAACAACAAAACAAAACAAAAAAAAAAACAAAAAAAAAAAACACCAAAAAGCCCACCGGGGGTGGTTTCTGTGCGAATGCTGTAAGTGGCGCTATTGCTCCGCTATTCCAGAGCCGCGGCCACGTCGCTCCACACGGCCCTTTAAATCTGTGGCCGGGTGAGAATGGGTGGGAGGCTGTTGAAAGAGAGGGAAAGAAAAAAAAGGAAAAGAAAGGGGAGAAAAAAAAAAAAAAAAGCCACCGGGCGTGGGTTCTGCGCGAGTGCTGTAGGTGGCGCTGTTGCTCCACTATTCCAGCGCCAGTATAGTTCTAGCTGGGTTGGAAACAATGGGAAGCTGTTGATCTCCGTGAGGGTCTCAATGGCGGGCACTCTTTCCCAGTCGCCAGCTACGGGGTCCAAAGCTCCCCAGGACTCCCAGCTTGCTGGGCTCAGTTCGCGGGGCTATCCGGCCCCTCTACTGAGCTCCTGTCTCTTTAAGACCGCTGGGGTAGAGCGCGCGCTTTTCTTCCC
Organism: Phataginus tricuspis; assembly: GCA_029783875.1. Taxonomy (NCBI): domain Eukaryota; kingdom Metazoa; phylum Chordata; class Mammalia; order Pholidota; family Manidae; genus Phataginus; species Phataginus tricuspis. The sequence continues at coordinate 46,740,678 of JAQQAC010026072.1, read as the reverse complement.
CTTTTTCTCCTTTCTTTTTCCTTCCCAGAGCCTGCCGCGGGCAACTTGCACGTTCCCGGCTGGGACCCTGTGCCCTCTGTCCCTCCAATCTCCGCTACACTGCAGATCTCCACTCCCTCCTGGCTCTGAATCCTCTCCTCCCGCCGGAGCGCTGGGGGAGAGGGGCGCTCGGTCCGCTCGCGGCTCCGTACCTTACCCGCCTTGCCGGAACTCCCGCCGGAGTGCTGGGGTGGAGGGGCGCTCCGGGCGCAGACTTCCCCTGGCTCCCGGCTCTGAATCCTCTCCTCCCGCCGGAGCGCTGGGGGAGAGGAGCGCTCGGTCTGCTCGCGGCTCCGTACCTTACCCGCCTTGCCGAGACTCCCGCCGGAGTGCTGGGGTGCAGGGGCGCTCTCGTCTCGCTGGATCGTGTTTCCGTCCCGCCTCGCCGGGTGCCGAGACCTCTGTCCGGCGTGTCTGGCCGCTGGAGCTCTGGGGGGGGGAGCGCTCGGTCCCACCGGATCGCCGCCCGTCCGCCTCACCGGCTGCCAAGTTCTCACAGGTGTAGCTGTACGCTGTGCACTTTCCTGTGTATTCTGGTCTCTCTTTTAGGGATAGTTGTATTTGCTGTATTTTCGTGAATAAATATAATGTTGGGAGGAATTTTTCTGCTAGTCCGTTCAAGACGCCATATTCCCGGAAGTCCCCTGAGGTTCTTTTTGTGGCCTAGTATGTGGTCTATTCTGGAAAATGTTCCATGTGCACTTGAGAAGAATGTGTATCCTGCTGCTTTTGGGTGCAGAGTTCTGTAGATATCTGTTAGGTCCATCTGTTCTAGCGTGCTGTTCAGTGCCTCTGTGTCTTTACTTATTCTCTGTCTGGTTGATCTGTCCTTTGGAGTGAGTGGTGTGTTGAAGTCTCCTAAAATGAATGCATTACTGTCTATTTCCTCCTTCAATTCTGTTAGTATTTGTTTCACATATGCTGACGCTCCTGTGTTGGGTGCATATATATTTATAATGGTTATATCTTCTTGTTGGACTGACCCCTTTATCATTATGTAATGTCCTTCTTTATCTCTTGCTACTTTCTTCGTTTTGAAGTCTATTTTATCTGATACAAGTACTGCAACACCTGCTCTTTTCTCTCTGTTGTTTGCATGAAATATCTTTTTCCATCCCTTCACTTTTAGTCTATGTATATCTTTGGGTTTGAGGTGAGTCTCTTGTAAGCAGCATATAGATGGGTCTTGCTTTTTTATCCACTCTGTTACTCTGTGTCTTTTGATTGGTGCATTCAGTCCATTTACATTTAGGGTGATTATTGATAGATATGTACTTATTGCCATTGCTGGCTTTAGATTTGTGGTTACCAAAGGTTCAAGGGTTGCTTCTTTATTATCTAAGAATCTAACTTAATTTTCTTGTTAAGTTATTGTGAACGCCATCTGATGTTTCTTTATCTCTCCCTTCCTTTTCTTCCTCCTCCATTCTTTATATATTAGGTGTTTTATTCTTTGCCTTTAGTTAGTATTTGGATGGTCTGCTTTCTTTGCTGTGATTTTATTTTCTCTGGTGACATCTTTTTAGCCTTAGGGGTGCTTCCCTCTAGAGCAGTCCGTTTAAGATATCCTGTAGTGGTGGTTTATGAGAGGCAAACTCTCTCAACTTTCATTTGTCTGGAAATTGTTTAATCCCTCCGTCATATTTAAATGATAATTGTGCTGGATACAATATTCTTGGTTCGAGGCCCTTCTGTTTCATTGCGTTAAATATACCATGCCATTCTCTTCTGGCCTGTAAGGTTTCTGTTGAGAAGTCTGATGATAGTCTGATGGGTTTTCCTTTGTTGGTGATCTTTTTTCTCTCTGTAGCTGCCTTTAATACTCTGTCTTTATCTTTGACCTTTGCCATCTTAATTATTATGTGTCTTGGTGATGTCTTCCTTGGGTCCCTTGTGTTGGGTGATCTATGGGCTTCCATGGACTGCGAGACTATTTCCTTCCCCAGCGTGGGAAAGTTTTCAGCAATTATTTCTTCAAAGACACTTTCTTTCCCTTTTTCTCTCTCTTCTTCCTCTGGTACTCCTATAATGCAAATATTGTTCCCATTGGATTGGTCACACAGTTCTCTTAATATTCTTTCATTCCTAGAGATCCTTTTATCTCTATCTGCCTCAGCTTCTCTGTATTCCTGTTCTCTATTTTCTATTCCATTAACAGTCTCTTGCACCTCATCCAGTCTGCTGTTTAGCCCATCAGTGGCTTGTCTCATTTCTGCATAGTCTTTCCTCACTTCCCTCACTTCCTCCCTCAGCTCTTGCACATTTCTCTGTAGATCTGTCAGCATGGCTATGACTTTTATTCTGAATTCTTTTTCAGGAAGACTGCATGTCCATCCCTTCAGGTTCCCTCTCTGGGGTTGTCTGGGTCTGAAGCTTTGTCTGTACCATATTCCTCTGTCTTTTCATGGCTACAGAATTGGTTGCTGGTAGTTGCCACGTATGTCAGCTGGGCTCTTTATGACCGCCTCGCCAGGTGCCGAGTCCTCTCAGGTATAACTGCCCACCGGTGCGCTGGGGTGGGGGAGCGCTCGGGTCTCACCGGCTTGCGGCTCCATATCTTACCCGCCTCGCCGGGTGCCAAGTCCTCTCAGGTGAAGCTGCATGTTGTGCGATTTCCTGTGTATTCTGGTCTCTCTTTTAGGAATAGTTGCATTTGCTGTGTTTTCATGGATAAATATAATGTTAGGAGGAAATTTCTTCTGTTCCCTTCACATTGCCATCTTCCCGGAACTCCTATTCGGGGTCTTTTGGGGTTCCATATGAATTTAGAACTATTTGCTATAGTTTGTTGAAGAATGCTGTTTGTATTTTGGTAGGGATTGCATTGAATTTGTAGATTGCTTTAGGCAGGATGGCCATTTTGACAATATTAATTCTTCCCATCCATGAGCACAGGATGTATTTCCATTTATTGGTGTCTTCTTTAATTTCTCTCATGAGTGTCTTGTAGTTTCCTTCGTTAGGTTTATTCCTAGGTATTTTATTCTTTTGGATGCAATTGTGAATGGAATTGTTTTCCTGATTTCTCTTTCTGCTAATTCATCATTAGTATATAGGAATGCAACAGATTTCTGTGTATTTATTTTGTATCCTGCAACTTTGCTGAATTCAGCTATTAGTTCTAGTAGTTTTGGAGGGGATGCTTTAGGGTTTTTTATGTACAATATCATGTCATCTGCCAACAGTGACAGTTTAACTTCTTCCTTACCAATCTGGATGCCTTTTATTTCTTTGTGTTGTCTGATTGCCGTGGCGAGGACCTCTAGAACTATGTTGAATAAAAGCGGGGAAAGTGGGCATCCTTGTCTTGTTCCTGATCTTAGGGGAAAAGCTTTCAGCTTCTTGCTGTTAAGAATGATTTTGGCTGTGGGTTTGTCATATATGGCCTTTATGATATTGAGGTACTTGCCCTCTATACCCATTTTGTTGAGAGTATTTTTATCATGAGTAGATGTTGAATTTTGTCGAATGCTTTTTCAGCATCTATGGAAATGATCATATGGTTTTTGTTGTTCTTTTTGTTGATGTGGTAGATGATGTTGATGGATTTTCGAATACTGTACCATCCTTGCATCCCTGGAATAAATCCTACTTGATCATGATTGAACTGATGCTTTTCTGCTAATATTTTCATCTCATTAATCTCCTAAGCCTTTTTATTGCTATGTTTTTTCTCAGTAATCCTCTCTGGTGGGAAGCCTTGTAAGCAGTGTCTTGAGCAGAGAATGCAAACTCAGTCCAGGGTGGCCAAGTTAGCACAGCAGTGGTGTGCCTTCCCACCATGACAGCGCCCCTCTCCTGGCCGACCCCTTCCAGGTGCTGGGGAAGATGACTTTGCTGATGACAGAATGCCAATGAATTGTCATTTTACAGGAGGATGAATAACTAGGGAGGGGAAAGGAGATTAAAGAGTTTCCTCTGCTTGCATCTCAGGACAGGAAAGGGAGGGTGTCCAAGTTCCTGGGACACCACATCCCGAGATGGCCATTGATACATGGCTGATCCGTGGGCACAGACCTTGGGGGCCCATCCTTCGTGTGACGTCTCTGTTCTCAGTCTTCACTGACCACTGCCCTCCTGGTGCCAGGCTGAGCCACCTCTCTCTTTGGCCTTTCCTTCCCGTCTATTCTTCCTTCTCCAGACCTCTGACAGAGCTCAGGAGGAAAGCCCCAGGGGTTGGGGTGGGGCCATTACCTCTGGTGTCTTGGTTTTGCGTCAGGCTTTTATCTGGCTTTGGGGCCTGCTCCTGATTGGTGGCCCCAGCTCTCCAGGAAAACTCAGCCCTGAACCTGACCACTATCTTCCTCCTGCAGAAGGGTTATGTGGGCAGGAATATCCACGGCTACAGAAGCAAGGATCCACCTAGCGGAATGGAGTCCCCAGTGAATTATACCATAAACAGGAATGCACAGTCCACTTGCTGATGCTCTGGGTTCATGTGTCACATGATTTCCTTACCATTCCTTCTCACCTTTTCTCCTTGCTCCTTCTTGGCACCTACTGTCCCACTTATAACCAATATGGAGACTGAAAATTAGAATGAGGTTCTTTTTTTTCAAGACAGTGTTCTGCCATTTATTTGCAATCTGTCATAACTATAAAACTGTAAAACCTAGGCAGTTACATGTGAATTGTGCTCCCTGTGTGCAGTGCACAACTTGCACAACTATAAATGGTGTGTCTGGACGAACCATTGGTCATTTCCCTGCAGATGAGTACTGTCACCCTTCAAGGATAAGGAATGGGATTGCAATTCAGTGAAAATGTGGCATAGGATTGGGTTAGTTGAGATTTTCGTTTCTAGCTCCCACCTCCACAGCTATGAAGGGTTGGCATTCATGAGTGCCAGTGAGCACCAGCAGGAGTGCACTGCGTTTCCACAGACAAGGGAGTGACCTCTACACACCTGCCACACTCACACACACACACTGTTCTGTGACCAGTTACCACCGCAGAGCCACCGCAAGAGGCTCATGCTGACACCTGCAGAAGGCAGGGAGAGGGTATTAATTAGCATTCACATCTGGGAGCCTCGATCAATGATCTGATTCCACAAACACGCTCAGTAGCCATTTGCTTCCCTTCTTTAAAGTCTCTCCAAAAACTGTATAGAACTTTGTAGATACACACACATACTTGAGTAAAATGGAAAATCTGTGTTAGATGGGTGGATTGTATCAATGTCAGTGTCATGGTAGTAATATTATAGTTTTGAAAAATGTTACCATTGGGGGAAACACAGCAAACCTGGAAACCTGGTACTATTTCTTACAACTGCATGTGAACCTAGATCTAAAAAATCTCAATTAAAGAAACATTTCTCCTCCGAGTCCCTACTGGCGAGTTGCCAGACTGGTACCACCCATGAGGCAGCCAGGAGACCCCTGTGGACTCAGCGCTCCTCACATCACATAGGTCCTCTAGCTTTCCCCAAAGCTCTCTGCCCCTCCACTCTCACGCCTGAGTTCTGCCTCCTGAATCTAGATGCTGCTTCTGATAGACAAGGTTTGTGACATCAAGGCTTAGACCAGGACACATCTACTTATGTTTGTATATCAGCAAAACCAGGGAGACATCCTGCATCCCTCCCCAGCCTTTTCAGTGGTCACTGGACACTGTCATTTCTACCTCCAGTAATGGCTAATCCGTGCCTCTCTCTGCTCACTGGTACAGCCTTTGTCAGCTCCGCATGGACCCTGCTGGAGAATTGTAGGGCCTCCTGCCACCAGCCTTATCCTTTCCCAGGTCATCTGAACACAGCTGCCACAGAAACCATTCTAAAATCAGATGTGGTTACTCTACTGCTTATAATTCCCCAATTACCTATGTCCACACTCTTAGTCATAGTACAGAAGGCCCTTATCTTCTGATTCTGGGGACACTCGAGCAGTCCCATATGAAAGCAAACACGCAAAAAGGGGCCATGCAGGCATGAGCTCACTCTACAACCTGGCTTACTCATGACTTCTCATCTCTGACACGCATGTCCCCCGCTTTCTTTATAGCCTGGTTTTGCTGATTCTGTAGACATGGCACATGCTAGGTGGCCTCAGCACTCTCCCACTTTCACCGTATCTTTCAGTTCTAAGCACCAACGACATCTACCTGCGGCATCTCTGCCCCCAGGCAGATTCTTGAGACATAGAATCTTGATTCGTTTGGGTGAGATGCATCCCCCTGGTCTCAGCTGTGACCAGGGGTCAGAGTCATGGCTACCTCATCTCCAGTCTTTCAGCAGGGACTCCAGGTGAGAGGGAGATTCTCCAAAAGAAAAGGATGTGAGCCACACAGGTCCACTGTCATGTCTATGGCAGCTCCTCCCAGCCCTTCAGCAGCATCTCCTGCCACTCCTCCATCCCCTTTCTTCATCCTAAACCTCCAACCTGACCCCAGACTCCCCACTCAATGACCAACATCACGCCTATACACAAGCTCTATGCCTTCCCCATGCCCGTCCTCTTCTTCCTCCTCCTCCTCCTATCAGCACCATCATACAAGTCATTTTCTTTCCCTGTGAAACTGTCTTCACTTCCAAGGGCAGCTTAAACATTCCTTTCTTCATGTTCCTGCTGTGCCTGCTACGTTCTCTATTATAGCAACTACCACTGGTACATCATGATGGGTTTCCATGTGTGTGTCCTGACTAGGGTGTAAGCACCCAGAGGGTGAGGATCAGGTCTTTTCATCTGGGTTCACAGGCTCGTTACGGCTCCTGGCAAGAAGAACTGTTCCCCAGATATTGAGTGGATAGGTGTGTGAATGAATGAGGCACCGAATGAATGGATGGATGAACTTAGCCCTTCCCTGTCCTCAGAGGCCGGGAGGCCCAACATACCAGGTGAGTGACTATGTGGACACAAAGGGAACTGCCTTGCTCCCCTGTGCCCATCGTGTACCTCTTTCTCTCCCAGACGGGGTTGACCGGACCTCCACAATCTAGAAGATGAAGATGCTCGAGTGGCCGCGCTGGCCGTGAAATCGACTGCTGCGGGTCCAGTGTCAGCCATCTGCAGGGTTGCACAGAATCCTTCAAGATACTTTGCAGCCTTTTTTCCCCTGGTACCTCTCCCATTTTGATTTTGCCAGAGCGTAGGTCGTCCTTGTAAACATATCAGTAGGCCTGGGATTGGTTATTTTTGTCATTTGTTTCTGTCATGGGATGGCTTGGTGTGCGGGGTGGGGAGGAGTCCCTAGGGAAACGTGGGACTGGGAGGGGGCGGAGTGAATGCAAGTGGCTTCCTGAGAGGAAAGGAAAGGAAAAGAAAAGAAAAAAAAAAAAGCCCGGCCCTGAAGGACGTGGAAGGCAGGCAGAAGCCTGGCCCGGCCGCCTCGGAGAGCCGGCCTTCGCGGTCAGGCCCCAGGAGGAAGTCCTGGGTACCCGCGACCAAAGCCCGCTGCCGGCTCGCCTCTGGCGTCCCCCCAAGACCCTGCTTGGGCCTGAGCCGCGGGAGAGAGCCCCGTGGCGCACGGGCGGGGTCAGGAGGGGAGGAATTCCCTCTGACAAAATTTCAGATAAACTTTGATTTGTGTATTGTTTACATAATACTTTTAAAGGGTACATAATGTGTAAAGAGTTTGGATAGAATTTCTCTTCATACTATGGTTTTTGTAAAGGATTTGTTGATATGGATTCATTTTTTTCCTCTATTTTTATAATAGCAGCAGGGTTGTCTTTTAAAATGGCTGCCAAGCTCTGCTTCTTGGGAAGACAGATGCCGTCACGCAGGCCTGAGTCCGGCTTCCGCCCCTGGGCTGGAGGACCGTGTAGGTGGAGTGGAAGGAGCGGGTGTGGCTGGCATGGGCGCAGCCCCAGGACGGCGCCGTGTGATCAGCTAGGGGTTGCCTGCAGGTCACCTGGAGATGCTAAAACAATCCTGTGGCCCTTTTCTGTGCCGGATTTGCTTCTCGCCCAGAGGCCTCTCTTTCTCCCCACCTTAACCATGGGGCTTCATCCTATCACGCCCGGCTTCGAACCACAAACACACAGGGTGGGTGTAAGGTCCACTGGAGGAGAAAAGGCAAGGATGGACACTTTCTCATAAGAGGCCTTAATAACCAGATAATGAGCTCCAAACACTGCCAACAGTGTGGGTGTTCACGGGAACCTGAGCCTGGGCTGCATGCCCTTCACTTGCTCACTGTGGAGGAAGAGGAGGAGAGCAAAGCCCAGCAACAGTGTATAAAGGGTGAGGCAGCAAGTGGCAGAGAGAGTGTGCAGGGAGGTGGTGTAGCCTGTGGGGATGGCCCCACTGTCCCAGGCAGGCAGTGAACGATATGCAAAGGGTCAGCTGCATGATGGAAGCGATGGTTCTGTCCATGTGGTATAGGTCAGGGATTTGCTGTGTCGTTGGCTGGTTTATCCACCAATACAGAAGGGAGATAAAACCACTTGTTACATGGTGGGAGATAACAAACTATGCTACCACACAGTAATAGCTCTATTTCTTAAGGGCAGGAAAGACTATGTTATGGGATTTCATGCAGTGGAGGGTATTAGAGGAAATGGAAGGGGGCTTGTGCTCTGCACGGGAAAATCGGGTTGTGCGAATGATCGTATGAACGCTCAGCCAGAGGCAAGATCTGGGGGATGGTATAAGGCTACTTATTAAACGGTGATTCTGGTGCCACTGCATTTAGCAAAGTCAGGGTCTAAATTGAAGAGATTAGACTGTGAAAATCACTGCACTCGTGCTTTTTTTTTTTAAGTTAATGAAGTAAATACAGATTTAAAAGTCCTTAATGAAATCCAAACAACTTTCTTTTACCTTCAAGATTAGAAATATACACCCAACTCATCCTTGGGCGTTGTAATCAGGCTTCTGAAGTACTTTCAAGGTCCACAAAGGTGGCAGCACCTTAACCAGAGACAGCCCTTAGCCAGGAAGAAGGCTCGACCACAGGTTCATGCGTCTTACGCATAAGAGACCCTCCTTGGGCGACTGTGTTCTAAAGGTGCAAATCCGTGCGCAGAGAGAGGCGTCGTTATTTAGTTGCTTTTCTTAGAAACTAAGTGCCATTAACATTCATCCTTCACACGCCCTTTCTAAACAGGTTTAGTCTTACTTGGGGAATGTGTCAGGATGGATGGTCACATGTAAGGCAGGAAGAACAGGTCACAAATATGAAGGCCAAAGGTAAGACAAGAGGGTTTGCGAAGGTGTTTTTTGGATGCTAAGAAAGTAAAGAGAAGTAAAAGCAGTGGCCTCACACATCTCATGGAGAGGAGAAAGCACTCAGATCTGCTGCAGAGCGCATATATCCATGAAGACTCGGGGGGCGGGGGGTTCAGAAAACAGATTGTGAACACAATCACATGAGCACGAATCCTTTAAAAGGAAGAAGACCTTAAAAGTATTTGCAAATCTGAATTTCTATTTATTCCTTCACTGAATATAGAAACAATGGTTATCTGATTATTAGAGATATTATTTTGGATATGTTACTTATTAACTTGCTATGGCTGGTAACCATGATAAAGTCTGTTATTAATAACAACATAATTCTTTTTTTAAAAAAAAGAAAAGCTTATTTTTCATCGACTGTATATAGATTGCCTACTTAGTTGTGTTTTGCTATTAGTGTTTTAATTTTTTTTTTAAGTTGAGTGTTCTGATAAATTTTAGGAGCTTGTCCCCACCTTGTTTTGAGTCCTGTGTTGACTGCAGGTATACAGCTCAATTTAAAAACCCTAAAGCAAAAGAATTTATTTATAAAAGAATCAAACAGTTGCATGCATAAGGCTGTAAAGTCGGATATTTAGTAATAAAGCGGCAGTGCCTTTTTTTGTATTTACCCATTGATCCCCAAATGCAACAGTATTTTATATTAAGTAAATAGTATCATTAAAAATCTCAGAGTAAAATCTATTTCACTACATGTTTTTTTCCCCTGGTTCTGATTTAAGCAGTGTGTATTTGGCATCTCTACACTGTCCCAGGGACAGGTGGTGTTTTATGATATTATCATGTATGATGTTTTATTGGTGCTTCTTATTCATAGTGGTTTCTTACCAGAAACAGTAGGAAGACACACATTAACTGTGTACAAGAAATGAAACATTGCTGCTGATATGTTCGTTTGTTTGTTTCCACGTGCTTTTTGAGTTTCACTTTTTAAGCGAGGGCCAGCAAGCAAAATAGACGCTGCTGGGTCTACCTGCAGAGGGCAGCTGTTTGCACCAAGCTCTCAAATCCTACGTACTGATGGTCCCTTTTTGGTACTCAGGATTGGAGTTACAGCTGGGTCCCCATCTCCCATTCATTTGATGAGACACTGAGGGAAATGAGGTTTTCTTTTGAGGTGTCACTGGCTGCCTTTACCGAATGGGAGCCTTCTGCGGGTCCTTTGTTTTTCTGCACCTCCCAAGGCCACGGCCACTGGGGCAGGGTGTGTAGGCGTGCATGCCCCAGCTGGAACTGGGCCTCACCGAGAGAGCCCGGGCTGGGGGGCTGAGCTGGGCTGAATGCACAGGCAGGCAACTGGACGACAGGCAGCAGAGGAGAAGCACGCTCCACTCTCATTGGCCATCTAGCGATGTCTGCTCCGGCGGCTCCAGCTTGGGTGCAGGGAAGCAGCCTGACCAAGGTGTCCGGATGTGCCTGTTACAAGAAAAGCCTGCAGGAGGGTAATTTGCACATGGGGCTGTGATAACACTAATGTTGATTTTTTTTCTTTACAAGTCATCAGAGACGTTTGCAAAGTGAGTTTTATTTTTTTGTAATTCCTTTATCTTTACTTAAAGGTGAATGTGTATTCCTCTGGGAGGAATAGGAAGAAAACAGGAATGTTAATAATGTCAAACAGAAGACTTCCTCCCTTATTAATATATAACCCTCATGTATTTATGCCTAATGTAAGCTGACTTTTAAAAAGCTTTCTTTTGTTGCATGCCCCTCGCAGGCATCCCGTTTGTACATGCATGCCTTTTGTCCTCTTTTCCTGTATAAAGTTAGTGAACAAAGAACTATTTTTGCCTAGTTCATGTTGCCAAGCAATGCATATTTTTTAAATTTGTCATATATATGGAAATAGCATGTTTGTTACATGTAAAAGCTTTACTGATATACAGATATACTAATGTTTGAAGATGCTGTTCTTTGCAAGTGTACAGTTTTCAAATGTTGTTACCAGTGAAACACCCTTGTGGTTTAAACTTGCTACAATGTATTTATTACTCATTTCCTCCCATGTAACTAAGAATCATGGCTATATTTCATATCAACGTTATATTGAAAGTGAAGGGAAATGATTAATACAAGGTTTTGTAACACTGGCGTGTCTGTCTTTTTTCTTTTTGACAATATGATCGGTTAGAAAACAAGAACTAAATCTTAGAAATAAGCCAGCAAGGAAGAGCGAGTGTGACATCCCTGTAAACTATTCCCACCTGACCATTTTATGCAAACTATGTCTTCAACTATGAGCTGCTTTTTTAAAACAAAAAGGTAGGGAAAGAGGTGTAAAAATGTATGAGGCTTGATCTGTGCCCAGAGTAGCCAATACATGCATCACCTGACTCTAGGGCATGTTTCCAAACATGAACTCTGACCTGGCAGATGTGTTGTTTAGAGCTTGCTCTCCACCCTCAATGCCTTTAAAACCATATCTCACCCCTTAACAATCGCATAAAGAAACCATGGAACCTTGGGGTTTTAATTACATGGCTTGAATTTCATTCTAATGCCTCTAATTATGGTATGATATATATAATATATAAATTCTAAATAATGCCAATTAGGCATGTGGCTGGAGAGACTAACCTGGGTTTGAATTCTGGCTTCTGCATTTTCTGGCTGTGTGATGTTGGGAAAATTATTTAACCTCTCTGAGCCTTGGGTTTGTTCTTTAGCCTGTGATACTCAAGGCTTATGTAATAAACCTGTAATTCAAAAAAAAAAGGCAAAGACCAAAGAAAACCTACAATACAGAGGTTTTTGCCAGCAAACCTAGTAGACCAAGATTTGTCTGAAGCAACAACTTGACATTGTGACAATGACTGCACTGTGACTCTCTTTTCACCAGGCTCAAGTTGCTCAAGAGACATGCAAAAGCCAAAAGGTTTCTGGAAACATGAAGAAATACCTCATAAACTGAGATGTTCAGTGAAAGTCCTCCTAAAGTTAAGTTCTCACAAGCTGGATGAGTTGTAGCTCGGCGTATGGCTGAGTACGGAGAGAGGACAGTGCACCAAAGAAAGGCTGAACGTCACTTTTGAAATGTGTGAAATGAGGGTAAATGTGAGAGCTGTGAAATGAAAGGAGAGGGATCATGAAAGAATTAGCATGTGCCTGAAAACGGGTTGGTCGGTGATGTTTATCGGCAAAGCTGTAGCTCTTTGCCAGCACCCCTTGTAACAGAATGTTCACTCCTGCAGAAAAGGTTACTAGGAGTGAACTTTCAGGACTCCCCCAATGGTCCCGCCCCATTCACTAATTCCATTATTGAAGGGATATGGTTAACACCTCCACAGCATACTGGCTGGCAAGAGGCTGCAGTGGATTTGAGCCAGGAGTCCAGAGGGCACAGGTGGGCACTATGATTTCATACTCCCCGTGCTGATGAGAATGGAGCCGAGGGCACAATACAGGGAGAATCCCAACTCCTGTGGAAGCACCTTGGCTTGGTCCCTTGAATAGTCACTACATCCGTCCATGGCCCTGACTTCCTATCAGCCAAAGACCTATTGTCCCCAGAGGTTGTGAGAGGGCTGGGGGCAGCAAAAATCTCATCCATAACCAGAACTTAATCCTCCTCTAGAAAAATATGGAGAGGTCAGGGTAGACTTGACCCACCCAGAAGCACAGTATGGAAGCCCATGCACTGTCCATTTTCCCTGTCCCATTGGGCCAAGCTGGCACATCAACTCAAGCACCATCTCATAGGTATCACTCCACAGGCTTCTGCAAGCACTTCCATTTTCTATTTTTCCATCTACACCTCCCAATGCTTGAAAACTACCCCTCCTGGAGCATTTCAGCCCCTGGATCCTCAACAGAAGCTCCAGGACACTCTAGCTCACTTGCTGTATCTCAAACCATCTGTGAATTCCAGTTGCACTGATGGCTGTTTATTTCCAATCTACATGGTCCAATTCTTTTGTAACATATAATAAAAATGTTTTTTAAATTATAAGCTCCCGGTATTGCTCTAGACTCGACAAAACTATTCTGTCAAATTGCTATAAAGTAGCACTGTTCTGGCTCCCCAAACTCTGGAGTCAGCCTGAAAAATCAACCTGGGAGATTGCCCTCAGGATGAGACAATGGGAATCCTGATGCCAACATCTCCCCTCACCCACAATGACAATGGACTACAGTAGAAAAGGGACCATCCGGTCTGAGGAGTGCTCAGAAGTTGGCCCAAGAATGGTGAGTTCTTTGCTTGTCATTTCTAAAAGCTGAAAACAAAACAGTTGAGAAAGGGGTCATGTTGGAAGGTACAGAAGAAGAGTGTTCACAAGGTATAGGGACTGGGGCTGGGAAGTTAAAGCCCAAACCTGAAGGCTTTGGAAATGGGACAAGAGACAGAGTACTGTTTCCAAAGCAACCCTGAAACCTTGGTCTTCATACTGTCCACTCAGGTTCAACCCAGATGGATTTAGAATGGAGGGTGGCTCCTGTGTGTGTGTGTGTGTGTGTGTGTGTGTGTGTGTTGGTCTGCACTTTGGGACACAGACAAATGAAGTAGGTGACCTGGAAATTGAGAAACTTTGACAAAACTTAAGCATGACATCTCAGTTATTATTCAGGAGTTCCGCTGGAGCAAATGATCTTCCACAGCGTCCCCCCAGGCGCCAACCTGGCATGGCTCTGTCCAACCAGCCTTGCCCTTGGGGCTCATGTACACAGACATTGACTTCTTGTGATGTAAACCTGGGAATTTAGTGTTTGAGAACTTCCTCCGTGGCATGTTTTTCACTCTTCAGTGGTTTCCAACTTCAATTTTTAAAACCAAAGGAGGAACACTCTGGCAACCTTATAAAGCTCAGACTTTATAAAAAGACAGCTTTGTGTTTATGCTTGACTCAGAGTGCATGTTTTTAAATCGTGTGTTCCACAGTTTTTTGAGGTTTTATTTTTTTAAGTCCAATCCAGAAGAAACAAAACTAGAGCTTTAGTGAGTGAAACAGCCCCACCAGAACTGTTGGAACTCAAGTCGACCAAGAGGGTTCATTTAGATCCCCCTGTGGAGACCACAGCTGGGACTGGGTGTCCCTGTTTGTGCCAATGTCCTTGGGAGATAGTTCCAGTTTTCCATGCCATAAAATTCTAAAAGGCTCCAGAGTGAAGTCAGATGAACCTACAAAACCCCAAAATCAAATCTGTCCAATTGGACCTCACCACTTTGCTTTCTGTTATGCTTGTCCCAGATCTGTTCGCTGGGAGAAGACTAAACAGATTTCCTGTTGACTGAGTCCCTTTTGGCATTGACCTCTCACCCTGTTACTCATCCAAGGTGGAATATGTACAAAGACAGAAAGTTGTGGATGAGAGAAATAAAATGCACACATGACAAATCTTTTCCCTCATCCAGCACCACATGGGCATATCCAGCTCCTGGGCAGAGAGCTCCCATCCTGCATGCTTTCTCCCACCCCTGGGCTCTGGGGTCCGACTGCCTCATCTCACCTACTCCATTGTGCCCTCCTAAGACAGAATCCATGCCCTTGTTCACCTCCAGTTTGCTGCATTTGTCCAGGTGTGCTTGTGAAGTGTTCATATCTAACTCATGCCCCCCAGAAATTATTTAAGGGGGCAGGCCCCAAGTTTGCTATCTTCCTCTTACAACAGGACTTCCTGAAGACCAGGCACCAACCTGCAGGATGCCTGGAGACAGATAACTTGAAAGACACAAGCACCAAATTCCTTCCAGAAACAGTAAATGAAATCCAGTTACAGAGAGGCCTCTTCCCCTGTCCACCTGAGATGCCCCAGCAGATCCCAGGGGTCCTATCAGTCTCAGGATGAATGATAGGAGCTCAGGGGTCAGAGTGTCCACAAGAGGGCAGGAGGGAGAATAAGGACTGCTCAGTCCTCCCGGGCAGGCAGGCTCCCAGCCAGAGCCCAGAGGAAGCCGGTGGGCTGGGCTCCACCCTGGCCCTTGGGTTCCCTGGGGAAGTCGGGCTCACAGCAGAGGGAAGTCAAACACCAGCCAAGCAGCCCAGGTCCCTCAGAGGGAAGGTCACCACACCAAGAAGATGCGAAGCAGGAACTCTTAGAGCCTCAGGGGCATTTCAGATCTGGGAGGAAGACAAAGCATGTGAGTTGTAGGAATTGAAATAAGTAAACAACTGGAATGGAGAATGCAGAGAATGGGGAGTGGTGAGGGTTCGGTGTGGTGTGGGTAAGGGAATGGCAGGTCGCAAAGGACCTGGTAAATCATGGTAACAACAGTGCCTCTACCGGAAGGCACACAGCTGTCATTGCTGCTGAGCAACAGAACCAGGTGTAAGGTTTTTTTGTTTTGCGTGAAACAAAAGGCCATATGTGTAGAATCTCCAGCCTACAGCTCCACCACCCAGTTCTGCTCCCTGGAAGCATTCGGTGTTAGTTTCCTGTGTGCCCACCAACAGATATTTTATACATATACAAACATGGATATATTTTCTACCTTTTACACCCAAAAGAGCCCACTATGCACACTTCTCATCAATATGTGTTACTTTTCTTTTTCACTTAAATCAGTATTGGAAACCATTCTATATGTTGCCTCAGACTTTTTGGTGGCTATACAGTGCTCCACTCTGGGTTAACGTGACTTCACATATGTGCAAGGGGTCCTACCAGTGGGAAAGTGGGATTGCTAGATTAAAGGATACTGTATCAGTCGGAGTTCTCCAGAGGAACAGAACCAGTAGGAGATTATAGGAGAGAGGGAGAGACTTATTTTAAGGAATTAATTGTGAGGGCTGGCAAAGTCTGAAATCTGTAGGGCAGGCCAGCAGGCTAGATATTCAGACAGGAGTTGATACTTTAGTCTTGAGGCAGAACTTCTCCTCCCAGAAACCTCAGGTTTTGCTCTTAAGACTTTCAATGACTGGATAGGACCCACCCATGTTATCAAGAGTAATCTCCTTCACTTAATGTCAACTGACTATAGAGGTTAACCACATCTATAAAATACCTTAACAGCAACACATAAATTAGTGTTGCATTTAATTACTGGATACTACAGCCTTGCCAAGTTCACAGGTGAAACTAACCACCACAGGTATCATTTGCTGTTTTGCTAGTTTTTCCCAGGTTGCCTTCCATAGAGTTCTACTCCCAGCAGCAATGGGTAACAGTGCTTTTTCCTATTCTCAGCAATTTCTGTATCACCAAAGTTTTGGATATTTTCCAATCTAGTAAGTGAAAAATAATATCAGTGTCCTTTTCATTTGCTTTTCTCTTATTTGAGTGAAGTTGAGCATATTTTTTATGCTTAATAGTCATTTGTATTCTCCTTTGAATTATCTGCTCATATATTTGTCCATATGGCCATTGGATTGTTGGTCTTTTTACTTAATTTGTAGAAACTCTTTGTATATTGTGGAAAGTAACCTTTGGTCTGTGATATGAGTTACAAATATTTTTCCTAGTTTATTTGTCTTGATTTTGCCTATAAGGATTTTTGGTTTTGATTTTGATTTTGCCTATTAGGATAATTATTGCTGTAAAGGATTTTTATAATGTAGTTGAATTTCTCAAACTTTTCTTTTTGGACTTCTGGATTTTGAATCATATTTTAAAAGGCCTCTCGCTTTAAGATACACTGTGTTTTCCTCTAGTAGTTTCATGGAGTCACTCTTTTACATTTATATCTTAGAACCATTTCTTTGTGTAAAGTTTGAGGTATGGATCCAATTTTATTCCTATGCAAAGATGACTACCCACTTGTACCTATGCTATTTATTGAATAATCTATCTTTACTTCACTTATTTGAAATGCCACTCTTTTTTTGAAATGCCACTTTTTTAATATGCAAACTTCCTCCCTATATTTAGGTCTATTTCTGGACTTCCTATTTCTCTTTCCACTGATATGTTCGTGTATTCATGCATCAGCACCCCCACTGTTTTAATTATTATGACTTTAAAATTTGCTTTAATATCTAGAAGGGAGATTTATATTTTAGAAAGATCACTCTGTTTTGAGAATGGAAGAGCCCCAAAGTAGAGCTGGGGAGCAACCTATAGTATGGTGAATTATATTTATAAATGATTTATCTGATAAGGGGTTAACATCTAAAATATATAAAGAACTCATATGACTCAACACCAAAAAAACAAATAACCTAATTTAAAAATGGGTAGAGGAGGGAGGGGCTCAAGATGGTGGCATGAGCAGGGCGGCAGAAATCTCCTCCCAAAACCATTTTTGAAAATACAACAAATACAACTACTCCTAAAAGAGAGACCAGAAGATACAGTACAACAGCCAGGCTACAGCTACATCTGCAAGAACTCAGCATCTTACGAAAAGGGTAAGATACAAAGCTGTGACCCAGCGGGACCTGAGCACTGCTCCCACCCCAGCTCACTGGTGGAGGAAAATAATCAGAGTGGGGAGGGAGTGGAAGCACAGGTCTGCTAAATAACCAGCCCTCGTAATCTGCACTGGGAGCACAGACACACGTTGCATGGTGTACTGGATATTAGAGAAATGAAAAAGTAAAATCTGAGATGGAGATTGTGAGTGGGTCCCCACAGCCGGTTCCCCTGGGACAAAAGAAAAGCGGGCACTTTTTTTAAAAGTCTTAAAGGGACAAGGGCTTAACAGCTGGACAAAATCATCCCAGCACACTCAGCCCAGCAGGCTGGGAAACTTAACCCCCTGGGGGGTAACCCAGCCCCGAAGCCCCTCACAGTGATAAGCAGCCTGCTGTTCATTCCCCCCAGCTGGCGCTGCAAGCAAAGAGGCTGACCCGCCACAGCCGGGGAGCAGCTGGGGAGCATCCCCGCCCACAGCAACCACACAGAGTCTCCTCCCAGCATGCAGCTAACCAGGACAGACCCAGAGGCTGCCGCCGGTGTGCAGCTGCTGGCACAGACAGAGGAACCCAGAGCAAGGTCCAGAAGGCATGAAGGGGCACCGTTCTCTCAAGAGAACACACCCGGCATGGCTGCGACACCCTGCAGGGCTCTAGGCTAGCCCGAAGGCTGCCCCACCCATGGCAGCTCAGGGGATTATCCCAGAGTTGGCTCCCGGTGTGCAGATGAACAGCACAGGCAGTGGAAACCAGAGCAAGGTCCAGAAGGAAGGAAAGGGCTTGTTCTCACAGGAGAACACACCCGGCACAGCAGCGACCCCCCACAGGGCTCCAGGCTATCCTGAGGGCTGCCCCACCCACAGCAGCTTAGGGGATGATTCCAGAGACTGCTCCTGGTGCACGGGTAAATGGCACAGGCAGCGGAAGCAGGAGCAAGGTCCGGAAGGCACGAAGGGGCGCCGTTCTCGCAAGAGAACACACCTGGCATGGCTGCGACCCCCCACAGTGCCCTAGGGTATCCCGAGGGCTGCCCTGCCCATAGCAGCTCAAGGGATTATCCCAGAGAATGTTCCCAGTGTGCAGGTAACCAATATAGGCAGCGGAGAAGGGCAAGGTGACCGGCAAGCAGGAAGCGACGCTGTTCTCACAGCTGACACATGCACCACCTGCCTGCGACTACTTTTATCACCATGAAAAGACAGAAGAATCTGGTCCAGTCAAAAATCACTCAGACAACCCCAGAGAGAGGGCCTGGTGAGATAGATATAACCAATCTTCCTGAAAAAGAATTCAAAATAAAAGTCATAACCATGCTGATGGACCAGCAGAGAAATATACAAGAGCTAAGGGATGAAGTCTGGATGAAACTATCGATAGAAGGTCTTAAGAGCAGACTGGATGAGGTGCAAGAGACTGTTAATGGAATAGAAATCAGAGAACAGGAATACAGAGAAGCTGAGGCAAAGAGAGATAAAAGGATCTCTAGGAATGAAAAAATATTAAGAGAACTGTGTGACCAATCCAAATGGAATAATATTTGCATTATAGGGGTACCAAAAGAAGAAGAAGAGAGAAAAAGGGATAGAAAGTGTCTTTGAAGAAATAATTTGTGAAAACTTCTCCAAGCTGGGGAAGGAAATAGTCTCTCAGACCATGGAAGCCCACAGATCTCCCAACACAATGGACCCAAGGAGGACAATACCAAGACATATAATAATTAAAATGGCAAAGATCAAAGACAAGGACAGAGTATTAAAGGCAGCCAGAGAGAGAAAAAGATCACCTACAAATGAAAACCCATCAGGCTACCATCAGACTTCTCAACAGAAACCTTACAGGCCAGAAGAGAATTGCATGATATACTTAATGCAATGAAACAGAAGGGCCTTGAACCAAGAATACTGTATCCAGCATGATTATGATTTGAATTTCAAAGAGGGATAAACAATTCCCAGACAAGCAAAAGTTGAGGGAATTTGCCTCCCACAAATCACCTCTACAGGATATTTTAAAGGGACTGCTCTAGATGGAAGCACTCCTAAGGCTAAAAAGATGTCACCAGAGAAAATAAAGTCACAGC
The DNA here is from genome assembly GCA_029783875.1 of Phataginus tricuspis. Lineage (NCBI taxonomy): Eukaryota > Metazoa > Chordata > Mammalia > Pholidota > Manidae > Phataginus > Phataginus tricuspis. Next base: position 46,721,089 of record JAQQAC010026072.1, on the reverse strand, counting down.
AAAGAAAGCAGACCAACCAAATACTAAATAAAGGCAAAAAATAAAATCAACTATCCACAAAAGCAGTCAAAGGAAACACAAAAGAGTACACAATAAAACACCTAACATATAAAGAATGGAGGAGGAAGAATAAGAAGAGAGAAAAATAAAGAATCATCAGACTGTGTTTATAATAGCTTAATAAGAGAGTTAAGTTAGACAGTTAGATAGTAAAGAAGCTATCCTTGAACCTTTGGTAACCACGAATCCAAAGCCTGCAATGGCAATAAGTACATATCTTTCTATAATCACCCTAAATATAAATGGATGGAATGCACCAATCAAAAGACACAGAGTAACAGAATGGATAAAAAAGCAAGACCCATCTATATGCTGCTTACAAGAGACTCACCTCAAACCCAAAGACATACACAGACAAAAAGTGAAGGGATGGAAAAAGATATTTCATGCAAACAACAAGGAGAAAAAAGCAGGTGTTGCAGTACTTGTATCACACAAAATAGACTTCAAAACAAAGAAAGAAACAAGAAATAAAAAAGGACATTACATAATGATAAAGGGGTCAGTCCAACAAGAGGATATAACCATTATAAATATATATGCACCCAACACAGGAGCACCGACATATGTGAAACAAATACTAACAGAATTAAAGAAGGAAATAGACAACAATGCATTCATTTTGGGAGACTTCAACACACCACTCACTCCAAAGGACAGATCAACCAGACAGAAAATAAGTAAAGACACTGAGGCACTGAACAACACACTAGAACAGATGAACCTAACAAACATCTACAGAACTCTACACCCAAAAGCAGCAGGATACACATTCTTCTCAAGTGCACATGGAACATTTTCCAGAATAGACCACATACTAGGCCACAAAAGGAGCCTCAGTAAATTCAAAAATATTGAAATCCTACCAACCAACTTCTCAGATCACAAAGGTATAAAACTAGAAATAAATTGTACAAAGAAAACAAAAAGGCTCACAAGCACATGGAAGCTTAACAACATGCTCCTAAATAATCAATGAATCATTGACCAAATGAAAACAGAGATGAAGCAATATATGGAGACAAATGACAACAACAACACAAAGCCCCAACTTCTGTGGGACGCAGCAAAGGCAGTTCTAAGAGGAAAGTATATTGCAATCCAGGCCTATTTAAAGAAGGAAGAACAATCCCAAATGAACAGTCTGCAGTCACAATTATTGAAACTGGAAAAAGAAGAACAAATGAGGTGCAAGGTCAGCAAAAGGAGGGACATAATAAAGATCAGAGAAGAAATAAATAAAATTGAGAAGAATAAAAGAATAGAAAAAATCATTGGAACCAAGAGCTGGTTCTTTGAGAAAATAAACAAAATAGATAATCCCCTAGCCAAACTTATTAAGAGAAAAAGAGAATCTACACACCTAAATAGAATCTGAAATGAGAAAGGAAAAAGCATAACGGACCCCACAGAAAATACAAAGAATAATTAGAGAATACTATGAAAATCTATATGCTAAGAAACTGGATAACCTAGAAGAAACGGACAACTTCCTAGAAAAATACAACCTTCCAAGATTGACCAAGGAAGAAACAGAAAATCTAAACAGACCAATCACCAGCAATGAAATTGAATTGGTAATCAAAAAACTACCCAGGAACAAAACCCCAGGCCAGATAGATTCACCACTGAATGTTGTCAGACATAAAGAGAAGACATAATACCCATTCTCCTTAAAGTTTTCCAAAAAATAGAAGAGGAAGGAATACTTCCAAACTCATTCTATGAAGCCAGCATCACTCTAATACCAAAACAACCTGGCAAAGACCTCACCAAAAAAGAAAATTACAGACCAATATCCCTGATGAACATAGATGCAAAAATACTCAACAAAATATTAGCAAACTGAATTCAAAAATACATCAAGAGGATCATACACCATGATCAAGTGGGATTCATCTCAGGGATGCAAGGATGGTACAACACTCGAAAACTCTTCAATATCATCCACCACATCAACAAAAAGAAGGTCAGAGACCACATGATCATCTCCATAGACGCTGAAAAAGCATTTGACAAAATTCAACATCCATTCAGGATAAAAACTCCCAACAAAATGGGTATAGATGGCAAGTACCTCAACATAATAAAGGCCATATATGACAAACCCACAGCCAACATCATACTTAACAGTGAGAAGCTGAAAGCTTTTCATCTAAAATCGGGAACAAGACAAGGATGCCCACTCTCCCTACTGTTATTCAACATAGTACTGGAGGTCCTAGCCACAGCAATCAGACAAAACAAAGAAATACAAGGCATCCAGATTGGTAAAGAAGAAGTCTCAAACTGTCACTATTTTCAGATGACATGATAATTGAACATAAAAAACCCTAAAGAATCCACTCCAAAACTACTAGAACTAATATCTGAATTCAGCAAAGTTCCAGGATACAAAATTAATACACAGAAATATATTGCTTTCCTATACACTAATGATGAACTAACAAAGAGAAATCAGGAAAATAATTCCATGGACAATTGCATCAAAAAGAATAAAATACCTAGGAATAAACCTAACGAAGGAAGTGAAAGACCTATACCCTGAAAACTACAAGACACTCCTAAGAGAAATTAAAGAGGACACCAACAAATGGAAATTCATCCCATGCTCTTGGCTAGGAAGAATTAATATTGCCAAAATGGCCATCCTGCCTAAAGCAATCTACAGATTCAATACAATGCCTATCAAAATACCAACAGCATTCTTCCAACAAACTGGAACAAATAGTTCTAAAATTCATATGGAACCACAAAAGACCCTGAATAGCCAAAACAATCCTGAGAAGGAAGAATAAAGCAGGGCAGGGGGGATCTTGCTTCCCAACTTCAAGCTCTACTACAAAGCCACAGTAATCAAGACAATTTGGTACTGGCACAAGAATAGACCCACAGACCAGTAGAACAGAATAGAAAGTCCAGATATTAACCCAAACATATATGGTCAATTAATGTACAAAAAAGGAGCCATGGATATACAATGGGGAAATGACAGCTTCTTTAACAGCTGGTGTTGGCAAAACTGGACAGCTACATGCAAGAGATTGAAACTGGATCATTGTCTAACTCCATACACAAAAGTAAATTCGAAATGGATCAAAGACCTGAATGTAAGTCATGAAATCATAAAACTCTTAGAAAAAAACGTAGGCAAAAATCTCTTGGACATAGACATAAGCAGCTTCTCATGAACCTATCTCCCTGGGGCAAGAGAAACAAAAGCAAAAATGAACAAGTGGGACTATATCAAGCTGAAAAGCTTCTGTACAGCAAAGGACACCATCAGCAGAACAAAAAGGCATCCTACAGTATGGGAGAATATATTTGTAAATGACATATCCAATAGAGGGTTGACATCCAAAATATATAAAGAGCTCACCCACCTCAACAAACAAAAAGCAAATAAGCCAATTAAAAAATGGGCAGAGGATCTGAACAGACACTTCTCCGAAGAAGAAATCCAGATGGCCAACAGGCAAATGAAAAGATGCTCCACATCGCTAATCATCAGAGAAATGCCAATTAAAACCACAATGAGATACCACCTCACACCAGTAAGGATGGCTGCCATCCAAAAGACAAACAACAACAAATGTTGGCAAGGATGTGGAGAAAGGGTAACCCTCCTACACTGCTGGTGGGAATGTAAACTAGTTCAACCATTGTGGAAAGCAGTATGCAGGTTCCTCAAAAAACTAAAAATAGAAATACCATTTGACCCAGGAATCCCACTCCTAGGAATTTACCCTAAGAATTCAGGAGCCCAGTTTGAAAAAGACATATGCACCCCTATGTTTATCAGAGCACTATTTACAATAGCCAAGAAATGGAAGCAACCTAAGTGTCCATCAGTAGATGAATGGATAAAGAAGAGGTGGTACAGATACACAATGGAATATTATTCAGCCATAGGAAAACAACTCCTACCATTTGCAACAACATGGATGGAGCTAGAGGGTATTATGCTCAGTGAAATAAGCCAGGTGGAAGAAGACAAGTATCAAATGATTTCACTCATCTGTGTAGTATAAGAACAAAGAAAAAAACTGAAGGAACTAAACAGAAGCAAACTTACAGAACCCAAAAATGGACTAACAGTTACCAAAGGAAAAGGGACTGGAGAGGATGGGTGGGAAAGGAGGGATAAGGGGGAAAAAGGGGGTATTAAGATGAGCGGACATAATGTAGGGGGTTGTGGGAGGACTGTACAGCACAGAGAAGACAAGTAGTGATTTTGCATCATCTTGCTGCACTGATGGACAGTGACTGTAGTGGGGTGTTTGGTGGGGACTTGATGAAGGGGGAATCTAGTAGACATAATGTTGCTCATGTAATTGTAGATTAATGATACCCCCCCAAAAAAATGGGCAGAGAACCTGAACAGACATTTTTCCAAAGAAGACATACAGATGGTCAACAAGCAAGTGAAAAGATGCTCCACATCACTAATCATCAGAGAAATGCAAATCAAAACCACAGTGACATGCCACCTCACCAGATAGTATGGCCACTATCTAAAAGACAAGAAATGACAAGTATTGGCAAGGATATGAAGAAAAGGGAACCTTCCATACTGTTGGTGGGAATGTAAATTGATACAGCCACTGTGGAAAGCAGTGTAGAGGTTCCTCAAAAAACTAAAATCAGAAATACCATACAACCCAGTAACTGCACTTCTAGGAATTTACCCAAAGGAAATAAAACCTCTGAGTTGAAAAGATACATGTACTCTGTGTTTATCAGTGCATTATTTACAATAACCAAGATATGGAAGCAATTCTGGTGCCCATCAACAGATGAATGGATGAAGAAAAAGTGATACATATACACAATGGAATATTATTCAGCCATAAAAAAGAAAGAAATCTTGCCATTTGTGACAACATGGGTGGACCTAGAGGGTGTTATGCTCAGTGAAATAAGCCAGGTGGAAAAAGACAAATACCATATGATTTCACCTGTTTGTGGAATCTAAAAACAAAGCAAAACAAAATGAGCAAAACAGCAGATTTATAGACACTGAGAAGTGACTGGCAGTTACCATGTGGGAGGGGTTGGGGTAGTTGGGTGGGATGGATGAGGGGGATAAAGGGGCACAAAAATCTCAATCATAATATAAGCTGGTCACAGGGACAGAAGTACAGCATGGAGAACATAGTCAGCAGTTCTGTAACATCTTTCTATGTTGACAGATAGTAACTGCACTAGCTGGAGTGAGCATTTAATAATGTGGGTAACTGTTGAATCATGGTGTTGTATAATTGAAAGCAATATAATATAGTATATCAAGTATACTTCAATAAAAAAAAAGTGTGGCTTGGGAGACCCACCAAGGGGCTACTGCATTTGTTCAGACAATGGGCAGACAGTGGGAGTGGCAGTAGAAAGAGGAAGAAGTGGACAAATTTATGAGAGTCCTAGGGTTAGCATCATCATGGTTAATAATGAGCCAGACATGAGTATTAGGGGAGAGACTGAAGAGTCCAGAAAGCCTCCCAAGTTTATGGCTTCAGCAGCTAGGGGGTTGGGGTCCCATTCACCAGGAAGGAGTGGGCTGAGGGTAAGGGCAGCAGATGGAATCTATGTCACTTGACCTATCTCATCATTCAAGATGAGTCACCAGGGAGAAATAATAAATTGCTAGTAGTTATGCAAACACTACTGTGCTAAGCCATTAAGGCTGGTATTTGATTAGCCCCACTTTCCAGATGGGGAAGCTGAGGCTCAGAGATATCAAGCAACTTGTTGGAGGTCACAGAACTGTTATGGGGAACAGTGGAGCAGGGACTCAAATCTGGGTCTGTCTACCCCAAAATCCTGCTAGGAGGGGACAATGGCTGGATGTCTAAGGCTTCAGGTCCCCAGTAAGAGCCCTCACAGTAAAGAGGTCACACTGAATCTCCAGGCCTTTTCATCCGTTGCAGCTTGAGACACAAGGTTCCAAGCAGGCTGAAGCGTTCTGCTAATGACTGTCTCAAGACAACTGGTTAAAATATGGCCCGAGTGGAGGAAGAGGGGTCCTTGGGATGTGGTTCTCGGTCTGGCTGCGTATTGACCACACGGGGCGCTTTGCCAGCTGCTGATGCCGGCCCGCCCCCAGAGGCTCCGGCTGGGTGGCTCAGGGCATGGCCTGGGCACGGGGCTCTAAGCTTCCAGGTGATGCTAATGTGCAGCCCGGCGTGAGAACCACGCTTTAAGGGGACCTGCTCTCTTACTGAAGTGGTCTATGATGTTACACACTTCTGCAGCTTTAATGGATGAGGGTAAAAGGCAGCCATTTCTATGGACTCATTAGAAAACTAAGAACAAGCACCTGACCCATCACAGTCCTTAGGTGCCCTTCTGCCCTTCCTACTGGGCACCTCTAAGGCAGGCAGAACAAATAATGGGGTTTCAGCAGGCTCAGAGTCGCTTCCCAAACTTGTCCCTCCACTGGCTTGCAGTGGTCTTGCAATGCCTACTAGAAAGAGTCAGTTGTGGAAGTCAGGTGTGCTTTAGTTTGGTTAATGAATTTTGTTGCTTGAGACACATAACACTTCAGCCGAGTGATCCAGTAGCCAGGATTCCTCACTCTGATTGCCCATTCATCTGTCAGTGTAACTTATATTACGCCACACTGACACCTCCCAAATGTCAGTGGCTAAAACCACAGAGACCTCCTTCTCCCTGGGCTGCACATCCATCACAGCAGCTGGGGCCTCTGTTGCCTGTAGCGCAGGCACACTCTGGCCGCAGCTGCCCCCGACTGGAGCCCTGACGTTTGCCATGGCGGAGGACGAGAAGGAAGTGGCTTCCTTCAGAAGTAAAGCTCACACTTCATTGGCCCAAGCGAATTGCATGGCCACATCTGACTTAAGGGAAGTACAATCCTGCCCTGTACCCGCATGGGTAAGGCCCTGGGGTCCTAGCCGGGCCCATGTCCATCCCCACCATTGGGAAACCTGGGCCCGTTCCAGAGACACACTCTGCCTTTGGTCCTGTTATCTGCCTCTCAGGACTCAGCTCTGGAGGAGTGAAGTGGTGTCCTGGCTGGCTGGGTGCCCTCCTATCCACCCCCCATGAGCTGTGGAACTGCCAGGGCCTCAGAACCAGGCCCAGCCTCACCTTTGTCAAACTGTCCCCTCCATCAGTTCCCACTGGACTCTGAACAGACGAGTTTCTTTTATCCTGCATCTCCAGCTGGGCTGCAGCCTGTGGACCCCTGACAGGCTCAAAGGCAAGCAGAGGAGTTTAATGCTATGAAAGGTGCTTGATGAGCAGCGGCTCTTACCTTCAGGGCACATCTGAGGCTGCCTGATCTCCCATTCAAAGGCTGGGGTCAGTGGAGAGCCAGCAGGAAGCTGGCAAACCTGACTGTTTGAGGGACTGACTCAAAAAATTAAATTAAAAAAAAGGAGCAGCAGCTTCCCACCTGCTTGTACTGGATGTGCCAGAGTGAAGACCTCACCTCAGCCCTCCCTGCAGCCGGCAGAGGCCCCAGAGGGAAGGGCTGCGTCCCCTCTCGGCTGCGTGGGCCAGACAGCCCTGTGGCCACCAGCCCTCCCAGGGGCACCTTTAGAGAAACTGCCATCCAGCCCTGGTTCCTGAGCAGGAAAGTGCCTTCTGCTCCCCAAACAGGATTCCTAAGCTCAACTTGGGCACATGTTCAAGGTGCTTTGCTTTTTTATTTGTTTGCTCTTTTATACTTATTCTGATGTGGGGTATTTCTTGACCAGGATGGTGGAGAAGGTCCTAGGAAACTGGAAGCATTGTGCCTATTTTGGCATCTTCACCTTTAAAAGGGGATTTCTTCCATCTGCGTGCTTAGAAGTGCTGTGAGCCTGAATAGACTGGCTTCAAACCCCTGGGACTTTGGAGCCCAGTTTCCTGAGTTCAGTTTCCAGCTATGTGTCCTTGAATAAATTATGTCGCCTTTCTGAGCTTCAATTTCCCCATCTGTGAAACAGGGGTAATACCCAGTGGGATATTAGATACCCAGCAAGGTATTTATTCCTCTGTATGCAGAGGATTACATGAATTGCCATATGCAAAGCACCTGGAACAGTGCCTGACACACAGGGCATGCTCTTGAGTGTTAATGGCTAGTACTATCATCACTGTTACTGCAAACCCTGAGTGCCATCCAAGTCCACACCTCTTTGGCCAATGGCAGGAATCAAAAGCTACCAAGTCAAAACTCGGGGCCATTCTCCACACAGTCCCCAGGCTAGAAGCACCTGCAAAAGGCAGGTGTCCTGTGGATGGACTGTTTCTTCATTCCTCTGGGAATCCATAGCTGTTGCTGTAAGCTTGGAGACTTGATCAAAGAGTCAGGAGCCATGAGCTCCCATGAGGACACCACCAAGAAACTGCCAGGAGGAAATGCCCTCTAGCCCCTCTGTGTCTGTTGTGAGTGGGGCGGCTGAGGCAGGGGGCACAGGCACAGCCTGTTAGGTGCCCTGCCAGCAGGGGCTGGGGACACCATCCTGCAGGGAAGAGCATTTGGGGCATGATGAACCCAGGACACGCAATTCTCCTGGAGGTTCCTTCCTTCTCCTGTCTGGGGAGAGGTTGTTAATAGAAACACAGAGAGGTAAGAAATGTCGCAAGAAGTGGTCCAGGGCAGGATGGAGGGATTTGGAAATGTAGAGTGCTGCAACTATAAGATATGGGTCCTAGAGCCTGACTTACTTGGGCAGAGAAGCCTGGGGCAGCTCAGTGTGGTTCCGGGTAGAATCACCCTCCAGGCAGAGGCCAACTGACCTGGAACTTGCAGTCCAGGGGCCTGCACTCACACGCACACATACACACACCACGCATGCCCACACCACACACCCTAATTTACACACACACACACACCCCATACCCTCATGCACATGTGCACGTGCACACATAAACATGAACAGCACGCAAGCCCATGTGTGCCCTCATGCACACACTAACACACATCACTCCCCAGGGGTGTTAGGCCTGTTCTGCCACATCTCTGGCGGCTAGGAATCCCGCAGGCCTAGCAGGAACCAATGAGCAATGTATTCAGTGGCCGTAGCAAAGAGGAAATGGCTACCTTAAACTTTTACCTGGCCAATCTGTCACATCCTGGCCGCCCAGGGAAGAGATTCCAGAAATGAGAAGGAAGCCACGCAGCAGCTGACGCCCTCTGGCGGACAGTGTCGTCTCCGCTCCTCACACGTTCCCTTCCATCGGCAGCTCAGGCTGGCTGTGCCCAGGCAAGGTGGAGTGGAGGGACAAAGATGAGAAGGAGGCCATCCTTGCCCTCGAGGCACTCGCAGTCTCCCAGTCACCGTCTCCGGTAGCCTGGGGTGTTCTCCCGGCCCTGTCATCTGGATGGCAACAACTTAAACATAATCATAATCGTGGAAGCTCCACTCTGAATCCCCGTTATGCCCATATCCTGCACAAGGCACTTCCTATCCACCAGTTCTTAGCTTTATTGAAACACTGAGACTTAAATCTGACCTGATTTTACAGGTAGGGCTCAAAGAGGTAAGGGACATAGCTGTGGTCACACAGCCCATGAATGCCAGAGATTTTATTTCAAATTACTTCATTTTATACACATACAAATGATACAAAACTCAGATTTTACAAAGGAGTTTACAGTAAAAACACTTCTTCCCCCACCCCCACCTCCACCCCATCCCTCTGGATGGCTGTGCCAGGGACAACCTTCATTCTTAGTTTCTTGCAATTTGTCCCTTCATATTTTGTGCATATAAAAGGAGTCTTTCTTTAAAAAGCACAAAGGGTAACATACTATAGTATTCTCAACTTTGTTCTTTTCACTCAATAATAGTGTGAAGTCATTTTGTAACAATCAAAACATAGAGCTGCCTCATTCTTTTAAAGAGTCTATTGTACTGAATAAACAACCACAAGTCATTTAACTTGCCCACTACTGATGGGCACTTAGATGTTGCCAATCTCCTGCTGTTACAAATATATGGCAGTGAACCTCCTTGTACATATGTCCTTCTGCACAAGCAGAATTGCTAGGACAAGGGATACATGCATTTGTGAACTTGAGAGATGTCATCAAACTTCCCTCTACTTGGTTGTACCCACTGACTCCCCTCCACACCCGCTGGCAGAAAGTGGAATTTGGAGCCTAGTGACTCCGAGGCCAAATGACCCCATGGCCAAATGACCCCATCCCCCACAGCAGGCCCCCTCCTTGAGAACCCCCCTAGGTCACCACCAGGATTCACCAGGAAGATACCAGATACTCTGCCAGAGCCATGCCAGTGGGTCTCATGAGATGTCTTAGAAGCACCAGGTTTGGGGAGGAGGGCGATCTTCCTGACTCTAAGTTTAGAATGTCCAACCTGCCAGTAAGCAGCCACCTCTGGACAAACCAGGCTCTTGAGGGGACAAACCTTGGCCTCCCAGGCATAAAGAGAAGTGACCTCCACCCTCAGGACTTCAAAGCCACCTGCCCCTACTTTGGCCACTCCCTAAACACAAGCTGGCCTCAGCTGAGAGAAAGAGACTCTCTTCAGTCAGGGCACTTTGAGACCTCAGCCCCAGTGCACTAAGCTCTGCATGGAGGCGCCCATCTTCTTGGTGGCGCACCGCTGAGCAGTGTCGCCTCTGAGGAGAGAGACCAAGAGAAGACCCTGACACCTGTCACCAGCCTCCTCCACCAAAGCTCCTTCCCTCTTTCCCTGTCCCCCACTGGGATCAAGGGACACCTGGCTAGCCAAGGCCAGAGCATTCTTACTTCCGAGGGGACTGGCATGTGCGGGCAAAGGCGCCTTGACCAACAAGGGACAGAAGATGGGCAGCTCGGGAGCTCCGCGCCACACACCGAAGGACTCACAGAGCAGGTGCGCGGGGGGAGAGTCACAGCAAGGCCTGCTCCGCCCACCAGCCTCGGGGCCTCCAGGTGTCAGGGGGCCCAGCTCACTCCTCCTCAGCACCTGGAAGAAACATGACTAGAGGTCTGGGAGTGAAGGCGGGCCTGGAAAGCCTCGGGTGGCTTCGGCTTCCGGTGAGCTGGGGACAGAGGGGGACGGCAAGGCACATGGCCGGCATGGTGACGCCCTCCCAGGACTCCAGCACATTTACAGGCATGGTGTCTGTCCTTATTGCATGCAAACACCCCTATGGGCTGATTGGGGCAAGAGTTGTCATCTTTGTAACGCAGACAGGAAACTACACAGCACGCAAATGGCAGGGCCACCAGTCCTAGGTTTTCTGACAGAAACTCGAAACTGAAGGTCACAGCAGGGAGCCTCCAGAGTGTGTCATACTCTGAGTAACCCCAGGGACTCAGTGGTATCTTCCCTCTGCCCTTTAGGTTAAATTACAAAATTCATTTGAAAAAATAAATAGAAGGCTTCCACTACAAGATTCCTTGGTTCCTGGGCCTAAGACCCAGGGACCCTTTTGCAACAAAAGTATTCAGGCTGACTTTGTGCTATTTTTCTTTGCTTTTTTACTGTCATATGTTTAATATACAATCTTTTCTTTTTTTGGCTTCAAGTATACAACACGGTGATTCAACAGTTACCCATACTATTAAATCCTTACCCCCTCTAGCGTGGTCACTATCTGTCAACATGGGAAGATGTTACAGAATCATTGACTATATTCTCCCTGCTGTACTACCGTCCCTGTGAGATGTACTACCCCCAACTTATATTATGATTGAGAGTTTTTGTGCCCCTTTATGCCCCTCACCTTCCCCACCCACGCATCCCGATCCCCACGGTAATTACTAGTCCCTTCTCAGTGTCTATAGTCTACTACTGTTTTGTTTATTGTTTTGCTTTGTTTTTATATTCCACAAACAAGTGAAAGCATATGGTATCTGCCTTTCTCCACATGGCTTCTTTTACAGAGCATAATACCCTCTCTACATCCATCCATATTGTTGCAAATGGCAGGATTTCTTTTTCTTTCATGGCTGAATAATATTCCATTGTGTATTTGTGCTATTTTTTTATTGTTGAGTGTGGATTTCGGGAAGTAGAGGGCCAGCTTTCTTTAAAGATGCACAGACCTCCTTCCATGTGGGTCAGGGGGCTCCTGCTACCAGATGAAGTGCCTCCCACTTGGAGGAGAACGCTTAGAACCATGGTCCTTACCCCTGATACTGCATAAGACACACCCAGGAATTATTGCTCGTGTTTTTTAGGTACAGTATAATACTGTGGTTATGTCTAAGAAAAACCCAGCCCTTGTCTGTTAGCCATACATACTGACCTGTCTATGAATGAAGTAATATGATGTCCAGGATGCGATTCAAAATCATCTGTGGGGAGGGAGGAGGGTAGAGAAGAAAAGACATTGTGCTGGCAGCGACTGAACCTGGGCTGTGGGTCCAAAGGGGCTTGGGGTACTATTCTGTCTACTGTTTAAATGTTTCCATGATAAAAGTAGCAGGAGGAGGAGGAAGGACCACAGAGGGCTTGATGAGCAGGCGGCCAGTGGGCGCGGGTGGGGAGCCCAGGCCCAGGCCATCAGGAATACGAACTGCCTCAGGCTCAGCCTTTCATTCTCACCCTGCATCACTGTCAAGATCAGAATAAGAAGAGTGGCAGAATTTATGCACCCAGCCAGTTCAATCTTTATTAAAATCTTTTTCGAGCACAATGTTCCCAATTTGTTTCTTTGTTCCTCATATCTGGAGTCCCACAGCTTCTATTTGTCTCGGAAATGGAGTCAGTTTGACTGACACTTGGTGGTGGTGGAAAGGTAGGCTGCATATCCTGAGAAGCCCTGCCCCACCGGGAAACATCACCCCCGAGCCCTGCGGCAGCACCTGCCCAGCCTGCCCCTGGCTGCCAGCGCGGCCCGTGAACGGCTCTCCGAGAGGCTGGCAGGGGTGTGGCCGGCCCCGGCCTGGGCCGCATCACTACCCGTCTGGCAGGCCCGCTGCTCGGCTCAGAGGTAACTGACTGAACAGGACCCCCGCTTGGGGGAAGGGCTCCTCACTCTGCTCCCCGGCGCCCCGGAGTAGGCACAGGTGTCCCCACGCTACAGGCTCCAAGTACTTCCCCAGCCCCCCCCCCACCAAAGCAGCCGTCTCCCCATGTGCTCTGTGTACTGGGGGTCTAGGGAGGACCGTTTTTCTTTTTTAAGGTCTTACTTAAAAACATATACATATACATATTTTAGAGTTAGAAAAACACTGACTTTGATGTGTGGGGAAGAACAGGAAACGTGGATTGAACAATTGGAACTGGCGGGAATGTAAAGTGGCACAACCACGTTGGAAAGCAGTTGGTGGGCTCTTAAAAAGTTAACCATACACCTGCCCTACAATCCTGTAATTCTGCTCCTAGGATTTACCCCACAGGAGAGATCAATGAAAAGGAGGGTTTGAGTCTGGACACCTCAAAAAATCCTCAAAAGTCCTGATCATCTGATAGGAGCCATGGGCCATTCCCTGTTCCTAGGGCTGTAGATACACACAGAGGCAGAAAGACTCCTACTCAGCCCTTGCACACCCAGGACATGTTCACATGGAAACCACTGAGCTCAGTTCAGCTCCAGGCAAGGTGGGAGAATTCCTGTGAGTGTCAACATTTTTCAAGAGGAGGGAGCAGGCCATCACAGGACTAGCCCTGCTGTGAAAGAAACCTGTTCCCTGGGTTGTAAACTGTAAGCTGTAAGGTAGCTTGTAATTATAAGCATTAATATATCAGTAATAGGAATGATACTGGGCTTTTATTAAGTCCTCACCAGGTTCTAAGAACTTAACTTGCTAGGAATTCTACAGATTTCATCTAACAGTCCTGTAAAGTATTACTACCATTTTGCAAATGAGAAAACTAAAATTCAGAGAGGTTAAGTAACTAGCCCAGGGTTACACAGCTAATAGATGGCAAGGACAAGAGTTAGAGGACAGCATTATACCCTTTCAATTCTTGGGGTCCCTTTGAGAAGTCAATTCTTTGCTGTAGTTCTTTGAGAACTACACTTCAGTGTGATTGCAGAGATTAATAAAATTCTCAAGGTCAGGTTTCCCATTTTGACCTATTGTTTCATAAACTCACAGGCCTGGTTGCTTCTCCATCAGCCCTTCCCTCTTATGCTCTTCACCATGTCCCCCACGAGGTCATGAAGGTGTACAGTGGGGATTTGTTGGAACCTTGCGGGGAGACAGGGGCACTGTCTAGCTCTCCTGGCTGCCTCCCTCTGTGACACCCAGTGTTCACAGTCATGACTACTACTGTCATCATAACAGTTACTACGCATTGATTGCTAACTCTGTGCTCTAAGTGCTCTTTCCTTGAAGGTATTAATCACTTAATATTCACACAATTCCTTGAGATGGACACTATTATTATCTCATTTTACGAAGGAGAACTAAGGCCTGGAGAACTTACATAATCTACTGAAAATCATGCAGCCAGGATAACAGCTCACAGGTGAAAGGGTCTCCCACTCTAGTTACACATAGATCCTGGGTCAGAAGACAAGGCCTTGACGCCTCCAGGTGGAGCAGGAGCTACGCCTCCAGTGGCATCTCTTGTGGTCTGACTCTGCGAGCTCTGCTCCGCTGCCATTGCCCCACAGCACCCCCACCCGCTCTGAGGGCCCATGCCCTCCTCCCCAGACATGTGCTGCCATGGCTTGTAAAACACACCCAGCTGTTTCCACCACGCGTCACAAACTGTCCCCACCAGGAGCCTGAGCATTGTTCAAATAATGAAAAATTGGAATTAAATAAACCTCTGGGAAATATTTTTATATTATGAACATCAGTTGGATCTACAAGAAAACATTCTGGAAAACACAAAGCAGTTTCACTATGATAACAAATGCTGGCACAGCACGAAGTGCATCCAAATGCTTCCAGATCCTTCCACAGGGCAGCGTTCCTCTCCATGGCAGCCACTCTGTGTGCCACCCACCCTCCCAAGTCCTCTCCTCTGTGCCCAACACCAGCCCAAGTCCCTTCACAGCGAGGAGGGCTGATGCGAGTCCCTGCCCGGAGGCTCTGGCAGACCCGGCCTCTAACTTGTAAAGAGATACATAAAGTCTAGGATCATGACTCAGAAGAGTTTAGAGCTCACCTGCGCCAAACCCATTTTTCCCGTTGTGAAGGTCTTCGTCCCTGTGGCGAAGGTCATGTCACCTCGCAGGGCTCTTTTTGTCCACGGAGTACAGTTAGCTTGGGCCAAGTTATGTCAGAGTTAAAATCCAAGTGAAAGATGCAATATGAATTCCTCTCAGTCTCCAGAGCCTCAGAAACAGCAGGCATTCCTGTTTAGTTCTCCTGCCAGTTGCTTCTCGGGGCTTATTTATGACTATATTGGATTCCGAGGACAGGAAATGAGACATCAAACCTTCACTCTTCTCCCCACTTTCCAGGTGCCAATGCAGTTTCCCTCACACGCCGCACTCCTCCGGAAGCACCTGCCAGTTTAAGATGATGGAGGGGCTGTCCTAGCCCAGCCTTCACAGGAGCAGCTCACACCACCTTCATCAGCTGGACGGAAGTCAGTATCCCCTCAGGCCTTCCCCACAACCGTCGCTTTTCTCCCCGTAAACTCAGTTATCAAAACTGGCAGAACGTCTCATGATTTTGTCTTCCAGATCCATCCCTAGACCTTCTAGCTGGAAGGAACTGTGCCAAAGTCATTTTTGTATCATGAAATGAGCATGGAGTATCAATTTGTCCTCAAAGCCCAGCCACACCAGCCCAGATTGCTGGCTCTCCCAACACACTGCATGTTACATGCTAGAGATCTGATTTAGAGTGTGTCTCTCCCTGTAACGACCACCTCCCAAATCTGGCTTCCCTGTTCTGACCTCCCTCCTCCCCTAGTCCTGCAGGCCTGCACACCTGGCCATAAAGAAGCCTGGCATCCACACACAGCTGGGCCTCGGCAGGTTCCCCACCGAGCTCAGGCTCAGAACATCAGCACCGGCACCAGACACTCATGTCACCTCACCGTTTAAGGGAACAGACACCGCAGAACACAATGAAAGGTATTTGACATACGATTATCTGCATGAATGAGGGGAAGGAAAAGGAGAAGGCCTGGAGGCACAGAAGATTGATCCATTAGTGAGCCAGACACCCTGTCTGCACCCTAAAGTTCCCCCAAGCCTCTTGTGTCCCACGTCCTGCTCCATCCAGTTCTGCCCTGCAGGAGGCCTGGAGGAGAAAGATAGCCTCAAATTAGAAGGCCCGCTCAGGGATGATGGAAAACAGACACTTGGGGAGATTAGTTTTAGGCTCTGAAGGCCAGTAGCAACTAATTTAACTGCCCTCAGTTCCCTGGCAGCTGCCCCAACTTCATCTTCCTAAGTGATAACTAATGACTCTTTAAACTCCATCGTTTGGAAGCAGGGCGGCCCGAGAGATCCCTGTTAGCCAATTACGCACAGGAGAGCGTTCAGCCTTGTGTAATCTAAGATATTAAAATTAACAAGGAAGATGCTCATTTTTCACCTATCAAATTGACAAATACATTTTAAATTGCAACAAAAGGCAACCATACAGAGCTGGTCAGAAATATGTACACCCTTTGAGGAGAATAATTTGGGAATATCAATCAAAGTCTTTTAAAGACGTGCTAAACTTTGATGTACAGAAGAAATCCAAGGATGTTCATTACAGAAATGATTATAGTGGCAAAAAAAAAAAAAAAGCGTTGTAGTCAACCTAAATGTCACATACTAGGGAACTGGCTAAATAAACCAGAATGTGTCCATATCGTAAATGATAGGAAATCAAAATGATGATGCAGAATAATTTAGTGACATGGAGAAATGTTTGTAACAAAGTGTTAAATGGGAAAAGCAGACCACAAAAGAGTATGTTCCTATTTTTTAAATGTATACATATATACATAATGCAAGTATGAGTGTATACATACATGAGCAGAAAAAATACTGAAACAGACATTTCAAAAGGCTAATAGTGGTTATTTGTGAGTCAACTATGGGTT
Source organism: Phataginus tricuspis (assembly GCA_029783875.1). Classification (NCBI taxonomy): domain Eukaryota; kingdom Metazoa; phylum Chordata; class Mammalia; order Pholidota; family Manidae; genus Phataginus; species Phataginus tricuspis. The sequence goes on along the minus strand of JAQQAC010026072.1, from coordinate 46,704,119 downwards.
ATGGGTGATCTTTATCTTTATAGAGCATTTCTATATTTTTAGCATTTTCCACCATGAATATAAAATAGTTTATGACCAGAATTTTCTAAAGGCTATCACTGTTAAAGGTACACCGCCGTCTCTAGAGTTCTTACCAGTCTTCACTTGGACGGAAAGGAGGGAAAGATAGGTACCTTCAACTTGGCCAGGATACTCCGACATGGAAACAATTCTGAATGAGGTGGGACTGTCCCAAGAATACAAGGCTGCTCCACTGACATGCCGCCAACCTGAGGTAGGAGTGGTGCCTTCAACAGCCCTTGGAGAATAAGGATGCCCTGAAGTCATTCTAGTCCTGCCCTGGGACCCTGCTAGTGGTGACTTCCTTTTCCTTGAAAGAGCTTAATCTGGGCTGTCTCTATACCAGCCCAGCGAATTCAGCTGGATATGATGGTCTCCTAAATGGGCATGTACACAGACATGCAGATATATGTGCTTATCCAAATCATCCAAAAGGTAAGCAGAGCTATAGGGACACTCAGCTTGGGGACAACTCACCCTTTGGAAGTTTTTCCGGCAGCAGGACCATCCAAAGAAACACCCATATTCAAACAATCAAGTGATGGCCCTCTGGAGAAACGAAATGGGCATTCTTTAAAAATGGCCAGCGTTTCTTTCAGTGGATATAGTGGTAGAGGGGATAGAATCATGCTGCTCTTGATGTGACTTATTAAAAAGCCAGTTCGTAGTGAAAACACTTGGCAAAAATAGTTATTTGAAGAGTAGCCAATAGGACCCAAGCGCCATGGTACATGCACATGAAACAAATCACAGCTCACCACGATGCGAGGTTCACAGAGCACTAGAGAGGCGGATGTCTTGGTGATTTAGACCATATCTAAACCCAACGACTTGCTGAAACAAAAGATTGGACTGCAACCTGACTCCTGCTTGCTTGAGCATCTCCTGTGTGATAAGCGAGGGTGGTATTTAGGGATATCACAGTCTGATCGATGGCCGGCCAGGGAGCCACACAGGTCAGTCTGGTTCTAGCAGAGCCTAGCTCTTCCCCAGGGAGATGGGTCCATGCCTGCAGGGCACTAACAAAAGGGAAAGAATGCACTCTTCTGGAAGGCTTGATTTGCAGCTGTACCCTAGATGAAATTCTTTGTCCCCTCTGGGCACAGCCATATCTCAAACCAGCTGCCAGAAGGAATTCTCCACATTTTTCTGTTCAGTGACTATCAGGCCGTGCTAGGACAGATTATCAAGACTATCAGAGGATGGAGCTCAGGCCTGACATCAGACCTGGACAGACAAACACACTGCTGCACTGCAGGCATGCCCCTTCAGCGGCCTGTCAGCCCACACTGTTCTTGCCAACCAGAAGGATGTGATGTCCACCCAGCCTGAGTGAGTCCTGAGAAATGACCACCGGCATTGTGGGGAAGATGTGGTTAAAGATGCTCATTAAAGAGGAGGGATTTCACTCCCTTGCCCCATCCCAGGAGCTCGGATCAGAGAAGATGCAGCGAGTCTTTCTGAGAGGGAGCCGGGAGGGCTCATGGATTCCAGATGCCTCAAGCCCCTCATCGCACTGTGTGAACTAAGGGGCCAGACAGCTATGGCCTCACTCTCAGGATCTGCATCCTTGACCTCTAACCTTGGCAGGTCCATGAGGAGCCAAACCCTGGGATGGACCCGGACGGTCTGACTGGGGAGAAATGGGGAAGGAAGCCTGTTTCCAGGTCCAGCTCAGGTGCCCAGGCACCTTGTGGGCCAGGAGCCCCACTTGTGGCTTGAGGGCCCTATAGTAAAAAGAGAAGTTTCCAGAAGAAAAACCATCCTGAAGGAGAAATTGCCAGGAATGTCCCCTCTGCTAGGGCCACATATCCCCAGGAGGCACCCCCAGGCAGAATGAAGCCAACAGTCACTCAGCAAACACCTCCCAAAGTGCCAGGTGCTGGTCCGACCACGCTCCCATGGCCTGGGGCAAAGGGGTCCAGGAAGGCAAGGTGGCTGTCTCTGATCTACCCCCACCCACCTCCTACAGGCCATGAGACTAGATTTCCAATGCAGACCCAGAGAAACACATGTACAGTCACACACACACCCCTAGTACCTAGGAAAGGAAACTCTATCTCTTGCTTATAACCAAGTTACTCCATTTTCTGACCTTAAAAAAGAAGAGCAGGTTTCCTTTGAAGGTTTCAAACCTTATTAGCCACAGTAGGAAATGATGCTTTAATGGGGCCGTGACTGTCTCAGCCTCGGGTGCCTGTGTACACAGCTATATTACTTAGCAACACCATAGCCATTTAGTTTTAATTTCCTAGCTTGTCTGATAAGGAGGCTGCAAATGTAATTTGTGATGCTGCCAGCTGGGCAAACTCGCGGAGCCGTTAGGTGAGTCACCAGTGACCCAGGCCATGGCACCGAGCTCTGCGGAGGGAGACTGAACCCCGATAGGTGGGGCTGATACCGTGCAGGCGGACACAACTTCCCCAGTGTCTGGGGGCTGTGCTCCCCTCCCTCCTGCTTTTGGGTTTGGTGGTATCATTTATTGAGAGAAGCTTCACTCACCTCTCAACCCGTTAGAATCATCTTCCAGCTTTCTGAAATCCTCCTGGCAGGAGTTGCCAACTCAGAGCCCTGCGAGGTCACGCAGATAATAACAACAATAATATTATGGAACACTTTTAACATTCTTAGTAGACACTGTTCATGAGTTAGCTCTGTTCATTTTCCTAAAACCCCAGGAGGTGAGTACTACTGTTATTCCTATTTTTGAATGAGAGCGGGGAGCAGCAGCTGTAAGACAAGAGGGAGTAGGGGGCACGCCTTGCCACAGGAGCTGGCTGTCATCCAAGGCCAACTAGCCTTACATGGGTTGCTCAGTCTTCCACTTTTCTAAAATAAGTTGGAAATCCAGATTTTTCTGTAAAATCCTATGAGTTTTAAACATCAACGAATTCAGTTATTCAATAAATACCGTGAGAACCAAAGTAAAAATGTCTGCCAGCTAGATTGGGCCCAGGGGCTACCAGTTTGCCACTTCTTCCTCATTAGAGCAAGCAGACGTATTCCTCAATGGATACACCCTGACACTCAGTTTGCTTCCATGAGCTCCTGGCATCCCAGCGCTGTGGCTGCCCACCCCCTCTTCAGCTGTATCCCTTCGAGAGCCTCAGTGGTGTCTCCATTCTTGAAGCTGCTCAGGCTGACAGTCTCAGAGCCATCCTTGCCTCCTTCCTTCCCTCACACCTCACATGCAATCTGCCAACAAATGCTGTCGGCTCTACTTTAAAATGTATCCATAGTTGCTCCATTTCTCATACCCCAATGTGACCACCCTGGTCCAAGACACCATTGTGTCTTGCCGGGATATCATGAGCTACCAGCACACCCAGCTTTCCCCCCCTTACTCCATTCCCATCACAACAGCCTGGCTGCTCCTGGAAACCTAAGTCAGATCCTGCTCTTCTCCGCTCAACACCCTCCAGAGGCCCCCAGATCCTCAGTGAGGGTCCATGTCCTCAGGGGCCCACCTCGCTGGTATCTCTGCCCACCTCCTTGCACTGCAAGCACACAGCTTCGCCCTGACGTGCTCCCGCCTCAGTCCCTGGGCCCTCGCTGTGCCCTCAGAGTCTCTCCTGGCGGGTATCTTCTGGGCTCTCGCCTTCTTCACTTTGTCCAATTGCCTCTAATTGGGGAGCTCTTCCTGGACCACTCACCCAGCACAACGATCTCCCGGCGGCGCTCCTCTTCACTCCCCTGCACCACAGGCCACCACTTCCCTGTCTGTGTGCTCTCCCACACACAGGAACACACCCTCCATTAAAGTAAGGAACTTGTTTTCTTCCCTACTCTATCTCTAGTGTCTCAAGATGGCTTTAGCACATAGCAGAGATTCATTAAATATTTGTTGATTGAAGAAATGAACAGCGTGCACAATGGGCCTTGTGATAGATGGCTCCATCCCGGACGGCGTGCCTCGGCCTCGCCTCCTGTATGCCCCTGGGCCTCCCCCACGGCTGTTATCACCTCTCCCCGGCTGCTCCTTAACCACACAGGCTCAGTAAGATGGGGACTGATTACTGGCTGAAGAGACGACAAGGAGAGAGTCCTAGTCACTGCTCCCGCCCCGTTGCTCTGTATGTAATGACCTGTGGTTCCTGAGCATCTCTCCCTGGACAGAGGGAGCAGCAGCTTGGTCGTGATGGTGATGAATTTATAATTAGTCTTGATGAGACACCGCAGGTTTTGGGTGAAGGTGGAACATTTTAATCCTTAATTACAAAACTGGATAAAAGCGCTTTACTCATTCATCTAGAGAATTTGTGGATTTACATGTTGGCTGTATTTTTATTTCTATATTTATCTGAAAGTCCATGTACCCTAGGAAAGTAGATATGGCTCAGTCATTAATATTTCTTTCACATAGACAGGAACAGAGAATATAGGCTGAGTGATTTCCACTCCCTCCAGATCCTCCCGAAGGTCTGGAAAGACCTGTGGGGACCCCTCACAGGTTCCTTCCATGGAGCCCCGGGAACCCAGCCCTGCCTGGCCAGCCCTCCACGGGATCCCGAGGCGCCTCCCCCTAGGGCAGGGCCAGCCCTGTTCAGCCCCAGGCGACGCCCCGGACACTCAGCCTTCCTGGGTCACCAAATGCCCCAGTTCAACAAGAAGGTAAGCCAGGGCGCCAGGATGGCCTTCCTCAGTTCTAACGCTCTGGGAGGAAGCATAGCCAAGAAGCCGACAAGAACACACTTGTGCAGGAGGGAAAAGCTTCATCCGGCAGTTCCAGCACGAAAGCTGACGGAAGACCATCTAGGAGGCCACACAGAGGTGCCAGCCCGGTTCTCAGCCATGGATGGGGGATGCAGCTGAACCGTTTGTCATTTGCTGAGAGACCCAACACAAGAGCAAGGTGTCTCCATCTGATTACCTTCTCTGGATCCCACAGTCTTCCTCCGTTAATATTATTGTCTCAGAACCCTTAAGTCAACGTATTTCCTTGAATGTCCGTTGAAAAGCTCCCACTTGTGGCACGTATGCCGCATCTGCCATGACTGCCCTCTCACCGCAGCTACCCTGCTGAGGGTGTAACAAGATACGTGGGAGTGTCTGCAGCCTTACCCCCTCGGCCAAACTGCCAGGATGAAACCTGCAATTACCAGACTTCCATCTGCCCCCACCACCCCCAAAGAGGATCCTTTGGAAGGAATGGTTGGGGGAGAGAGAGGCAGTATTGGAGAGAGCTTGAATTTGGAGAAGGGTATCTTGGAGCAGTTGGAGGAGTGGTGGCAGATGAAGGCAGGAGGTTTCATCGCTGTTCTGTGGTTTATGGAATGGGATCCCCCTGACATACCTCTTTTACATACCACCTCTGCCTGAGCCAAGGCTTTGAAAGGGTTGCAGACAGATTTAGATCCTCACTCTGTGATGTTCAAAGAGAGAGGTTTGCCAGCTACCTTCCCACTCACAGCTGTGACCTGGGACAAATCACCTGAGGACACACTTCCCCCCATCCCCCACCCCCGCCAGTTTCTTTATCTACAAAATGAGTGACTTGGGAAGAATGAGCTCTGTGGTCCTATCTGCCCTAAAACTTTATGACATTTGAAAATTCTATTCCAGGCAGTCCAGGGATGATGAGGATGCCCTAGCACTTACTAAACATCCATTATGTGCCAAAATCTTTAAAAGGATGGTCTTAAGACAAAAGGCCTGAAGTTTTAATCTGGGTACCATAATCACATAATGAAAGTCTGTTAGAGTGATGCTGGGCACCACACACATGAGCAAAGGACAGATGTGACCACTCTTTCCTCAAGTACTGTTCCCTCAGAAGGTCAAGCCCAGAGACCCCTCAGCCACAGACCCTCTGAACAACAGAACATTGGGATGTTGCACAGGCCCACTATCTATTTATTGCATGTTTTGATGTTAGTGACCCAGGATTACTTGCATTCTGTTTTTCTTCAGTGTGAATAGTCTGGCCACTGAACCCTTTCTGCAGAAACTACCATCTATTTGTAGCAGGGACCTACCCTGGGCCCCTTCCCCAGAGGGCCTGGGACAAGAATAAGCAGTCAGGAAGCCAGACTATCTACTGCTTGGGATTCAGGGGTAGATAAGTGGATGCAAGGGTAGGTAAGGGGATGCAGGGGCACGTAAGAGGATGCAGGGGTAGGTAAGGGGATGCAGGAGCCGGTAAGGGGATGCAGGGGTAGGTAAGAAGATGCAGGGGTAGGTAAGGGGATGCAGGGGCACGTAAGAGGATGCAGGAGCCAGTAAGGGGATGCAGGGGTAGGTAAGAGGATGCAAGGGTAGGTAAGGGGATGCAGGGGCACGTAAGAGGATGCAGGGGTAGGTAAGGGGATGCAGGAGCCGATAAGGGGATGCAGGGGTAGGTAAGAGGATGCAGGGGCATGTAAGGGGATGCAGGGGCATGTAAGGGGATGCAGGGGCATGTAAGAGGATGCAGGGGTAGGTAAGGG
>JAQQAC010026072.1:46609334-46697624 GCA_029783875.1 Phataginus tricuspis | reverse complement strand
GCAGGGGCATGTAAGAGGATGCAGGGGTAGGTAAGGGGATGCAGGGGTATGTAAGTCGAAGGGGCTAACAGCCTCAGGCAGATGTCCCACCTACAACAGAATATTTTAAAACGGACCTCAGACAACTGTCCATCTCACCAGAAAACACTTCAGTGGATGGTCTGCTCAGTCCTTGACCAGCTCTCCACACCCACACATCACTGAGCTTCTCTGCAATCTTTCCACCTTCTTTCCCATATCTGGTCCTAGGTCAACCCTAAAATAAGTTCTAAACCCTCTTCCTTCCTTCTTCTTGGGCCCCGCCCCCACCCATAATCCTCTTCATACCTGTAACAACCTCTCTGGAGAGACTGACTCTTTCAACATAGGAACTTGATCAAGACTCTCCCACCTGAGAAGATAATTCCCTCAGTGTCCCATCCACTCCAGACATGCCCCCATCTCGCCTTCCCTTTATGGCCTTCCCCCTCAAAGAGGAGTCTAAACGTGCCCTTTCCCCATCCCTCCTCCTGCTGCCTTGGCACTACCAGGCCAATGCCCTCTGCATGCTAACTCCAGTGGGCACCTCATAGCATTGCCCCCTGCTTGGATGGGTTTGCTCATCAGTGTAATACAAGTTTATTGTAAACAGTTGGGAAAAGAGAAGTCACATAGGAAAACTGAAATGATATCTAAAGAAATAATAATAAATGAATACTAAATTAGTATTTTTCTATTACTCACTTTGGCGTATTTGGCACCAGTGTTTTTTTACTTATACAGGTATCCCCCACCTTTTGAAAGCTCACGTTAGTTAGGCCATTTCACATTAAGGAAAGACCTACATTAGTACCTGCGTTCGCTAACCAAAATAAATCCTAAGAGGATTTTCATTTTTACAAAAAAATAGTAGCAATGAAAAACAGTGCTCAGCGTCTGGTCTGGCGCGAGCCCTCACAGAGGCAGCGCACACCCTGGGCAGCGAGAGCCGCCCCGCCGAGCCTTCCCCAGAGCCACGCTCCGCACCTCAGCATCAACCCACTGCAGCTCGGAACTGCATCTGTGAGCCTCTGTGCTTTATCCCTATTTATCTTGTGCATCCATCTGAAGGATATGTCCTCAGGTACCAGAAAGGCTATGTTTTGGGCCTGGGAACACTCAAATGTTTTCCATGTAAATTGACAGTAACTGTTTCTTTGCTTTACATCATTTCTGCTTACAAAAGATTTCACAGGAAACTTTCAGGTAGCGAGGAAACTTGTATACATTTTTCATATTTTAACGGCTGCATGGCCATCTACCATAGGGGGATGCCCTGATTTAGTTCTTGAGTTGGCTATGTTAAGTGATTTCAATGTTTTAAGATTATAAATACCCTCACAGGTACATATTTGTACACACATCTGCCTTGATTTCCTCACGTTCTTTCTTTCTGGAAACCCAATCCTTGACGCTGGGCACACCCATCCCTCATGGTTCCCTGAGTTGTGGAGGGTCTCTGGGGAGTTCTCGCTTCTCTAATCTCCTCACTCTGTATCCTCTCCCCAGCTGACCAACAGCAAATGGTCTGCAGTTGACTTTCACATCTCGGCCTCCAGCCCAGACCTCCCTCCTATGCTCCAGTCACAAGGCATCTGCCCATGGATGTCCCACAGGGACCTCAATGATCATGTCTAACTGAACGCCCCACTGTCCCCCACCCCCAGTGCCCCCAAAAGCCCATTTCTCTTATTAGCATTACCTCAGGATCAGGGCTGTTGTGACTCCCAGATACCTAAGCTCCCAAACTGAAGTGTGTCCCATACTAATTGTTTTCAACTCTTCAGACTCAGTCTCCTAAATCTCTTTGCTGTCTCCTCTCTTCTCAGCCTCCACTGCCACTAATCTAGCTCAGGCAGCATTACCTCCACTGAATTAATTCCAATAGCCTCCCAAGCTGTCCATTCTCCAGCTCTAATTGGAAGCCACTCTGCTCTGCTTGAAAACCTTCCACCAGCTTCCCACAGCTTTAGCATCAGTTCCTGAGCAGGGCACAGGTAGGGGTTCTTGGGATCTGGCTTCTGCCTACCTTTCAACCCTCTTTCTCCACTACTCTCCTCTCCATTGTGGGCTTCAAATATACGAGAGCTATTTATCAATGTGCTTCAAGTATTTCTCTCTCTATCCCTCTCCAGACTTAGAGACATGCAGTCTCACTTATCTTTATATTCTAACGCACAGCACAGTCAAACCAAAAAAGGGAACAAAGTGTGTGAGAGAGGATCTGCGTCCTCCCCTATCACTGGCAACCATCAGTGACAAGGAGGGAGCTGTGGCGCTGTCACCAGGGCAGTCTTCTCAGCGCAGGTGGGACCTCACGCACAGGCCTCCTTTGGTCTAGTCACTGACATCCTCCTTTATCCCCAGCCTCTTGGAAGCTGCTGGAGCTGAGGTGCTCCGGGCCGGCTCTCCTGGAACAGGGAACCTGAGTCTCTACGTCTATGACCTCCTGAATTATTTCTGTGTCTAGTGATGAGATTTCCAGCAATAAAGTACTCACTGAAATATAACTTCATTTACATGGATGTTCTCACAATTAAACAGTAAAAACAAATGAGAATAGGGGACAGGGACAGAAGAATCAGACTTTAACTTTTTAAAGCCCCTGAGGACTTTAAAATCCTCTATAGATCCTCTCAACAGTTGTTAATGTTGGGGAGCTGATGCCTACCTACTCCATGTAAATTCTTCTCTGCAGTCCAGATGACCACAGATTTTTGCTGTGCATGGGAGGGAACCACACAAATGTGTTATATCTAGAGCAGGGGCCTGCAAATTAGAGCCTGCTGGCCAAATCCTGCCCACCACCTGCTTTGGGAGGTCCCCAAGCTAAGAATAGTTTTTTACATTTTTTAGGGATTGAAAAATATCAAAAGAATATTTTATGACATGTAAAAAATTATACGAGATTCAAATTTCAGTGTCCATAAATAAAGTTATATTGTAACACAGCCACACTTGTTCATTTACATACTGTCTGTGGCAGCTTTCACACTATAAAGCAAAGTTGAATAGTTGCAACAGAAACCATGTGATCTGCAAAGTCTAAAATATTTACTATCAAGCCCTTTGCAGGAAAAGTTGGCCAACCCCTGATCCAATGCACGAGAATGCCTGTGAATTACAGAGAAATAAAGATGCAAAAATTCAGGCCAATTAAGATTAGATGATAGCAATGATTCCCTTATGTCATCCAAGAATTCACACACTTCATCCTTTTTTCCCCAAATATTACTTTAGTTGGTACATTCAAGGATATTTCAGTCACTACAGACGCTGTAATGCTTTTGGCTTCAGATATGCAGATAAAGATACAGATATGTTGTTAACTTTTAACACAGAAAGTATGGGCACATTATCTTTTAAAAAGTTGAATAGTGACAGAAAGCTTATGATTTAAGCAAGAGTCCTCCCTACCTTCCCACTTAAAGAGACAACTTTTTAAAATTAATTTAGCTGCTTCTTCCTGTAATTACTTAACTAAAAATTATATTTAATTGCTCTTTCTTGGTCATTCAACTTAGATGTTATCTAAACTGTGTCATGAGAGATGAGGGTTTTACTCACACCCCTTCCTTCAAAGACAGAGGTCATCTCTTACTTTCTAGTCAACTCAGTAATCAGTGTTTACGTTATGACTATGAAATACTTCTCACCATGGAGACAAGCAATATTCCATAGTTATATTTCTAACCAATACTTCTCTTTGTTTTCAAAATGTATTGTTTTAAAAATGTATTTAAGAGCTAAGAAGGGGATCCTGTGTCCCAAACTTTCCGAAGCCCTGGGTCTCCAATAATGGTCATCCCCAAACTCAGTAAACTGCAAATTACCAGAGCAATTACATATCCATAAAACAGATCAGGAAACACAGATATTGCTTTAAAAATAAAGTCTGTTCAGAAATATAGGAAGTCAGGTCTGAGCTTCTCTTCCAAGTCTTAATGCCTTGTGTGGTTTTTACATAAACTAGAATTTAGACCTTTTGCTTCCAATCCTAAAGGAAAAGAGTAAGAAGAAAAGGACGAGCAGGACATTTCTCCATCCCTCACTCCATCTGCTTACAGAGCCCTTTATCAAAGAACAAATTCCCCAGACTTCCCTTTCTAGTCTCTGAAAGAGAACCAAGAACAGCATGGCTTCAGGTCTACATCCTACCCTTAGAAATGCGATGTTAACTCATGCCTTGAAGAGTTCTCAACAAGAACCAACCACACGCCCTGCCCAATCTCAGAACCTTGTTCAGCGCAAGCCCAAGAGATAAAAATGGACAGTGTATCAGAATCTGATCTACTCTATAGGGAAGGACTCTCAAAATCACAACCCAAACTTCAAGTGATCGTTGTCCATACTTTGGGTTTACAGCTGACTTATAAACAAGAGCTTTCTTATCACAAACAATGCTGTAATAAATAGCCTTGTACACAAATGTCAGTTTCACACATAAATATATGTAGAGGACAAATTTCAAAATGTATAATTTTGGGGCAAAGGATATATGTGTTTATTGTTGTTTTAAATGACAAATATATAGGGTCTTTCAGATTCCCTTTGCTTATACTCCATATATGATTTCTAGACCTAAAATGTGCAAGACTACATGGCTGTAATGAAATCACCCCTTCTGTGCATGTGTGTTGTAACTTTTCCAGGCTAATTGGGGAATGACTTACCATGAACTGCATTTCTGGCCCAAGTGGCTCCCCATGCTGTATTTCTCTGAGGACAAGTCCTTCTAATTCAACCTGTTCTTTATATCCTCTCTATGCCAAGTTCATCCCTACATTATTGTTCATAATTTCCTCAATTCCAAGTTCGGCAATACTCTGTCTTTAGCAGAAATGATGGCTTACAATAAAAGGTATATCCACACTGACTCACTAGAGACTGGTGAGAATTCTGACCCCACAAAAGAAGGTAGCATGCCATGGTTAAATGGGCTACCCGGGCCAGTGACAAGCTGAAAGAATATGCTCATTTCTCAGGGACAGACAGAGACGGCCCCTCCTCGCAGACATTACCTTCACCTGAAGAAAAGAAAATGTTTTCATTAAACTGTACTTGGAAAGGGTAAGTATACTTTGATTTAGATCAAATCCCTCTTAGAAATAATTTTAGCAAAAGTCTTCCAATCTGCCCTTACACAGAGAACTCTGTTAAGCAAAATACTATTGCCTCAATTCCACAAGCCATGTTTCGGTAAAGTTAGAACCAGCTTTGCTAAAGATAGAAGTCTGTATGCTTATTGCATTGGGTAGCTTCAGTGATTTGGTTTTTGCTGAAAATAATGTTTTGGCATTATCAGACAACCAGAGAAATGACAGAAATGTCTTCCCCATATCCTCTAGGAGAATACTGACAATACTCTTTGAGACCTAATTTGATAATAACTGTATTAAAATATTTTAACATAAAGTAGGATAGTAAAAATATTGTTCACCTAGTAATACATTACATTTTTAAAATGATATTCAATGCTGGTAATACCTTGTCAGGAAGCAATTTGGAATATTTATCAAGAGTCTGCATGTGTGTGTGCATGTGTGCACTTAAAGCTCTTCTCAAGAGCAATTTGTTTTCAAATACTCAAAACACTCCCTTTCATTTACAAGCAATTGATATACGAATCACAAGTCATTCTCATTTATTTATTAGCTAGTGTCAGTAAAGCCATACATAATCCAAGTTCTTTTTTACAGTGTCCTAGTATTTATTATTATTATTATTTTAACAAGATGACCTGTGGTTTCTTGTCATCAGAAAGGGCAAAAGACCACAGAAATATGAGAATGCAGAACTCAGATCTCAAGCAAATTTTTAAAATGTGAAGAGAGAAGATGTATGATTGTAAGGCAGTATATATGTGTGGATCCTTGCAGTAAAACATTCAAAATAGCTTGATTGTTGTGGTGTACAAAACTGTGATAAAACTATATAAAACTCGATACACATACACACTAGTACAAGTAAAACTGGAGAAATCAAATAAAATTAGTGAATAGTATCTATGTCAATATCCTGATTGAGATATTGTATGATGTAGTTAGTTTTGCTAAACTTAGCATTGGGAGAAACCCAGCAAATTATGCAAGGATCTTTGTGTACTGTGTCTTACAACTGCATGTAAACCTACAATTGCCACAATAAAATTTTCTGTTTAAAAATGTGAACTTGCCCTCCTAAGAGAAATTAAAGAGGACACTAACAAATGGAAATGCATCCCATGCTCTTGGCTAGGAAGAATAAATATTGTCAAAATCGCTATACTACCCAAAGCAATCTACAGATTCAATGCAATCCCTATCAAACTACCAACAGCTTTCTTCAATGAACTGGAACAAATAATTCTAAAATTCATATGGAACCACAAAAGACCCCAAATAGCCAAATCAATCCTGAGAAGGAGGAATAAAACAGGGGGAATTACACTCCCTGACTTCAAGCTCTACTACAAAGCCAATGTAATCAACACAGTTTGGTATTGGCACAAAAACAGACCCACAGACCAGTGGTACAGAATAGAAAATCCAAACATTAACCCAAACATTTACAGTCAATTAATATATGATAAAGGAGCCTTGGATATACAAAGGGAAGATGACAGCCTCTTCAGCAGCTGGTGTTGGAAAAACTGGACAGCTACATGTAAGAGAATGAAACTGGACTACTGTCTAGCCCCATGCACAAAGGTAAACTCAAGGTGGATCAAAGACCTGAATGTAAATCATGAAACCATAAAACTCTTAGAAAAAAACATAGATAAAAATCTCTTAGACATAAACATGAGTGACTTCTTCATGAACATATCTCCCCGGGCAAGGGAAACAAAAGCAAAAATGAACAATTGGGACTATATCAAGCTGAAAATCTTCTGTACAGCAAAGGACACCATTAGTAAAACAAAAAGACATCCTACAGTATGGGAGAATATATTCATAAATGACGTATCTGATAAGGGGTTGACATCCAAAATATATAAAGAACTCACGCACCTTAACAAACAAAAAGCAAATATTCCAATTAAGAAATGGGCAGAGGACATGAATAGACACTTCTCTAAAGAAGAAATTCAGAAGGCCAACAGGCACATGAAAAGATTCTCCACATCGCTAAACATCAGAGAAATGCAGATTAAAACCACAATGAGATATCACCTCACACCAGTGAGGATGGCCAACATCCAAAACACAAACAACAATGAATGTTGGCAAGGATGTGGAGAAAGGGGAACCCTCCTACACTGTTGGTGGGAATGCAAATTAGTTCAACCATTGTGGAAAGCAGTATGGAGGTTCCTCAAAAAACCCAAAATAGAAATACCATTTGACCCAGGAATTTCATTCCTAGGAATTTACCCTAAGAATGCAGCAGCCCAGTTTGAAAAAGACATATGCATCCCTATGTTTATGGCTTACATTATACCAAGAAATGGAAGCAGCCTAAGTGTCCATCAGTAGATGAATGAATAAAGAAGATGTGGTACATATACACAATGGAATATTATTCAGCCTTAAGAAGAAAACAAATCCTACCATTTGCAACAACATGGATGGAGCTAGAGGGTATTATGCTCAGTGAAATAAGCCAGGCAGAGAAAGACAAGTATCAAATGATTTCACTCATATGTGGAGTATAAGAACAAAGAAAAAAAACTGAAGGAACAAAACAGCAGCAGACTCACAGAACCCAAGAACAGACTACTAGTTACCAAAGGGAAAGGCTGGGGAAGATGGGTGGGAAGGGAGGGATAAGAGGGAAAAAGGGGCATTACGATTAGCAGATATAATGTTGGGGGGCATGGGGAGGGCTATACAACTCAGAGAAGACAAGTAGTGATTCTATAGCATCTCACTATGCTGAGACAGTGACTGTGATGCGGTTGGTTAGGGGGACCTGATGAAGGGGGTAGTTTAATCACCATAATATTGCACATGTAATTGTAGATTAATGATACCAAAATAAATTATAAAAAAATAAAAATAAAAATAAATAAAAATGTGAACTTGCCAAGTGAGGTACTAAGGTACAGGTAAAATAAAAAATTGTGTGCTATAAAAATTTTAGCTATAAGAGTTGAATATAAGGTAATACTTATACATTGCAGGAGTTGGGGTGTGTGTGAATAACTCATCTGAGACCACCCATTCTTGTTATTTAGGGGAGAGGAAGAGATAAGAGGGGTGACTTTATTGCCTAAGTAAGTCTGTATCTAGAACCTTATTTTGGGGAAATAGAGACATTTAATGTAGCATTATTAATAGTAATAAAAAACTGGAAACAATCTGGAAATAAATTATTAATAGTAATAAAAAACTGGAAAAAAGTTCATCACCATGAATATGAGCAATACATTATGATGTTTCTACCCCAGAATGTCATGTAACCACTTAAACAAAGCCATAAAAGAAGATATGACAGTGTAAGATACCAATGTAAGAGACAGAAAGGCTGTGTGTACTTTACAGGGTCCAAAGTATTAGAGACAGTTACAGGGGAGAAGGAGGAAACAAAGACGGGCAGCATATATATCAAAGTGTTGGTAATGAAGTCCAAAGAAATTTGAGACAATCTGGGGAAAGGTCAGTGCAGCAGGGTATGATATGAAGTAATCATTATAGATTTTTGTTGGATATAACAATGTGTGTGTGTGTGTGTGTGTGTGTGTGTGTGTTTTAAGTTCTTCCATAGTCTTTACAGATGAAGTAAATACAGATGAAATGATACAGTGTCTGGATGGACCTATTTTAAATACTCCAAAATTGTCCATATATTACTTGTATAATTTTAAAAGTAAGTAAATGACACAAATGTTAACAACAGTTGTCTCTGGACTATGTAATTATGGGTAACAGCTTTTTCTTTATACCTTACTCTATTTTACGTTTACTATGATGAAACAACAAAAAAGTCAGGGGTGGAAAAAAATGTAGGCTATGTTTAGAAAAGTCAGACCAAAGAACTAAGTTATTTAAGTAATTATAGCTCTGATTATATTAATCTGGAGACAGTCCCTTTTAAGGGATAATTTACCTTTAGACTTATCAGCTGAGTGGATACAGATGCCCTGACTGTGGATGATGGAACCAACTGCTGGCAGAATGATCCCCACAGCTGTTCTCTTGCCCAAATCACCATAATAATAGTAAAATAAATAGTAAAGCATTTCATACACTATCCCTGATGATAGCGGTTGTTTGGCTTCACTCAAGGGCAGAGGTAGAGGTAAGCTTTTCCTTAATAACTTTTTGTGCTATTTGCATTCTGTGCTAAGTATATACATGTATTACCAGTTTAAAAAATAAATTTTTAAAAGGTGAGCATTTAAGACTGTGTGACCAGATGGAATTACAGGTGGGCGATTCACACCCCTATATTAAAGTCACTCCTAGCAGCATTTCTGAGTTCAAAGGGAAAAGCCGATTGCATACATCTTCAGAATTCTGATTCCAGTTCAAAAGAGTTAGGGCTCAGAGTTACAGAGGTCAGCTGGGAAATATTAACCAGCTGCAATGGTGAGCTAGAGGTAATCTGATGGCCTGGGCGCTCTGGTTAACAGAAAGAGTCAACACAGGAACCTGCTCTTTAACCCAGTGACAGTGATGCAAGTCATCTCAGCCTCCTCTAGTGCCAACTTGTTCACTGGTAAAATGGAAACGCTCTTTATTTAAGAAAGTTGTTGAGAAAATAATGCTTATGGAAAGTACTACAAAAAGTTTAATATACCCCATAAAAAAAGTAGCACCTTATAAAAACTTTTCCAGAGTTAATGTTAGGTACAAACACACACATACACACACACACACACTTATATATAAGCAAACACACATGCATACACACACATACATATATAAACAGAATGAATGTAAAGCTGAAAGATTTCTCTCCCATCCCCAAAAAACTAAAACTCAGGGAACAATCAGTTCTCAGGACTCGGGGTTTCACTTTGATTTTAATATTTTTTTAGAGTGTTCTAGTTTAAAGGGCCATGAGAATGCATTGTTGACCTTCTATACTTCAAGTACACAAGACGCTTTTTATTTCATAATTATTTTCTGAATATTAAATTTATATGGAAATTCTGTTAAGAAACTATTCAAGCATTGACATAAGTCACTGACCTCCCACCCCTTCATTACAAGGTGATTTTGACCTCTGTTAGGCAAGAAAAGGTCAGTAAGATTGGGATAAGGACTTTAAGTTCATATGCTCCTTGCTCACTGGCAGATCAGCTTTCAGAAGTACCCACAAAACAAGAAGTGAGAAATTTTGCCCTGAGATTAGTTGTCCTTACTTAAAGGCACTTTCCAAATGACCAATATGAAATAATACTGTGACCCCTGCTCGCCATTTTAAACTGATTTACTAGCTTTTCTAGTAGCTTTTCAGTTTATCCCTAGGTTTTAGAAACAAAATGGCTGTGCGAAGAGAAAATCTCCATAAAGAAATGTACCAGTCAAGGTAGAATATAACGTTAAAAATTAGTATCATCACATATAATGGAAAATACCACAAAAAGACACATTAGAAAAAAAAATCTCATTTGTCTACTCATTCAGCACATTTTCAAACATGAAAGTAGCCAGACAAAGGAGGGAGAAGAAGAAACTCATCCTAAATTCAGGAGAAAATCAACAAAGTTTAAGTGTCACAGCCTCAGAGCAAGTTTTCATACACACCCAGGCATATCATCACAGGACTACCTCAACACAGCCTTCTTAACACTGACCAACAGCCAAAACACGTCTCTCTGGGCAGCACAGTCAGTTCCAGAAGTTAAAGGATTTCTCAAAAGGTCAGAGCTGTGGACACATTGCTCAACCAAACAGGAGAGTGTAGACATAAAAGAAAAAGCAGATGGACGTATTAGGTCTGTTTGATGCATGTACCAGGAGTTTTCCCAACAGGATTTGTAAGCAAGTCATAACTATACCATTAGGGAGAGAAAAGAAGCTGCTTAAATATAAGACCTGGTATGTCACTACCCTCACCATCCCATGCAACCAGAGCCTGCCCAGGTTCTTACTCAGAGGGGGGAAATGTAACTAAAGCCAGGCACCCAAACACTCCTACCATCCAACCCAAACCTTAGAATTCCCTGGAATAAGACCTCAAAATGATAAGTTTTGTGGGTTTCATTATTTCCAGTCCCATAATAAGCCTTCCACCTTAACCAAAATCTCGACGGCCCAGGAACTGACCATGCTGAAGCCAGGAAGCCATGTGGTGGATGTTTTAAAACTGAAGCCTGTCCAGAAACAACAGACCTTTCCCAAAAAAGAAATTAACTCTTATCCGTACCTGAGAGGGTGACTCTGAGTTATAAACAAAGAAGAGCTGTGCCCAATTTAAGGACTGAGCAGCACCAGGCTGACCTGGGCTGCCTCAGGAGTAGGACTTTAATGACATGGAGAAATGTTGTAGAAAAAACAACCCTTTTTTCCTCTGATTAGCTGAAATTTCACTTCACGTGTACAGCCACAGATACTCTAGCAGTTGACATTTTTGGGGGTAAACATAGGTCTTCTCCAAAAGCAAATGGCCAAATAAATTTCAAGGAAAATATGGAAGAGAGGGAACAAGAGGTGAATACATAGCTTTAAACAGATTTGAGAAACTTACCAACCAGTGAACAGCCCAAAGAAGAAATTAAGAAAACAATTCCATTTACAATAGCATCAAAAAGAATAAAATAGATATGAGTACTAGACCACTGATGATTTTTAGGGCAGTGAAACTACTCTGTATGACATTACGGTGGTGGATACATGCCATTATACATTTGTACAAACCCACAGAATGTACATCAAGAGTAAAACTATGAACTTTTGGTAATAATAATATGTCAACGTAGGTCCATGAATTCCAATAAATGTACCACTCTGCTGGGGGATGTTGAGAACGGAGGAGGCTATACATGAGTAGGGGCAGGAAGTAATGGGAACTCTCAGTGCTTTCCACTCAATTTTACTGTGAATCTAAAATCTAAAAAAAAAATAAAGTATTTTTAAAAAAAGGAATTAACTTTAACCAAGGAGATGAAAGGCTTGTACACTGAAAACTAAAAAACACTGATAAAAGAAATTAAAGAAGACATAAATAAATGGAATGATAGCCCATGTTCATGGATTATAAAGTTTAATAACATTAAAATATTCATACTACCCAAAGCAATACACATTCAATGAAATCCCTAACAAAAATCCCAGTGACATTTTTTTGCAGAAATAGGAAAAAACCATCCTAAAATTCATATGGAATTTCAAAGGACCCCAAGTAGCCAATCCTAAGAAAGAAAAACAGATCTGGAGCCTCATGCTTTCTGATTTCAAAACATTACAAAGCTACAGTAATCAACACTGTGGTCCTAACATAAAGACAGATATACAGATCAATGGAACAGAACAGAGAGTCCAGAAACATCCTCATGTTTATAATCAGGTGATCTCTGACAAAATACCAAGACTACACATATGGAAGAGACATTCTCTTCAACAAATGGTGTTTCAAAAACTGGACATCCACATGCAAAAGTAACTGAATACAAAAATATACAGTATACAATAAAATACCTAGGAATAAACCTAACCAAGGAAGTGAAAGACCTATACTCTGCAAGACACTCATGAGAGAAATTAAAGAAGACACCAAGAAATGGAAACACAACCTGTGCTCATGGATAGGAAGAATTAATATTGTCAAAATGGCCATCCTGCCTAAAGCAATCTGCAGATTCAATGCAATTTCTATCAAAATACCAACAGCATTCTTCAAAGAACTAGAGCAAACAGTTCTGAAATTCACATGGAACCACAAAAGACCCCGAATAGCCAAAGCAATCCTGAGAAATAAGAATAAAGTGGGAAGAATTGCGCTCCCTGACTTCAAGCTCTACTATAAAGCCACAGCAAACAAGACAATTTGGTACTGGCACAAGAACAGACCCATACACCAATGGAACAGAGTAGAGAGCCCAGATATAAACCCAAGCATATATGGTCAATTAATGTATGATAAAGGAGCCATGGATATACAATGGGGAAGTGACAGCCTTTTCAACAGCTGGTGTTGGCAAAACAGGACAGCTACATGTAAAAGAATGAAATTGGATAATTGTCTAACCCCATACAAAAGTAAACTCAAAATAGATCAAGGACCTGAATGTAAGTCATGAAACCATAAAATTCTTAGAAAAAAACATAGGCAAAAATCTGTTGGACATAAACATTAGCAACTTCTTCATGAACATATCTCCCCAGGCAAGGGAAACAAAAGCAAAAATGAACAAGTGGGACTATATCAAACTAAAAAGCTCTGTACAGCAAAGGACACAATCAGTAGAACAAAAAGACATCCTGCAGTATGGGAGAATATATTCATAAATGGCATATCTGATAAGGGGTTGACATCCAAATTATATAAAGAACTCACGCACCTCAACAAACAAAAAGCAAAGAGGCCAATTAAAAAATGGGCAGAGGAGCTGAAGAGACACTTCTCCAAAGAAAAAATCCAGATGGCCAACAGGCACATGAAAAGATGCTCCACATGGCTAATTATCAGAGAAATGCAAATTAAAACCACAATAAGATATCACCTCATACCAGTTAGGATGGCTGCCATCCAAAAGAGAAACAACAACAAATGTTGGCGAGGATGTGGAGAAAGGGGAACCAGCCTACACTGCTGGTGGGAATGTAAACTAGTTCAACCATTGTGGAAAGCAGTATGGAGGCTCTCAAAAAAACTCAAAATAGAAATGCCATTTGACCCAGGAATTCCAGTCCTATTAATTTACCCTAAGAATGTAGCAGTGCAGTTTGAAAAAGACAGATGCACCCCTATGTTTATCACAGCACTATTTACAATAGTCAAGAAATGGAAGCAACCAAAATGTCCATCAGTAGATGAATGGATAAAGAAGATGTGGTACAAATACACAATGGAATATTATTCAGCCATAAGAAGAAAACAAATCCTACCATTTGCAACAGCATGGATGGAGCTAGAGGGTATTATGCTCAGTGAAAGAAGCCAGGCAGAGAAAGACAAGTATCAAATGATTTCACTTATCTGTGGAGTTTAAGAACATAGAAAAAACTGAAGGAACAAAACAGCAGCAGACTCAAACTCACAATTAATGAAACTAGAAAAACAAGAAAAATGAGACCCAAAGCCAGTAGAAGGAGGGACGTAATAAAGATTAGAGCAGAAATAATTAAAATCGAGAAGAATAAAACAATAGAAAGAATCAATGCAAGCAGGAGCTGGTTCTTTTCTTTGAGAAAATAAACAAAATAGATAAACCCCTAGCCAGACTTATCAGGAAAAAAAGAGTCTACTCAAATAAACAGAATCAGAAATGAGAAAGGAAAAATCACTACAGACAGCACAGAAATACAAAGAATTATTAGAGAATACTATGAAAAATTATATGCTAACAAACTGGATAACCTAGAAAAAATGGACAACCTTCTAGAAAAATACAACCTTCCAAGTCTGACCCAGGAAGAAACAGAAAATCTGAACAGACCAATTACCAGCAACAAAATTGAACTGGTAATCAAAAACCTACCTAAGAACAAAACACCTGTACCAGATGGCTTCACTGCTGAATTTTATCAAACATTTAGGGTAGACCTAATACCCATCCTCCTTAAAGTTTTCGAAGGAGTAGAAGAAGAGGAAAAACTTCTGAACTCATTCAATGAGGCCAGCATCACTCTAATACCAAAACCTGGCAAAGACACCACAAAAAAAGAAAAGTACAGACCAATATCCCTGATGAACATAGATGCAAAAATACTCAACAAAATATTAGCAAACCGAATTCAAAAATACATCAAAAGGATCATCCATCATGATCAAGTAGGATTTATTCCAGGGACGCAAGGATGGTACATTCGAAAACCCATCAACATCATCCACCACATCAACAAAAAGAAGAACAAAAACCACATGATAATCTCCATAGATGCTGAAAAAGCATTTGACAAAATTCAACATCTATTCATGATAAAAACTCTCAACAAAATAGGTATAGAAGGCAAGTACCTCAACATAACAAAGGCCATATATGACAAACCCACAGCCAACATTATACTTAACAGTGAGAAGCTGAAAGCTTTTCCTTTAAGATCAGGAACAAGACAAGGATGCCCACTCTACCCACTTCTATTTAACATAGTACTGGAGGTCCTAGCCACGGCAATCAGACAACACAAAGAAATAAAACGCATCCAGATTTGCAAGGAAGAAGTCAAACTGTCCCTGTTTGCAGATGACATGATTTTCATATTCATGTACATAAAACACCCTAAAGAATCCACTCCAAAACTACTAGATCTAATATCTGAATTCAGCAAAGTTGCGGGATACAAAATTAATACACAGAAATCTGTGGCATTCCTATACACTAACAATGGATAGGAAGAATTAATATTGTCAGAGAGAAATCTAGCAGAGAGAGAAATCAGGAAAACAATTCCATTCACAGTTGCATAAAAAAAAAAAATACCTAGGAATAAACCTAACCAAGGAAGTGAAAGACATACTCCGAAAACTACAACACACTCATGAGAGAAATTAAAGAAGATACCAACAAATGGAAACACATCCCGTGCTCATGGATAGGAAGAATTAATATTGTCAAAATGGCCACCCTGCCTAAAGCAATCTACAGATTCAATGCAATTTCTATCAAAATACCAACATCATTCTTCAATTAACTAGAGAAAATCATTCTAAAATTCATATGGAACCACAAAAGACCCCAAATAGCCAAAGCAATCCTGAGATGAAAGAATAAAGCTGGGGGGATTATGCTCCCCAACTTCAAGCTCTACTACAAAGCCACAGTACTCAAGACAATTTGGTACTGGCACAAGAACAGACCCATAGACCAATGGAACAGAATAGAGAGCCCAGATATAAACCCAACCATATATGGTCAATTAATATATGATAAAGGAGCCATGGACATACAACGGGGAAATGACAGCCTCTTCAACAGGTGGTGTTGGCAAAACTGGACCGCTACACGTAAGAGAATGAAAATGGATTATTGTTTAACCCCATACACAAAAGTAAACTCAAAATGGATCAAGGGCCTGAATATAAGTCATGAAACCATAAAACTCTTAGAAGACAACATAGGCAAAAATCTCCTGAATATAAGCATGAGCAACTTCATGAACATATCTCCCCAGGCAAGGGAAACAAAAGCAAAAATGAACTCATGGGACTACATAAAACAAAAAAGTTTCTGTACGGCAAAGGACACCATCAACAGAACAAAACGGCATCCTACAGTATGGGAGAATATATTTGTAAATGACATATCCGACAAGGGGTTAACATTCAAAATATATAAAGAACTTACACGCCTCAACACCCAAAAAGCAAATAATCTGATTAAAAAATGGGCAGAGGATATGAAGAAACAGTTCTCCAAAGAAGAAATTCAGTTGGCCAACAGACACATGAAAAGATGCTCCACATCACTAATCATCAGGGAAATGCAAATTAAAACCACAATGAGATATCACCTCACACCATTAAGGATGACCACCATCCAAAAGACTAAGAACAACAAATGCTGGCAAGGATGCAGAGAAAGGGGAACCCTCCTATACTGCTGGTGGGAATATAAGCTAGTTCAACCATTGTGGAAAGCAATATGGAGGTTCCTCAAAAAACTAAAAATACAAATACCATTTGACCCGGGGAATTCCACTCCTTGGAATTTACCCAAAGAATACGACTTCTCAGATTCAAAAAGACATATGCACCCCTATGTTTATTGCAGCACTATTTACAATAGTCAAGATATGGGAGCAATCTAAGTGTCCATCAGTAGTTGAATGGATGAAGAAGATGTGGTACGTATACACAGTGGAATACTATTCAGCCATAAGAAGGAAACAAATCCTGCCATTTGCAAGAACATGGATGGAGCTGGAGGATATTATGCTCAGTGAAATAAGCCAGGTGGAGAAAGACAAGTGCCAAATGATTTCCCTCATTTGTGGAGTATAACAATGAAGCAAAACTGAAGGAATAAAAGAGCAGCAGACTCAGAGACTCCAAGAAGAAACTAGTGGTTACCAAATGGGAGGGGGTGGGAGGGCAGGTGGGGAGGGTGGGAGAAGGGAATTGAGGGGTATTATGTTTAGTACATATGGTGTGGGGGATCACAGGGAAAATAGTGTAGCACAGAGAAGGCAAACAGTGAGTCTGTGGCATCTTACTACACTGATGGACAGTGACTGCTTTGGGGTATGGGTGTGGACTTGATAATATGGGTAAATGTAGTTAACCACATTGTTTTTTCATGTGAAACTTTCATAAGAGTGTATATCAATAATACCTTAATAAAAAAAACGAAAAAAAAAAACAAAAAAACAACAGCAGACACACAGAACCCAAGAATGGACTAACAGTTACCAAAGGGAAAGGGAAAGGGACTGGGGAAGATGGGTGGGAAGGGAGGGATAAGGGCAAAAAGGGCTATTATACACATAATGTAGTGGGGTTTGGGGGGGATACAGGGAAGGCAGTATAACACAGAGAAGACAAGTAGTGATTCTATAGCATCTTATTACACTGATGGACAGTGACTGCAATGGGGTATGTGGTGGGGACTTGATAATAGGGGGAATCTAGTAACCATAATGTTACTCATGTAACTGTGTATTAATAATGCAAAAAAAAATACAGTATACAAAAATAACTGAAAATAGATTAAAGACCTAAACATGAAAACTGAAACTATAAAACTCTTAGAAGAAAAGGCAGGACAAAGCTTCATCACATTGGAATTCGCTATGATTTCTTAGATGTAACAACAAAAGCATTGGCAACAAAAGCAAAAATAGACAAATGGGACCACAACAAACTTTAAAACTTCTGTGCAGGAACAGAAACCATCAGAAGAGTGAAAGGCAATCTAGAAAATGGAGGGAAGCCATTTATCTGGTAAGAAGTTAATATATAAATAAATCCTATAACTCAACACAACAAAAAACAACCTGATTTAAAAATGGGCAAAGGACTTGAATAGACATTTTTCCAAAGAAGATATACAAAAAGTCAATATGCAGATGGAAAGACGCTCAACATCACTGAACATCAGGAAAGTTTAAATCAAAATAATAATGAAACATTACCTCATGCCTGTTAGGATGGCCATTATCAAAAGAACTGGGAAATAAGTTTGGGCAAGGATACGAAGAAACTGTACACTGGTGGTGGGAATGTAAAATGGTATAGCCATTTTACTACTGAAAGCAGCATGGAGATTCCTCAATAAATTTTGAAGGATTACCATATGATTCAGTAATTCCACTTCTAAGTATCTATCCAAAAGAGTTGGAAACAGGATCTTGAAGAGATATTTGCACAATCATGTTCACTGCAATATTATCCACAATGGCTAAGAGGTGGAAGTAACCTAAATATTCATTAGTGGATGAGAGGATAAAGAAAACATAGTGTGTGTGTGTATATATATATACAATGAAATATTATCTGACTTTTAAAAAGAAGGAAATCCTATCATATGTTGCAAAATGGATGAATTATGAAAACATTGTGCTAAGTGAAATAAGCTAGTCACAAAAAGACAAATACTGCATGATTCTATATATATGAGGAATCTAGTAGTCAAACTCTTAGAAACAGATAGTAGAATGGTAGTTACCAGGGGCTGGGGAGAGGGGGAAAGAGGAATTGTTCAGTGGGTATATAGGTTTTCAGTTCTGCAAGATGAAAAAGTTCTAGGGATCTGTTGCACAACAATGTGCCAATAGTCATCACCACACTACACTTAAAAATGGTTGGTAAATTTTATGTGTTTTGTAAAAACCCAGATCAACCAATTGCAATATGGTCATTTGTACCTTGATCCAAATAACTATAAAAAATTTGAGACAATAGAGAAAAATGAATGCTGACTGGATACTTGATATTAAAGCATTAAGTTTTTGTGTGATAATTAATGGTATTTAGGTTTTTAAAAATGTGATTCCTTTTCCTTTAGATAGTCTGAAATATTTATGTATTAAACGATACCTGGGAATTGCTTTGAAATAATCCAGTGGGAATGAGAGGGATGGAGGGATCCAGATGACTATGAGCTGAGACTTCCTGCAGCTGGGAGGTGGGTACATGGAGGTCATGCACTCATGTGCTGCCTGAACATATTTTTTTCCATAATAAAGACCAAAATAAACATAAACCAAGTGCCTCTGGGAGGGCTGGGGCTGTCAGGTATTTACACTTCAACTTACCTACTGAGACTTCCTCTTCTCATCATCAGCAGGAGAACCCCTCATGGCGAATCCAGGTGTTCTGTATTGAGACAGACTTCTCTAAAACCTTTCGTGTCTGCCAACTGCTCTTCTAGTAAATGACAACACAAGAAACTCAGCCAATCAATCTTCAGTGAGAAAGCTCCAGAGCAGCAACTTGGGCTTAGTTGAGCAGCTGACTGTTTTATTGACACCTGTGAGTTGTTTTAGCAATGTTTTATTTCAGTAAGCACTCCTAGTTTGATTAGACTCGCTACCCAACAGTCTATAAGGTCCTTAGAAGAACAGCAGGCTGCTCCAGAGCCCAGTACCTGGACACTCTGATGTCAGTGAGGCCAGGGCCTCTGACTAGGTGAGGCAGGGAATGGAGAGAAGACCACCCTGAAAGAGGAAATAAAGACATCAGAAGGCACGGACAGAAAAGAGGCCGCAAAACTTTGCACCTCCTTGGAAGTTTTGTCCAGGGTGGGCTCCTCCGTGGAACCGGGAGGGAAAGTCTCTTCCACGCCGTGCCCCAGCCTGCTCGCGCCTCTCCAAAAGCTCCCACCCAGGAGGCAGTATCAGTTCCCAGGAAGCTGCAGTTACCTACATTTAGGCTGAGGACAACAGAGACCCGAATGTGTGGGGTAAAATTGCAGTATCTGCAGAATCCCTCGCCTGGCTTTAGTCCATTTCCAAATTAATAGGTGTTTCTTCCGCAGCCTCTGGAGACGAGGGGTGGAGAGAAGTTGTTCTCTCCTCCTCTCTGCTGCAACTGGTCTGGTGTCTGTCAGTTGCCGGGGCTCCGCTTGCGGTCTTGCGCAAGCGGCGAGGGGAGAGGCGAGCAGGTGCCAGAACTAGAGAGGAAAGCGAGTGAGAGGAGCTGCAGGAGAGACGAACGGAGCCAGGCCTCTTGTAAATAATAAAGAGCTTCTCCCACCTAACTGTACTTTTGACTGCTTTTGGCTTCACTGGTTTCACTGCGGTATCCGCCGCGGGCTGGGAACACGCTTACCCCCGGAGCTGCAGAGGGCACCCCAGATTCCTCACCGTTCCCCCGCATCTCACCGTCTCTGGCAGGAGCGTGAGGGCAGAGAGGCCAAACCCAGTGCCAAAGGGAAACAGAGGCCGGCTGGGTCTGTACTGCCGCTGGGACTTCCATTCTAGCAGCCTGGTGGCTGAGAGCGGCCCTTACCAGGGCCTTAGGTAAAACACAATACCATTAAATTAATTTACTGATCTATCTACACAGTGGTTCAGAAAGAAACTACTTTTCACAAGAACGAAGTATAACACTTTAATAATTTAAACAGAACCAACTTCAAGAATATACACATACATAAAATTCAAACAACTTTACAGTGCATTTAAATGCATCAAATTCTTAAAAATCCCCAAAGGTGACTCAGGCCATGGATATGAAAAGGTAATTTTAAAGTACTACAGACCAGAGTAAACAGACAAGGTAAGTACTTTGCATTTACCAATAAGACAACAGCCTGTGAGTACATTAGACCTTTATGAGAACACTTCTAAGGAATGTCTGAGCAAAGAGTCATTAAAAAGGAATACAATTGATCTCAGAAAGATAAATACATAGCTAACAATTTCTTTGGTCCTTCAAGTCACTCCTGCTCTTACTTTAAAACACCAAACACGAGTTGAGTGTGTAATTCTACCTCTAAATGTCTATTAAGCAGGATACTGTTTATATCAGATTAGATTTTTTTAAAGGAATTCAGTCAATTAGCACTGTGCTTAAGAAACTCCAAATACAGAAAAATATATGAAACAGACATAGGGAAGAATTTTTAAAAAACAAAAATTCTGCCACCTTGCCCCATCGCAAGTCAAATGTCATCAAAGTGGCAGGGACTACCAAAGTTAAAGCAAGCACTGTAATGAATTCTTAAGGTAATGGGATAAATCTGAGGAGCACATGTCAACCAAATAAGAGACTTCTCCGTGGGATAACTGTGTTTATGCTTTTGCAGGGGAGTTGGGTTTGTTTAATTTGGCCCACACTGCCCCAGTGGAGGAAATTTTAAGACCATCATTGATAAGGCAGCAGCTTCCTGGACTAAAAGACCTTACAGCACTTAAACAGTTACACTGCAGACAGGACTCCCAGGGACCACAGGGGAACCAGCACATGGGCTTCTGGCATTTTCCAGTAATTCCAGAAAACTACAGGGCATTTTCATAGACACCAACAATACTTTTTTCATTAGACACTGAACATCGCTCATAATGCGGTCTACAATTTCCTTACTCTGCATTCTTGCATGTTCACTGAGGCTATGGTTCTGCAGATCTGAAAATAAGGGACACTCTCAAAAGTTTCTGCAACTATTTAGAAAAATATTTGATGAGGTTTACAAAAAAAGTTTTTGAGGAATCTATAAGGAATACAGAAAGTAAGTTTCTAAGAAACTGCTAAAGGTAAAACTGTGAGAACTAGTTATTTGCAGTGTTGGTACTAATTCTTGCAAAATAATGGCTTTTAAAAAAAAGGCAAAGGTATCTGCACTCTAAATGGTGTGCTATTCTCCTCAAGGCACAGAGAGTTAAAGGTCTAAATCATGTATGTTGACATGAGAATACACTCATAAACAACTTCAGGAACTAATTTCCTGTACCTGAATTTAAAAAAGAATAGAAGGTAGAAATGTGCCTCTTAGTAATGCCCAGTAAAATAAATAACAGATATTCCACCACCTTCCTTTGGTGACTAACATTATAACTGGATAGTTATAAAATAAATATTAGAAAATAAAGTGCCACTGGTGGGAAGGGAGGGTTAAGGGGATTAAGGGGCATTATGATTAGCACACATAATGTAGGGGGGAAATGGGGAAGGCAGTATAACACAGAGAAGACAAGTAGTGACTCTGTAGCATTTTACTACACTGATGGACAGTGACTGTAATGGGGTATGTGGTGGGGACTTCATAAGAGGGGGAATGTAGTAACCACAATGTTGCTCATGTGAAACCTGAGCATAAGGACTGTATATCAATGATACCTTAATAAAAAGAAAAAGAAAAAAGAAAATAAAGTGCCACTGGCAGTTTAGTAAACATGACTAAAGTGGAGCCTATTGGACTTGGAAGCTGCAGAGCAGTGCTGCATGCACACTGTACAGAAATTATTTTGAGCACTATGCCATTTTTCTTTGGGGAGAGGAAAAAAAACAGTATATTGGCCATAGTTTTCTTCCATTCCCAATACTCCTATGCTTATGAACCAAATGACCACACTATTTGAACAAAATACGTGCACCCTGTTCCCTTCCCAGGTTACCTGAATGGCAGTGACGTTGTGCACACAACTTAAATTGTTGGCAGTTTGCTTGCAAGTTGCCACTAAAAGGTGGCAAGAAGAAAGTAAAGGGTTCAACCCTGTGTTGATTATTTTTATTTGACTTGCTATAAATAATTATTAAACACAATTACTGACCAGGAATGACGTTCACAAATGTATAAATTGAAAATGGAAAGCACAAACAATTAAGACCAGACAGACAATACCACGAGTAGTGCGATCTGCAAACCACAGGGCACTGAAGCTCAGCTCTTAATGAGAGTTAGAAACTCTTCCCGAGTCTTTGGATCTTCCCGAAACACACCCAACATTGTGCTGGTCACAGTTTTGCTGTTCATTTTCTGTACTCCTCGCATTACCATACACATGTGTCTACAAAACAAGACAACAAAGGTGATTTAAAGGAGTGGACAGTTGCTGGTTTGGTTTTTTAAATAAAAAGCAGGCCAAAAAATTAAATCTGATTAACCTGAGTTCACAGTTACCAAATGTGTCCAATTTTGCTTCTTAGATATGATCTAAAACTTTAAAGAAGTTTTAATCTTATAGCTTTTATTCTTATCAAAGAAATGGTTGTGTTTAATACATCCAATCCAACAGGAGGGGGGAAAAAACAGAATTTTCTTCATAGGTGAAAATACTAGAGATCTAGAGATACAACAACTTCTGGATAAAAAGAAATTCAGAATGTTTACTTGATCCATCTTTAGGACCAAGACAGCACAATGCTAGTGTGGGTGTTCGGAGAAATACTGACGTATGCTGGTCTCACCAGGCAGAATCCAGAGAATGGTGACCACAGTGAGTCTAAGCCACCTGGTGATGCTAGCCAGCACACACAGTACAGAGCTCATGCTGTGCGAGGAGAATGGATAAAAACTGCCACAAGATATGTGCAATTTCTCTTAATTTATTCTAACTTAAAGAAGCATCTTCAGTTGCCCGTTGTACCCATTCTTAGCTCTGTTTTTTAAATGTGTGACAAAATATATTAGGAAAACTCTGCTTAGCACAACAAAGAGCCAAAAAGGAAATCAAGAAAAGACATTGAACACTGCAGGTTGGACAAATCACTGCATTTAAGCTTATGACTCCCTATCGCTCCACAACCCCCACCAAAAACAAAACAAAGCCAGTCTCCTATACCCTGGTTCCAGTAACAGTAAATAAAAGAGGAAAAAGGGCTCCAGGCCATGGGAAACGTGCCAGTGTCAATTATGTGGCATCATCTAGTGCTAGAGAAATTGTGCAGAACTACATAGGATTGTTGTGCCCCACAGTGACATTATCAAAGGCAAACACAGACTTACGTTGCTTCAACTACTACCCCAACTCCAGCGGGCTGTAAGGCTTCTGTGATTGCTACAGCAATTTGTTTTGTAAGGCGCTCTTGAACTGTGGATGTGACAAGGAGCTCAGTTTAAGAGAAAGACACAGAGAGCTGGAAGCTTTTGCTGTCTCTAGGATATCTGAAACTCTAAAAAGCAGATTTTTGTGACTTTTAGAGGCAAGACACACCAGCTTTTGCCAGTGTACTCTGTCTGCTGCCTGGCCCATGGGAAGCCCCTGTTCAATTCCCTCACCTGCAGTACAGGTAACAGAAGAGCTTAGGAACTCCTGACACCGTACACCACCCCTCTGGCCACAATCTCTCAGGGGTGCAATTAAGACCAATAGAATATTAATAACAAGCACCTTCCTGGAGGCAGAGCAAATGGATAAATAGCTTGCAACAGGATTAACAGGGGGCTACAGTCCAAGTATTGAATTATCCTTAGAGCAATGTTGAAAACCAACTACTTAACCTAAATAATGTGGTGCCTGTGCTGAATAAACAATTCATCTTTGAAAACATATAAGACTGTTCATTCCTGTAAGTTTTCAGCATTGCACCTATTTATTTGAAAATTTACAAAACCCCCAAATATCTATCAGAGCAGCGATTGGTTAAATCAAGCCATAGCACAGTGGCTAAACAGCCAGCAAAATGAATGAGACAGTTAACATGGATGTGGAAAAAATGTTTAAGATTCATTTAGTGGAAAAAAATGTAGGTAAAAAAGAAAGTGAAGCCCATTATATGCAATAGGAGTCCACTTTAAATACAATAAAAATAAAATTTATTTTAAAATGTTGGTCTGTGCATTAAAATGTGTGCAAACACTGATGTCTTCTGGAGGACTGAAATGCAGCAGACTTTGTTTCATATTCCTACAAGGTCTTAATTTTTAAAGTCATGTATATTATACTTGTAATAAGAACAAAAATACTTTTTCCTTCAGAAAATGTTTTCCTGTAAATAAAATAGTTTAAAAGTTTACCTTGTAATCTTCTACTATAGATTTCTACAATCCTAGAAAAGAAAGAATTGCTTTAGTCAGTCATAAATTTAAGATGAAATTGGTAAGCCTTCCTCAGAAGACTAAAAAGAATTTATTGAAGCAATTGCATGGTGTAGGCAAGGGGTTAAAGCTTATAGAAGGAGGATAGAAAGAAAAACTACCGGGCAAGAAAAGAGGGAGGGTCTAAAGGAAACCACCAAGCATAGAGTAGGTGCTTCCTATGTCCCCAAAGAGAAAGAGAATTAAATGACACGTTTACTTAGGAAAAACACAATTAGAGGTCAGTAATTCTAAAGCTCCAAGTCCTCAACTTTAGGCCAAGTCTCAAGTGCTCTAATTAATAATTTTGTTTAATCAAAGATTAAAATTCAAGTTAAAAATAAAAAGACTGTTAATTAATAGCAAACTATCGTCAACCACTTTACCAACTAAACCTATTAGTATAATCAGATTAGAACTGAACATACTTCTTCAGACATCTCTTTATAAATGTCAGTAAACACTCAGTATGCCCCAAAATAAAAGCCTCCTGATCTTAGTTTATAACACAATCTGTCAAGTGATAAATTTACCCCTTTCAACATCTTTCACTCTACTTGTGACATTTAAAGATGGCCATGTCAAGTACCCATTTGAGGATAACAATTCACATTAAGGATCTTTCTTTTTTTTTAATTTGGCTTTTTAGTCATGAATTTGTACTCAATTTAAAGATCACTTCACCTATGAGGCATTATATGGCTCTTCCCCCAACTCTGCTGCTCAGACAGAACTGACAACTTGCCCTCCTGCAGCGAAGTCAGCAGCAGGTACGCCACCCTATTGACCACACAACCTGAAGACGGGAGCCGCCTCGGTTCTTCCTAGTGTTCCTAGTAGATACACAACATTGAAAGAATATGATCATATTGTTTTAACTTTGAACAAAAACCTAAGAAAGGATGGTTTTGTAGCTCCTAGATAGGAAATGTGTCTTATTTTTTTTTAACTGGGTCAAATTTCCATATATATTATTTCTGATTGTTTTCCTGGTGATTCATTTCTACTATGTAAGTAGGAGATGCCATTAATGTAAAAGTTACTGTCTTCCTTCTCACAGTCATCATTTCTTTTTCTCAAGTAGAATTTCAGGTACATTAGATAACGGTGGGAATATTGGACATCCGTAT
This sequence comes from Phataginus tricuspis, assembly GCA_029783875.1. Classification (NCBI taxonomy): domain Eukaryota; kingdom Metazoa; phylum Chordata; class Mammalia; order Pholidota; family Manidae; genus Phataginus; species Phataginus tricuspis. The sequence continues at coordinate 46,671,485 of JAQQAC010026072.1, read as the reverse complement.
TTTGCCCACTCTAATAGGAATGCCTCTAACATTTTACTCCCACCCACGATGCCTGCGGACAACCACTGTCATGGCCAAGGAGGGTCATTCGTGCAGATTACTGAGTGCCTACTACTGTCTATGATTATGTAGTGAACAGGGTCCCTGTGCTCAGAGTTTCTAATTTCTTACTCCTAGCTTGTTTTTCTTTTTCAAGTAAGGAGGAGATATTAAATTTCTGTCTTCTCAGTATTAAAGTTAATCATACAACTTCTCTGAATTTTTTTAAAGATCTGTATTTTGCCCTCATTCTTGAAGATAACTTGTTGAAAGGTCTTTGTTGGGAATAGAATCCTAGTTTGCTTCTATTTACCTGCGTTCCAGTCATCAGCCTAATTACTATTACCATGTATATCTCTCTGTGGCCATTCTTGAGATATTTGAATATGTGTACTCAGAAGTTTTCTATGTTGTGTCTAGGTGGGGATTTAATTTTGTTCTGTTTGCAATTTATTAGGCTTCCAGAATCTGAAGACTGGTATTTTGTATATGCTCTGGAAACATTTCCTTTTCTAATATTGCACCTTTCCCATTGCCTCTGTTATCTCCAGAAATTTCAATTAAGGGCATATTAGACCTTCCCAGTATTCCATGTGTCTTACATTATCATTCGTATTTTCCACCTGTCTCTCTCTATTGCATTCTATGCAATTTCTTCAGACCTTTCTTCCAGTTCACCAGTTATTTTTGGCTGTGCCTAACCTGCTATTTAATATGAGTGTACTGGGCTTTGAATTCAATTACTGCATTTTTTTTTCTTAGAAGTTGTACTTGGTCCTTTTTCCAACCTTCCTAATTCCGAACATTTCTTATTCCTTTGTTAAACTTGCAGTACTCTTATTTTCAAACCTGCTTGTGTACTCTATATCTGATGACTCCAGTACCTGTCTTCTGACCATTTTTTCAGCTAACTCTGGCTTATGGAAGCTTTTCTTTTACTTTTGGTGAACTCATGCTCCTCAGAACATCATTTGTTGGAATTCTTTGAAGCCTGGATAAAAGTGCTTCAGAGACAGGCATCTGTTGTTTCCTGAGGCCGAGAAGTCTACCTACCTGGCAACATTTTCAAGTATTGCCTTTGGTTTTTTGAGAACCAGACAGGTAATGTAAATTCTGGCCCTGAGCCCCTGTGAATGAATATATGCCTAAGGGTTCTTTTCCCTGCTCTCTCCAGAACAAGGCTAACAGGTAAGTACCTCCCCCTATTTGGAGTGGAATAAGGAGGACACCCCAACTTTGGCTCCAGTGCTAATTCCTGTGGATCTCACTGGAATTGCCTTCTATTAACTACAAAATGTGAAATGGTCATACACATTTTATCTTGGTATATGCTATACCAAGAGAGATATCATTACAGCCTAGTTTACCATACTCCCAGAATCAGTATTTCCCAATTTTAATTTAAACCATTTTTGTATTCTTGGGGTAGAGCTCCCTGGGTCTTGATGAAAACAGTACTTGCAGCTTATTAAAGTAGGTGTTTTTTTTTTGTTGTTGTTCTTTGCTATTTAGGATTTTTACAACTACTTAAGTGAGATTAGTCTATAATCTTTTTTAGGCTAGCTTTACTAGGTTTTGTTATCAGGGATAGGTAGTTTCATCAATTTAATTGTATAGCTTTTCAGGTTTTTTCATGCTCTTGAATTACTTATACAATATGGGAGTTAGTAGTTACTTGGAAGTTTGAAAGAATGCCTGATAAACTGACTGGGTCCAGCCCCTTTCCTCTCACCCCACTCCCAACATTAATTTGACTTCTTCTAATGGTTACTAGTTTATCCTGGTTTTTTAATTCTTAGTTCATTCCCTTCTCTCTCCATCTTTTTAAAAAAAATTATTCATGAAGATTTAAAGTTTTTAAAGTGTATTTTTAGTGACATAGCTTCTCATTCATAGTACAATTATCCTCTCAATCAGACTTCTAAATAATCTGATACAAGATTTTTAACTTTGTGATTTGTTACTTCTATTTTTATTTTTCTAAATTAAGTTTTTGTCTCCTATTGCACTTGCTTTACAATTATTTTTCTTTAAAATAATATTAAATGCTTAGTTTATTTGTTGTCAGTGTTTCTTATTTAATAATGAAATGATTTGTGGCTATAATTTACCTCCAAAATGCAGCTTTTAAAAAATTTCAACTTTACAAGAATACTAATAAATGGAAATTCATACCATGCTCTTGGGTAGGAAGAATATTGTTAAAATGGCCATCCTGCCTAAAGCAATCTACAGATTCAATGCAATCCCTATCAAAATCCTGACAGCATTCTTCAACAAACTGGAACAAATAGTTCTAAAATTCATGTGGAACCACAAAAGACCCTGAATAGCCAAAGCAATCCTGAGAAAGAAGAATAAAGCAGGGGGGATCTCCCAACTTAAAGCTCTACTACAAAGCCACAGTAATAAAGACTGTTTGGTACTGGCACAAGAACAGACCCATAGACCAGTGGAACAGAATAGAGAGTCCAGATATTAACGCAAGCATATATGGTCAATTAATATATGATAAAGGAGCCATGGATATACAATGGGTAAGTGACAGCCTCTTCAACAGCTGGTGTAGCCAAACTGGACAACTACATGTAAGAGAATGAAACTGGATTACTGTCTAGCTCCATACACAAAAGTAAACTCGAAATGGATCAAAGACCTGAATGTAAGTCATGAAACCACAAAACTCTTAGAAGAAAATATAGGCAAAACTCTCTTGAATATAAACACGAGCAACTTCTTCATGAACATATCTCCCCAGGCAAGGGAAACAAAAGCAAAAATGAACAAGTGGGACTATATCAAACTAAAAAGCTCTGTACAGCAAAGGACACAATCAGTAGAACAAAAAGACATCCTGCAGTATGGGAGAATATATTCATAAATGGCATATCCGATAAGGGGTTGACATCCAAATTATATAAAGAACTCACGCACCTCAACAAACAAAAAGCAAAGAGGCCAATTAAAAAATGGGCAGAGGAGCTGAACAGACACTTCTCCAAAGAAGAAATTCAAATGGCCAACAGGCACATGAAAAGGTGCTCCATATCGCTAATCATCAGAGAAATGCAAATTAAAACCACAATGAGATATCACCTCACACCAGTTAGGATGGCCGCCATCCAAAAGACAAACAACAACAAATGTTGAGGTGGATGTGGAGAAAGGGGAACCCTCCTACACTGCTGGTGGGAATGTAAATTAGTTCAACCATTGTGGAAAGCAGTATGGAGGTTCCTCAAAAAACTCAAAATAGAAATACCATTTGACCCAGGAATCCCACTCCTAGGAATTTACCCTAAGAATGCAGCAGCCCAGTTTGAAAAAGACATATGCACCTCTAGGTTTATCGCAGCACTATTTACAATAGCCAAGAAATGGAAGCAACCTAAGTTTCCATCAGTAGATGAATGGATAAAGAAGATGTGGTACATATACGCAATGGAATATTATTCAGCCATAAGAAGAAAACAAATCCTACCATTTGCAACAACATGGATGGAGCTAGAGGGTATTATGCTCAGTGAAATAATGCAGGCAGAGAAAGACAAGTTATCAAATGATTTCACTCATCTGTGGAGTATAAGAACAAAGAAAAAACTGAAGGAACAGAACAGCAGCAGACTCACAGAACCCAACAATGGACTAACAGTTACCAAAGGGAAAGGGACTGGGGAGGATGGGTGGGAAGGGAGGGATAAGGGGAAAAAGGAGCATTACGATTAGCACACATAATGTTGGGGGAGCACGAGGAAGGCAGTATAGCAACCCAATGTTGTTCATGTAAGTGTATATTAATGATACCCAAAAAATTTTTTAAATTAAAAAACGTAATAAAATTTCAACTTTATTTAGGTATAATTGACATTAAAATTGTAAGATATTTAAAGTATACATCATGGTGATTTGAGATACATATACATTGTGAAAGGATTCCTCACCTAATTACTAACACATCCATCATCTCATGTTTATCGGGGTGGGGTGTGTACAATGAACATGGGAGTACAGATACCTCTTTGATATCCTGTCTCCATTTCCTTTGGATATATATAATCAAAAGTCATATTGCAGGATCATATGGCAGTTCTATTTTTAATTTTTTGAGGAACTTCCACCTTGTTTTCCATTTGGCTGCACCAATGCATATTCTCACTGACAGTGCATAAGGGTCCCCTTTCTCCACATCCTTATCAGCACTTGTTCTTGTCTTTTTTATAATAGTCATTCTAACAGATTCTAGGTGAAATTTCATTGTGACTTCCCTGACAATTAGTGATGTTGAGCACCTTTTCATGTACCTGATGGCCATTTGTATGTCTTCTTTGGAGACATGTCTATTCAGTTCCTCTGCCCATGTTTTAATAGGATTGCTTCTTTGCTCTTGAGTTGAATGAGTTATTTATATATTATTGACATTAACTCCTTATCAGATATATGATTTGCAAATATTTTCTCCCATTCTGTAGGTTACCTTTTCAGTGTGTTGGTTGTTTCCTCTACTTTGCATAAACTTTTTAGTTTGATGTAGTCACACTTGTTTATTGTTGCTTTTGGTGTCATCAAGATTGATGTCAAGGGTCTTACCCTCTATGCTTTCTTCTAGGAGTTTTATGGTTTCAGGTCTTATGTTTAAGTCTTCAATCCATTTTGAGTAGATTTCTGTGTGCAGTGTAAGACAGGGATCCAGTTTTATTCTTTTGCATGTGGCTGTCCAGTTTTACCAACACCATCTTTTTAAAGAGACTATCCTTTCCTGATTGCATATTCTTACCTCCTTTGTCATAAATTAGTTGACCATATGTGGGTGGGCATTTCTGAGCTCTCTATTCTGTTCTATTGGTCTATGTGACTGTTTATATCCCACTACCATACTGTTTTGATAATTATAGCTTTATAATTTAGCTTGAAATCAAAATGTGTGATGCCTCCAGCTTTGTTCTTCTTTTTTAAGATGGTTTTAGCTATTTGAGGTGTTTTGTAGTTCAGTACAATTTTAGGATTGTTACTCTATTTCTGTGAAAAATGACACTGGAATTTTGATAAGGATTTCACTGAATCTGTAGATTTCTTTAGGTAGTATGGACATTTTAACAATATTAATTCTTCCAATCCAAGAACATGGAATATCTTTCCATTTATATGTATTTGTATCTTCCTCCCATGTATTTGCATACATATTTCCATGTATTTGTATCTTCAATTTCTTTCATCAATGACATAGTTTTCAGCATACAGATCTTTCACCTCCTTGTTTAAATTTACTCTTGAGTATTTTATTCTTTTTGATGTAATTGCAGATGGGATTATTTTTATAATTTCTCTGACAGTTCATTGTCAGTATACAGAAATGCAGCTGTTTTTTGTAACCTGTAACTTTACTAACTTTATTACTTCTAACAGTTTTCTGGTGGCATCTTTAGGGTTATCTATACATAATATCATGCCATCTACAAATAGAGACAGTTTTACTTCTTCCTTTCTAATTTGGATACATTTCTTTTCCTTACCTAATTGCTCTGGCTAGGACTTCCAATATTATGTTGAATAAAAGTTGCGAGAGTGGTATTATTGTCTTGTTCCTGATCCTAGAAAAAAACTTTCATTTTTTTACCATTGAATATGATGTTAACTATGGGCTTCTCATATATGGCCTTTATTATGTTGAGGTACATTGCCTTTATACTCAGTTTGTTGGAAGTTTTTATCATGAATAGATGTTGAATTTTGTCAAATGCTTTTCTTCATCTATTTGGATGATTGTATGATTTTTATACTTCATTTGTTAATGTGGTAAGTCACACTGATTAATTTGCATCCTTTGTCCTTGGAATAAACCCACTTGATCACAGTGTATGATCCTTTCAATGTATTGCTGAATTTGGTGTGCTAATATTTTGTTGAGAATTTTTGCATCTATGTTCATCAGGGATATTGGCCTATAATTTTCTTTTCTTGTAGTGTCCTTGTCTTTTCTCAGGATAATGCTGGCCTTGAAAAATGAGTTTGGAAGTACTCCCTCCTCTTCTATTTTTTGGAAGAGTTTGAGGAGGATTGGTATTAATTCCAAAGTACAGTTTTGTACTTCAGGTTGTATACATTGATACATAGTGCTTGCATTATTATGATTTTCTATCATGTCAAAGGAATTTAAAAGAATTTTAACTTCTAAATAGCTTGTTTTTAAAAGTAATTTTGTATTAATTTACTTTCTTGTTACATAATTACAATTCTTGTTTCTTTAAATTTAAGCTTGCCTTTTGGCCAAAATTCTACTGCACTGCTTTGTATAACCTTTTTATCCACTCAGTCAAAGACTGAGAAGAAATTAGTGTTCGCACTTCTTACAGGTCTATCAGCTTCTCTATGCATTTCAGACAGATCCTGTTTTTTGATAAATAAAGATTCATTACCTCTTCTATTATGCAAACTTCCTCAAAATAAGAGGAACAACTTTATCCCCTTTGATAAATTTTTTTTTGATTTATATTTTTAACTTTTGTGATTTTTTTAAATAAAGGGGACATGATTGAGTATTGGATTTAACCCCATGGACATCTTATTTAAATAGCCTGCTTACTGGCCTTATAACATCTGTGTTAAATCCTCTGTTTTCTCTTTTGCATTATGCTTTCCCTCCTCTTTTTTTTTTCCTCTGGCACCCAGGGAAGTAATCTGGTGACACTCTCGCAGGAAGAACCCATGAGTGGTATATTTAACCCTTGTGAATCTTAAAGAGTATTTTTGGTGTCTTCATATAACTTAACTTGACAAGTTTGACTCAACATCAGGGTGCAAATTATCAAGTATGGCTAAAGCAAAGGGCAAAAGAGCAGCAGGAGATGGAGCCTGATCATAGTGGGACTTGTCAGCTAAGGGGAGGAGCTGGAACTTTATCCTAAAACCGATGTGGAACTATAGAGGAGCATAGTTATCAAATTCACACTTTGGAAAGAAAATCCTGGAGGCATATAGGAGAATATTTAGAAACCTTAAGAGATAAAAGGTGAAGAGGAGTTAGGAATTTAACATATAACTCAGGAAGAATATAAGAAAGGCCCAACAGCACAGCAGCAAAGACAGCAAGAAGGAAGGTAGCAGGGCTGTGGGAGTGAAGTGGGGGTGTTACAGGAGGCCAGTGAGCAAACAACAGCAATGCATGGATTTCCCCTCACTTTTTGCCCCAGAATACATTCTAGATGGACCAAAGATTTAAATATAAAAATAAGGCCACAGAAATAACCCAAAAAACATGAATTTATGACTATACAGAAGTTTTAAATTTCTTAATGGAAGATACTATAAAATAAAATCAAAATACAAATGAAAATTATGTGTGCACCTGACTTAATTGCTTTAGCATTCAGAGACCTCACGCAAATCAGTAATAAAGACAAGCAACCTAGTGAAAAAATTAGCAAAGTCTAACTAAGAGCAGAAAGTTTCTGAAATGATTCAACCTTATTCTATTAAATAAATGAAAATTAAAACAATAAGTACCATTTTTCACTATTCAGTTTGGCAAATATTGAAAAATATAATGACACCCAGTGTTGACAAGTGTGGAGAAACACACACCCTTTATCTATTATTGGAGTATAAATAAATTGGTATGATCTTTTTTGGAGAACAATTAGGTAGTATAAAAAATTCAGCTACCCTACCCCAGCAAATTTTCCTCTAGTAATTTATCTTAAAGGTAGACTCAAAGTATGCAGATATATAAAACTATGTTCATCGAAGCATTTTTTTCCTTTTTTAACAATAGCTCAAACTGTAGATTGTACTTAATCTTTATCAAAGACTAGTTAAGTGGATAATATTAATCAATCAAAGAAATACTATGTTGCCATTAAAAGGAACTTGAACATTTTAGGCTAAAAGATGTCCAAGATATTTTAAGTTATTTTTAGATTAAAAAACCAAAAAGTTATAGGACAGAATATAGGGTACGATCTCCCTTTTTTTGTTTTTTGTTTTGCTAGTTTTAAAGAGCTGTATGTTTTTGTTTGCTACATGAAATTGAATAGAAAATTTCCAGGAGGAGAGTGAAAGAAATCTCTGCTTCTAATTCTGGGGAATAGAAATAATAAAGAAAAGCTTTGTCTTTTATTCACTCATTTGTGTTTAAGGTTAACTGGTATGTTTTATAAGAGAGAGAAAGAGGAAAAAAGAATGTTCCCTTTGTAATCTAATGCCCATCCTACTTTTAAACTATGTCCCAGTCACCCCACCTAAATCTCTTATTTCTATCAATCAATATGCTCCCTATCCACATGAATATGCCTTGCTCCTACCCTCTTATTTGCCTTTGCTTATGCGTTAACTGTAATAGAAGAGAAGCCACCTCTCTCCTATTTCAAATCCTTCTCAGCCCTCTACCTCTGGGTCTCTTCAGCCACATCAGGCCACATTCATCTGGGCTTCTCTGAACTCAGAACTCCAAACCAAGCCCTTCTGTGGCACCTGCTGCCTCGTCCTGCCTGTCCTCCTTGAGGTCAGTGATTGTGTCCTAGTCTCTCTAGCATCCACAGTAGCTGGAGCAGTAGGTGCTCAATAGATAGACTGACCATAGCCACCCCAAGGTACTACAATTCTATATTCAAATTAGGTTCACTCAATTATTCTAAGGCAAGAAAACTAATATATGTTCAATGGATTTTCAGCAACAAATGGGCTTTCTATTCAAACTAAGTTTGCTCTAGAATTCTACTAGAGTTAAACCAGATCAACTCATTTCTGGCATTTTCTTGTTATTTAAGGCTTTACTGTTTGATATTTGACTTCCCTGGCACTGAAAGGTCATTCGTTTAAAGGTAAGCATATAACAAACTTCACATACAAGATTAAAATGAGCAGTGAAGTTTTACTAAGACATTCAGTTTTATTACTCTTCATTCCCTACATATTCCTACTTCTTATAAGGAATAATAAGCAGTTGGATAAAAATCTTAGTCTTCTTTTCCATTTAGTAGATGCTTTATTCAATTTTTGTTTTTAACAAAATACCTGAAAGTAACACACACTCAGTTCTTTGGTTTAGCACTCCATTTTCTCCTTAAGTTTTGATCCTATAAAGACAAACCCCCATGCTAAAAATCAATGCCTTTGTTTCATGAAACCATAATTACTTGAGACCTTTTCCTTTCACTAGGAAAGGAAATAACTGAAGATTATTCTCTTCTACCCCAAGTTATCATTTATTCCAAAAATCTCACAGGATCACTCAAGAATCCATTTCAATAAAGTGTTACCCATGGTCTACACAGTGCGGTATTCAAGAGAACTTTGCTTACATTAACACCAAGGCCTGTAATAGAAGGGAAGGTGGTCTGCAAAGCATTTTCATAATATGAAAACTATCCACTACACACCATTCACATATGGACAGCCTGTTACAGGCATCAACAGTTGCAGAATTCCTATGCAAAAAATGTGTAGGGTTGGCAGTCATGCTGGAGCGGAGGGCACCAGGGGCCTGGGCCTACATCTGTGTTTGCACAGCAAGAATGCTGATTTTTCTTAGACTGTGTATTAAAGGGTAAGAATAACCAATTTTAGTAAAGACTCTTTTATTCACAGTCAACATGACTTTATATATTTAGGAGTAAGTTACTGGGGAGGAGTTGCTAATAGAAATTAGAGTAGGATTTATTACCCCCATCACTACCAATACCCTTTTTCTGCCACTCCCTGGCACTGCCACTGGGTAAAGATCACTGATGGGTGGCATGTTCCCAGGTTTGTGTTAACAGCCTTATTGCAGTGAAGCAATTGCAGCTACGATATAATAGTCCTGTCTGCTGGAGAGATTGCTGAGGAGGAATGAGGTCAGAAACTAGGGAAGTTAAATGTCTCTCTTCTACCTATGTTCTCATTAATCCCTAGAGGAAATAAATGAGAAAGTGTAAGTGAAAATAAAGTAAAAAGAACAGCTGTGGGTGCTACTGTTGGATTGCTGGGGTGGTTTTTACAGAATACAACATGGAATTGGAAAATATCTGTACCACCATTTCAGGACTGTGATGAATCCCAGTGTCTAAGGGGAAGAAGCAGGAACATCAGAGCCACAGAACAGGCAGTTGATCACAAAGATTTATTTATTCCAGTTTTGATATGGTCACTACAACCTTAATCAGGTTATCCAAACTTAGCTTGGTTTATTTTTAAAAAGGTAGGGTCAGGGAGATACTTGACCACATGTTCATTACCTATTCCTTCACTTTGTTCTTAACTCTCTCTCCACACACATACACCCCTCCCAGTATTTCCCCATCACCCAGGACTCACTAAGTCTATACAAAGACATTACAAAAAAAAGATATTTAGGGGCAAAGAAATATTAGGGGCTGGGCCTGTTAGAGGTCTGTGAACATGAAAGCCCAATTTGAAAGCTAAACACAGATGACCATACTTGTGTATCATCTGTCCTTCCTAAAACCCAAATAAAAATGGTAGCAAAGGAATTTTTTATAAGACATGAACCCACAGGATAAAGAACAGAAAAGAAGACTGTAGCAGAAAGGAGGGAAATAGAGTAAGCACTATCTTGGAATACAGCTGAGAAAGAAACGGGCTTGTGTTTGCAGAAGCAAAGAAGCCAGAAGTGAACTTCCTGGCTCTGCAGGACTCCAGGAGTGTATGCCAGGTACAGGGGGAGGCAGCGTTGTGGCCCCAAAGATGGTCTGATTAAACATTTGGAAACAGTACAGTCCAGTAGACCCTGCCCAGGTTCCTCTCCCACCCCTCAATGTTTGCTAAACCACCCTTATACGACAGTGGCTGGACTGAAGCACCCTCGGGTCCTCTTCAGCCAGGGAAGCTCTACAGAGAAAGGTGTGAGTGAAGACTTCAAGGATGTGCCAGTGGAAGAAGCGGTGGAAGGTGGGACAGGAGGGCAGGCCATCAGGGAATGGGCATTTGAATTTCAGGTCCTCTAAGTCTGTTGGTCTCTGCAACTAGAAATTTTAAGTTGCAATGTAACTTCCAAGTTAGAGCCACAATAGTCGAGAAAGAAAAGTCTAATGAGATGCTCACTGTATAGGGGCAGCTCCTATAAATCTGCTTTCCTATCCATCACACAGTCATACTTACCTTGCAAGTTTGCTGAGGCCAAGCACTTGCTTGTTAGGAAGATAACCAATATGGACCTTCAGAGAAGAGACAGAAACAATAAGCTAAGTGAAAATATAGTACTTCTCTGTGACAAAATAAAAAAATAAGGAAACACAATAAAGGCATTATGTTAATTCAACACAATGAAAATATATCTTTAAAACATCTAGTAGCTTTAAGACTTAGAAGTACTTATACAAACATTCAAAAAAATTACATAAATGCAGTAAAAGGAAAATATTTAAGAATGACTCTATTAATAAAAAGACAAATTTTGTTTGACATATAGCCAAGGTTTCCTGCTGAAGTTAAATTCTCAGTAGAATTCTTAGTCTTTCCTCTATTGATGGGAAACATTCAATAAAGTGCAAATTATCCTGTAGCAACATTAAAATGTAGCCAAGAAAGCCTCCTTTAAATGGCTGAAAGTGTAATTATAAATATTGTCGTTCTACACATCATGGTGGCCTTAAAAATTCCACACTGATGCAGAGCCCCACTGCACAGAGTCTCCACCCCTTGGTCATGCTTGGCAGCCCACATATCTAAGCTGCACCATCTTCCTAACATGAGAAAAAGGACACAGCTACAGAAGTGACTCCATAAGAACCTGGATCAGAAGACCTAGGTTATTATAGGACCCACTATAATGAAAGCCAATTCTATAATCTTAAAAGGTACTAATTAATATCTAAAATGTAATACTTTTGAGCCAAGTATTAAGTATAAGAAAATACTATTTCTCCAAAAAGGCTAATAAAGTAATGGTCATTTTTAGATGATCAATTAACCTGATGTAAAATTATAGACTTATTTGCATCATGCCTTGCCAGCACTTTTTGCCTTTGTTCATCTATTACTATTTACTGTACACTTGAATAATTGATCTAGTAGCAATTAGTGATTTTTCATCTGTCAGTGCTATGCTTTGGGAGTTTGAGAACTCTAGCTTATCGCCTTCTTGGCCAGCAGAAGAAAGTAAAGAACACCTGAACATTAGGTATTGCAAAGAAAATCCAGTTAAGACTTTACCATAGAACCAAGGTCTTCTATACTAATTGAAATTTTATATTTATATGCACAACTATAATTTGGTTACTGTTTATACTATTTTTGGTCTTCCTGAAGATCCTAAGTCATTTAAACATCTATTTTAGAAAATCAATGCTGAATAATACATTTAAGAAGAGAGTTAGCATAAACACAAACACAGAGGTAATCATAGCAGAAAGTAACAGGATATACAGGTGAGAGGCTGAGAACAGGATCAAGCTCCTGGGTCTGACCCGAGTCAAGTCACTAACTCCCTAAATTCTTTTGGACAAGTCATGGTCTTTCTGGAGCTAGTTTTCTCAATGACAATAAAAGGTAATTAGAGCTCAAAGGTTCCATCACTAATGAAATTCTGAGCTCTGTTATCATAAGCCAGCATCAGTTGTGGGACTGCTAGATGGTGCCTACAGAATCCTCAGCACCCCGATGAACTGCTCTTGTCAAAATGTTTAGCTTTAATCTTTAGAGTTTAGAAAGAATCTAATTTATAGAAAATCCAGAGATTGAATGGAACAGATCCAGAGGCAGGACACTCTATAGGACAACTGGCCTGTTTTCTTCAGTAAGACCATGTCACCAGTGGGTGGGGGTAGTTGACATGGGGGAGTGGGTAGACACTATTTTAAAATAAGGGACTGAAGAGATGTAACAACCAAATGCAATGCAAATGCAAAGGTGGAACCCTTATTTGGATTCTGGTTTAAACAAACCAACAGTAAGACAGTTGAGACAACTGGAAAATATAAATATGGGTTAGTTAATAGATGTTACTTAGAATTAGTGTTAATTTTGTTTATGGTAGTGCTACTGTGGGTAAGAAAAATATTACTTTAGAGATGCTTTTTAATAATTAATGATGGAGGAAAACAATTCCATTCACAATTTCATCAAAAAGAATAAAATACCTAGGAATAAACCTAACCAAGGAAGTGAAAGACCTATACTCTGAAAACTACAAGACACTCTTAAGAGATATTAAAGAAGATACCAATAAATGGAAACACATCCTGTGCTCATGGATGGGAAGAATTAATATTGTCAAAATGGCCATCCTGCCTAAAGCAATCTACAGATTCGATGCAATCCCTATCAAAATACCAACAGCATTCTTCAACGAACTAGAGCAAATAGTTCTAAAATTCATATGGAGCCACAAAAGACCCCAAATATCCAAAGAAATCCTGAGAAAGAAGAATAAAGCAGGGGGATTACACACCCCAACTTCAAGCTCTACTATAAAGCCACAGTAATCAAGACAATTGAGCACAAGTACAGGCACAAGAACAGACCCATAGACCAATGCAACAGACTAGAGAGCCCAGATAAAAACCCAAGCATATGTGGTCAATTAATATATGATAAAGGAGCCATGGATATACAATTGGGAAATGACAGCCTCTTCAACAACTGGTGTTGGCAAAACCAGACAGCTACATGCAAGAAAATGAAACTGGATAATTGTCTAACCCCATACACAAAATTAAACTCAAAATGGATCAAAGACCTGAATGTAAGTTATGAAATCATAAAACTCTTAGAAGAAAACATAGGCAAAAATCTCTTGAATATAAACATGAGCAACTTTCTCCTGAACGCATCTCCTTGGGCAAGGGAAACAAAATAAAAAATGAACAAATGGGACTACATTATACTAAAAAGCTTCTGTACAGCAAAGGACACCATCAGCAGAACAAAAAGACATCCTACAGTATGGGAGAATATATTTGTAAATGACATATCTGACAAGGGGTTAATATCCAAAATATATAAAGAACTCATGCACCTCAACACCCAAAAAGCAAATAACCCGATTAAAAAATGGGCAGAGGATATGAACAGACACTTCTCCAAAGATGAAATTCAGATGGCCAACAGACACATGAAAAGATGCTCCACATCACTAATTATCAGGGAAATGCAAATTAAAATCACTATGATATATCACCTCATACCACTTAGGATGGCTAACATCCAAAAGGCAAACAACAAATGTTCGCGAGGATGCAGAGAAAGGGGAACCCTCCTACATTGCTGGTGGGAATGTAAACTAGTTCAACCATTGTGGAAAGCAATATGGAAGTGCCTCAACAAACTAAATACAGAAATACCATTGACCCAGGAATTCCACTCCTAGGAATTTACCCAAAGAATACAAGTTCTCAGATTCAAAAAGACATATGTACCCCTATGTTTATCACAGCACTGTTTACAATAGCCAAGATATGGAAGCAACCTAAGTGCCAATCAGTAGATGAATGGATAAAGAAGATGTGGTACATATACACAATGGAATACTATTCAGCCATAAGAAAGAAACAATCTTACCATTTTCAACAACATGGATGGAGCTAGAGGGTATTATGCTCAGTGAAGTAAGTCAGGCAGAGAAAGACAAATACCAAATGATTTTCCTCATTTGTGGAGTATAACAATGAAGCAAAACTGAAGGAACAAAATAGCAGCAGACTCACAGACTCCAAAAAGGGACTAGTGGTTGTGAAAGGGGAGTGGAGGGGGAGAGCGGCTGGGGAGGGAGGGAGAAGGGGATGTGGGGTATTATGATTAGTACACATGGTGTGTGTGCAGTCACGGGGAAGACAGTGTAGCTCAGAGAAGACAAGTAAGAACTCTGTGACATCTTACTACACTGATGGACAGTGACTGCTGTGGGGTATGGGGAGGGACTTGATAATAAGGGTGAATGTAATAACCACATTGTTTTTCTGGTGAAACCTTCACAAGATTGTACATCAATGATACCTTACTTAAAAAAATGATAATAATAATTAGGGATGGAGAGTTATGTTGTCTATATTTCATATTCCTTAATATGAAGAAGTATTTACTGCTAAATTTTTAGGTGGTTATACAAATTGGAGTTACATTTCTAAAAAAATCCTTATCTTATAGAGACATCCTAGAATAAACCATGGAAAAAATAATATGATGACTAGGATTTGCTTGAAAATATAGGACCTATATGGAACAAGACCAGTCCTTTACTGATAACTGTTGGTGCTGGCTGTTGGAAACACAGAACTTTATTATACTAGTCTTTCCAGTCTTATATGTTTGAAATTTTCTATAATAGAGGATTTAAAAGAGAGATACCACCACACACACACACACCAGAGTACTAAACTTAAAAAGACCAAGTTCTAATTATAAACAAGGATATCAATTGACTGAAACTTATATGAGAGTATATGAAGTGTAAATAGGTACAACCACTTCAGAAACCTAAAGGCCAGTATCTCATAAATTGAACATGGATATACCCTTTTACCCTGCAATTTCATTCCTAGGTATGTTCCTAATAGAAATGCATGCATATGTGCACCAAAAGAATGCTGATAGCAGTATTGTTTGTAATGGGGCAGCAGGGGTGAGGGTGGGGGTGGGGGGTGGAAACAGAGAGAGAGAAAACAACAAATATCCACCAAACACAGAATAGATAAATAAATCATGGTATATTTTTACAAAGGAAAAACAATAGTAATGAAAATTAACTGCAATGCAAGTACACCAGTGACTCTTACAAAGTGGGACAAAAGAAGCCAGACACAAAAGAGTACATGCTATTGATTATTTCCATTTATATACAGAAGAAAAACAGGCAAAAATAATCTATAGTGTTAGAAATCCATATATTGGTTACCTTGGGGACAAGGGATGGGTTAGGGATTAGCATGGGGCACAAGGTGAGCTTCCAGGATACCAATAATGTTCTAGTTTTTGATCTGAGTTGGGAAGGAATATCTTTACAATTTTTGCATTTTTCTATGTTTTATTTTTATAAAAAGTGAAAAAAAATACTTTTTTTAGCGAATGTTCCACATCGCTAATTATCAGGGAAATGCAAATTAAACCACAATGAGATATCACCTCACACCAGTTACGATGGCCAACTGTAAGTCTGGGGAGAGGAAATCCCAGGGCAAAATACCTCTAAAACCGAAATCAGTCAAAGGGAGAAATAAAGTTTAAACTCCATTTACTGCTTACAAACTGCAGTCCCCGGCCTTCTCTCTTTCCTGCTCCAGCAGAAGAAAAACTGGCCCTCCCCCTCACCTCTCAGGTACAGATAAGCCCTCTGTTGCCCAGGTAATTACCCACTGATATGGAGATGAACTTCTGACTCCTGAGAAATGATGGAAATGCACTAAAGCCATACTTCTTCCCACCTCTGAACGCCTATTGATATGCAGATGTACTAAAGCCAGGTGAGATATCTTGGAAATATTACAATTTTACCCACACCAACATACAAAAGACAAGGAACAACAAATGCTGGCAAGGATGGGGAGAAAGGGGAACCCTCCTACACTGTCAGTGAGAATGCAAATTAGTCCAACCATTGTGAAGAGCAATATGGAGGTGCCTCAAAAAACTAAAAATAGAAATACCATTTGACCCAGAAATTCCACTCCTTGGAATTTATCCAAAGAAAACAAGGTCCCTGATTCAAAAAGACATATGTACCCCTGTTTATTGCAGCACTATTTACAATAGCCAAGAAATGGAAGCAACCTATATGTCCATCAGTAGATGACTGGATAAAGAAGAGGTGGTACATATACACAATGGAATATCATTCAGCCATAAGAAGAAAACAAACCCTACCATTTTCAACAACATGGATGGAGCTGGAGGGTATTATGCTCAGTGAAATAAGCCAGGTGTAGAAAGAT
The DNA here is from genome assembly GCA_029783875.1 of Phataginus tricuspis. Taxonomy (NCBI): domain Eukaryota; kingdom Metazoa; phylum Chordata; class Mammalia; order Pholidota; family Manidae; genus Phataginus; species Phataginus tricuspis. The sequence goes on along the minus strand of JAQQAC010026072.1, from coordinate 46,654,587 downwards.
AAGTACCAAATGATTTCACTCATTTGTGAAGTATAACAAAGTAAAACTGAAGGAACAAAACAGCATCAGACTCAGAGACTCCAAGAAGGGACTAGGCGTTACCAAAGGGAAGGGGTTTGGGAGGGAGGGAGAAGGGGATTAAGGGGCATTATGATTAGTACACATAATGTAGGGGGTCACAGGGAAGATAATGTAACACAGAGAAGACAAGTAGTGACTCTATACTATCTTACTACACTGATGGACAGTGACTGTAATGAGGTATGTGTGGGGACTTGATAACATGGGTGAATGTTGTAACCATAATGTTGCTCATGTGAAACCTTCATAAGATTGTATATCAATGATACCTTAATAAATAAACAAGATAAAATACTTTAACAAAGAAATGTGAAACAAATGTTAACACATTAAATTTAGGTGATTGGGTATGTAGGTATTCATTAACACTATTTCCTATAAGTCTTCTGTTTGAAAATTATTAATAAAAAGTCTAAATAAAATAAAATTATGATATGGGAAAGGAAAATTAGATTCATTTTTCCTAATACAGAAAGAGTTGGAAACAAATGAAGTTCACTAATCCTATAACCTCTGCCAAAAGAAATTCTGCAATCATTACTGCTCATGTCATATTATACAAAAGGTATGTCTTGGGTCAAACATTACTTAGTCAAAACAAAGGGCAAAGGATTTCAGAGCCTGCAGCAGATACCTAGAAAAAAAGATGCAACCTTCATCTCATTATTTTAACCTATTAACATGGTATTTACTACAAACACTTGCCCTGAGGGTCTTCTGCTACTTTGTTTTGTTTTGTTAATTTCAAGCTATTAAATTAGATTGATAAAGAGTAAATGTTTATGTGTGCTAAATATCTAGGATATTAGGAATTAGCAAGTGATAATTGTAAATGTAATTATCCTAATTTTAAAACTTTTATTGTGCATTTTAAAATTGTTAGGAAACAAGCAAGAGAAAACCTTACCTTTCCAACAAATGGAACTAGATGATGTTCACACATGGAAAACATATCTATGTCCTTCACAATAACCATCTCATCATGATCTTCATCAAATATAGCATCATTTAGGACATCTGAAATCAGACCATTGCTTTAGTAACATTTCAGTTTTATAGAAAGATGCAGAGTAGAAAAGCTAACAATCTCTATGGGTAAATAATAAAAATTGATAGTCCACATAAGAAAAAATGTTAATCCTACTAACATATTAAGGGAATGAAAATTAGAAGTTATATTTCTCTTTAAATGAGGGTGAAAAATCCCCATGATAAAGTTACATTAAAAATGCAAGATTACAAATTTGCAGCATGAGAGAGGGAAAGGGAAATAGAGAAATTATACAAGACAAGAGTGGCTATGTCCAGTGGTAGAAATGGGCTACTTTCACTTTCTTCCTTACATTTTCTTGTACCTAACATTTTCTCTATAGAAGTTCATCTCTGAAAAAAAAGTAATCCTCAGACCTCAGACCTGAGGTCACATTCAGACACACATAAACTTGATCTCTATTGTCAATCCTCCAAATAATTTTCTACCTATAGAATTTTCTAGTTATTATATGCAAGCATCAGACTTACTCGGAAAAGTTGCCTTCCTCCCTTCTTAAAAAAATAAATGCAATGATTTTTATATGTATGCCTGTCCAGGTTGACTTTGGGTGATGAGCAGTGTCTTGTTTAAGCTGTGGACTCTGGGACATATGACCAGGCATGGAACAGGCATTTAGAAACATAAATGCTTTATTTTTTTAAATTGCACTGATATCTGGACAGCTTGCAGACTAGATATATTCAAGGCATCTAGCTGTGTGATTTCAAGGATCTAGGGATACCTAATTTATATAGTTTGATGAGACAGAATAGAGGAGGTTTACAGAGCTTTGCAACCTCCTCCAGCTATTTCCTCTCAGAAAGGAGGCTGGCAGGCGAGTCACAGGGAAGATGTGATAATGTCCACCCACACAGCCTGACCTTCAGTGGCTCCATAGCTACTAGAATATAGGGTCACAGTTATTGAGTCATCATTTAACCACAGTTATCATCCCCTGAGTCAGGCTAGTCAGAGACACATTTGGCTGTGTAGTAGGAAAGTCACTAGTGTGGTCAACAAAAGTGAACATGTGGGGTTTAGATACATACAGACAAACATGATCCCCTGTTAGGGAGAAAGCTAAGTGCCATTCTTTAAGTAAATATCCCTTCTCCAAAATCAGTTTTCTATTCTGAATACTCTGTCCTAACCTTCAGTCATATTTCTGAAAGAAAAAGTTCAAAAATAGATCCTAGTTCTCCCCAAAGTATACTGGATTTCTTCAACATTTTAATGTAGTATTGTTGCCATGCATAGCTTACTAAAATCTTTAGTCACACAAAGAATCTTCCTGAAAGTAAAAATGAACAAAAAAATTATTTCTTAAAGAAAAAGCAAAAAAGAATTGTCAAACATAGGACCCATTCATTCGTACCCCCTGGCAAAGAATGACAGCACCCCTTTTCTAGGCTCTGAGTACAACTATGTGGCACATGTTAAAAGCTGGCCCATGAGTTAGGCTAAGTTAGCATCTGGCCCCATCATTAACTAGTTGTTCGACCTTAGGCAAGGCACTCTGTGCCCCAACTTCTCAGTTGTAAAATGGACATGAAAAAGTACCTGTTTTTTTCAGGGGTATCCTCAGGGTTAAATGAGACAATCCACATGTGGTTAGAACTATGCAGGTGGTATAAGCAGTAGTTGTTAGTATAGCTATTGTTGTAATTAAGATAGAGGGAATTGCCAAACTATGTGTTCCTTGCACAACAATGTACATCAGGAGTTAAAAAAGCAATAATTTGCTTCTAAGAAACTGACTAGAGGAAAGGAAAACTAGTAACTTTACAGGAGAAAAATCTGGCAGACACCACCTTAACCAGTGATCAAGGTTGACTTTGATTAAGTTAACACCACCTTAACCAGTAAATAGCCATATTGATACCATGTAGCTCCTGATATAATACAATGAAAAAAGCACATCATCTCTGTGAAAGTCTTCCCAAAAATCTGTAACTGCAGTCAAATTACCAAATTGAAGGACATTATACAAAATACCTAAACAAATACTCTTTGAAAAGACATGAAAGACTGAGAAACTGTCACAGATTGACAACTAAAATGCAATGGAAAAACTAAAATCTGAATAGAGCCTATAGTTTATTTAGTAATATTGTACCAATATTAATTTCTTAAGTATTGATAATTGTACCATGGCCATGTCTGGGGAAAGGGTACAGAGACTCTCTGTACTATCTTTGTAATTCTTCTGCAAGACTAAAATTATTTCAAAATTAAAAGTTTTCTAAAAAGCAATAGGACAATGTCCATCAACTGGAATGTACAGACAATGGAGCATTACTCAGCAATAAAAGGAAATAGCTATTGGTACATGTACCAACATGGCTGCATCTCTGAAGAACTATACTAACTGTAAGAAGTTACATACATACACATACAAAAATTATGTATGGGATTCTGGGAAAGACAAACATAGAGAAAGCAGACAGATAGTTTACTGGGGGCCAAACAGGTGGGAAATTGACTGTAAAAGGGTAGGAAGAAATTTTTTGGATGATAAACAGTCTATAACTTCATTGTACTGGTGGCTATACAACTGTATGTATTTGTCAAAATTCAAATTGTACACATACAGTTGGTGACTCACTGAATTTAAGTTGCACTTTAATAGAGCTAACTTTAAAAAATAATGTTTAGTTTTTTATGTAATTTGTTATATAGTATTGACTTTGAAATCATATAAATGCCTTACATACTCAAAATTAAACTAAGAAAAAAATGAGTGACCCTCATATATCTTATTGCTTTGTGTGTAATGGAACACTAATAAGTGGCCTATATCCCATTTCATTAAAATGAACCCAGACTATAAACTCAACCTAGCCAACTTCAATAATGAAATTTCCCTACTATATTTATTTATGTTTTGCTCCAACACATCTGAAAGCTACCATCTGTAGCCAATATGAACAAAACACTATCACAGCTTGTTTTAATTTCCTGCCTGTTATCAGCAGCAAGAAGGTAACCCTGGAAACAAGGATTTATGGCATTCTATTTCCTACTGTTGGTCATAACCAACAAAGGAAACCAAAGCAGCCTCCAAAGTTAGAGGTTTGTCTATAACAATGCCACACAAAAAAGTATGAAAATATACCTCTCATGTCACTAGTGATTAAGCAATGACAACAAATACTCCTACTGGACAGCCAATCCTCATGTCCCTTCCTGAAAGTACAGTAAAGCAGGCCCGCAATATAACCCCAGGTTATACAGCCTATCTAAACATCCTTTAAAGCAGGGGTTCTCAGACTCCCCAGTGGGCTAATTAAAACACAGATCACTGGATCTCAACCCCATAGTTTCTGATTTAGTAGGTCTGAATGGGCCTGAGAATTTGCATTTCTAACAGTTCCCAGAAGATGCTAATGCTCCTGGTCTGGGAACTACACTTTGAGAGACCCTGTTTTGAAGTATTCCATGTTTTGTGCTCCTACACAGAATCTTCACACCTACAAAATGCTCCAACTCAAACATAATATATATTAAGAAACACAGACCTGTTTCTGCTGGAATAAAAGGGGGGAAAAAAGATAAAAGGAACTCCCTGGAGATTCCCCCCCAACAGGAAATTTCTATCTAATGAAGTTTCTTTTGAATGAGTGTTAATAGGAATTAATGCTATCACGATGTTTGGTGACCAGCACCAAAATTAGAGATCACTGAGGAAGACAGAATTCACACCTGATGCATCTTCCTGGAGAATAGCATTAAAAGACCATGGAAGAAGGCTCAGAATATTGACCTGCATTGATCCTAAGAGATAGGAAACAGAGAACAGGATCTGCCTACTGTTTTAGAATTGAGAGAGCAAAACACAGAGAGAGGCCTAAAAAGACACTGAGGCTCTTTGCATTTGACCGGAATTAAATCAGTTTAAGGGGCTAACAAAGATAAGCCTATTTTGATTCATGGAAGAAAGGTATGAATCACTGGCCCAAACCCTTTAACATCAGAGCTGCCTCTACCAGCATACACTATTTATTTCATAGCACCTCCTGGTACTACTGTTATGTGTGCTAATTTCTCCAAACTTTGGAGCTAAGCATTGTAGCTTAAATCTTTGGAATTTCCACACAGGGCCCCGATACCATGCACGGAGCCAGAATTAAACAAAGAGTTTCCATTTTATCCAATTAATATGTCAATCTTTACCCTGTGATTTACTTCCTTAAAATAGACTTTAAAGAAAAGACTCCAAAGAAACTCATGTGGCCAAGGGAATATAAGAATTCATTTTGTAGCATCATTGGTAATTGCAAATATTTGGAATTTAAATGTGCATCAGAACAATTGCACAGTTTGAGTAGAGTCATATAATAAACCATGACCCAGCAGTGAAAGTGAGTGAATCTGAGCTGCATTTATAATCCCTGAAACAATGTCCAAGGAAAGCAGCAATATGAGTAGCAATAGCAGGTATATCCAGTATGATCCATTTAAATGAAATAGAAACAATACTACACGTTGTCTGCACTACATATAAAATGAAACTATAAAAATTGGCATGAGATGGTAGTAGACTCATAGACACTGAGAAGGGATTACTAGTTACCAAGGGTAAGGGGTTGGGTGGGAGGGGAAGGGAATAAAGGGGCACAATAATTCAAAATCACAATATAACTTGGCCACAGGGATGGTCATACAGCATGGAGAATATAGCCAATGATTCTGTAACATCTTACTATGTTGACAGATAGCAACTGCCACAGAGGGGGTGAGGATTTAATAATATGGGTAACTGCTGAACCACTGTGTTGTATACTTGAAACCAATATAAGATTGTATATCAACTAAACTTCAATTAAAAAAAAGAAACAAGACCCATCTATATGCTGCCTACAAGAGACTCATTTAAGACCTAAAGACATACATAGACTGAAAGTCAAGAGATGGAAAAAGATATTTCATTCAAATAATAGAGATAAAAAAGCAGGAGATGCAATACTTGTATCAGACAAAAAAGACTTCAAAACAAAGAAAGTAACAAGAGATAAAGAATGACATTACATAACGATAAAGGAGTCAGTCCAACAAGAGGATATAACCATTATAAATATCTATGTACCCAACTTAGGAGCACCTAAACATTTAAAAAACATACTAACAGAACTAAAGGGAGAAAACAGACTTTAACTCAGTCATATTAGGGGGCTTTAACACATCACTTACATCAATGGACAGATCAACCAGACAGAAAAAAATAAATAAGGAAACAGAGGTGCTGAACAACACCCTAGATCAGATGTACTTAACAGATATACACTTAACAGAACATTCTACCCCAAAGCAGCTTTTTCTCAAGTGCACCTGGACCATTCTCCAGAACAGATCACATATTAGGACACAAAAAGAGCCTCAATAAATTCTAAAAGAATAAATTAAAAAAGATTGAAATTGTATCAAGCATCTTTTCAGATCACAATGGTATGAAACTAGAAATAAATTACACCAAGAAAACAAAAAAACCCACAAAATACATGGAAGCTAAACAACATGCATCTAAATAATCAGTGGATCAATGAACAAATCAAAGAAATCAAGCAATACATGGAGAAAAGTGAAAATAAAAATACATCAGTTCAAAATACGTGGGACACCACAAAAGTGGTTCTGAGAGGGAAGTACACAGCAATACAGGCTGACCTCAGGAAACAGGAACAATCCCAAATGAGCAGTCTAAACTCACAACTGAAGAAACTAGAAAAAAGAAGAACAAATGAAACCCAAAGTTAGTAGAAGGAGGGGCATGATAAAGATGAGAACAGAAATAAATAAAATAGAAAAGAATAAAATATAAAAAAACAATGAAACCAAGAGCTGGTTCTTTTGAGAAGATGAACAAATAGACAAACCTCTAGCCAGACTTATAAAGAAAAAAAGAGAAAGGACACAAATAAGCACAGTCAGAAACAAAAAAGGAATGGTTACAACTGACACCACAGAAGTACAAAGAATTATTAGGGGATTCTATGAAAAATTATATGTCAATAAATTGGACAACATAGAAGAAATGGACAAATTCCTAGAAAAATACAACCTTCCATGACAGACCCAGGAAGAAAGAGAAAATCTGAACATATCAATTACCACTAACAAAATTGAAATGGTAATCCAAAAAGTCCCAAAAATTAAAGTCCAGAATCTGACAGCTTCACAGCTGAATTCTAACAAACATTTATTGAAGAACTAATACCCATCTTCTTAAAGTATTCCAAAAAGTAGAAGAAAAGGGAATACTTCCAAACTCATTCTACGAGGCCAGCATCACTCTAATACCAAAACCAGACAAAGACACCACAAAGAAAGAAAATTATAGACCAATATCCATGATGAAAATAGACAAAAATCCTCAACAAAATATTAGCAAACCGAATTCAAAAATACATCAAAAGGATCATCCATCATGACCAAGGGATGCAAGGATGGTACAATATTTGTAATCAATCAATATCATGCACCACATCAACAAAAAGAAGGATAAAATCTAGAGGATCCTCTCAATAGGTGCTAAAAAAAGCACTTGACAAAATTCAACATCCATTCATGATAAAAACTCTCAACAAAATGGGAATAGAGGGTACATACTGCAGCATAATTAAGGCCATATACAACAAACCCACAGCTAACATCATACTCAATGGTGAAAAGCTGAAAGCTTTTCCTCTAAGATCAGGAACAAGACAAGGATGTCCACTCTCACCACTTTTATTCAACATAGTACTGGAGGTCCTAGCCACTGCAGTCAGACAACACAAAGAAATAAAAGGTATCCAAATTGGAAAGGAGAAGTTAAACTGTCACTATTTGCAGATGACATGATATTATACATAGAAAACCCTGGAGACTCCACCAAAAATCTATTAGAATTACTGGATTCAACAAAACTGTAGGATACAAAATTAATACACAGAAATCCTGTTGCATTCCTATATATTAACAACAAACAACCCCAAAGAGAAATCAAGAAAACAATTCCATTTATAACTGCATCAAAAAGAATAAAATACTTAGGAATAAACCTAACCAAGGAGGTGAAAGACCTGTACTCTGAAAACTATAAAACACTCATGAGAGACAATAAAAAAGACACAAATAAATGGAAATCTGGGCTCATGGATAGAAAGAATTAATATTGTCAAAATGGCCATCCTGCCCAAAGCAATTTACAGATTCAATACAATCCCTATCAAAATACCTATGGCATTCATTTTAGGAAGCACAAAGGACCCTGAACAGCCAAAGCAGTACTGAGAGAGAAGAACAAAGCTGGGGGTATTAGGGTTCCTGAATTCAAGCTATACTACAAATCTACAGTAATCAAAATAGTATGGTATTGGCACAAGAACAGATACATAGATCAATGGAACAGAATAGAAAGCTCAGAAATAAACCCACACATATATGGTCAATTAATATATGATAAAGAAGCCATGAATATACAATGGGAAAAAGACAGTCTCTTCAATAACTGATATTGGGAAAACTGGACAGCTACATTCAAGAGAATGAAACTGGATTATGGTCTAACTCCATAAACAAAAGTAAACTCAAAATTCATGAAAGACCTAAATGTAAGACATGAAACCATAAAACTCTTGAATATAAGCATTGCAATTTTTTTCTGGACACATCTCCTGGGGAAGGGAAAGAAAATAAAAAATGAACAAGTAGGAATATATCAAACTAAAAAGCTTCTGTACAGCAAAGGACACCATCAACAGAACAAAAAGCAGCCTACAGTATGGGAGAATATATTTGTAAACAATTTATCCAATAAAGGATTAATAACCAAAATATACAAAGAACTCATACAACTCAACACCAAAAAACAACCCAATCAAAAAATGGGCAGAGGACCTGAACAGAAATTTTTCCAAAGAAGAAATACAGATGGCCAACAGGCACATGAAATGATGCTCCACATCACTAATCATCAGGGAAGTGCAAATTATAACCACAGTGAGATATCACCTCACACCAGTTAGAATGGCCACTATCCAAAAGACAAAAAATAACAAGCTTTGGCAAGGATGTGGAAAAAGGGGAACCCTCCTACACTGTTGGTGGGAATATCAATTGGTACAGCCATTGTAAAAAGCACTATGGAGGTTCCTCAAAAAACGAAAAATAGAATACCATATGACCCAGTAATTCCACTCCTAAGAATTTACCTGAAAAAAACAAAATCCCGATTCAAAAAGATATACACACCCCTATGTTTAATGCCACATTATTTACAATAGCCAAGTTATGGAAGCAACCAAAGTGTCTATCAAAAGATAAATGGACAAAGAAGATGTGGTACAGATACACAATGGAATATTATTCTGCCATAAAAAAGAAAGATATCTTACCACTTGCAACATGGATAGACCTAAGTTAAATAAGCCAAGAAAAGAAAGACAAATGCCATATGATTTCACTTATTTGTGGAATCTAAAACAAGACAAAACAAAGTGATCAAAACAGCAGTAGACTCATAGACACTGAGAAGTGACTGGTGGTTACCATGGAGGAGGGGTTGGGATGCTGGGTGTGGAGGGAAAGGGGATAAAGAAGCACAAAAATTCTCAATCATAATATAAGTTTGTCACAGGGACGGTAGTACAGCATGGAGAATATACTCAAAGATTCTGTAACATCTTTCTATGTTGACGGATAGTAACTGCACTATTTGGGCTGAGGATTTAATAATATGGGTAACTGTTGAACCACTATGTTGTATATTTGAAACCAGTTTAAGATTGTACTTCATTTAAAAAAAAGGGTGGGGGGGAAGGTAACCAGTGAGTTCACTGCTTATGTGAATCATCCAATAAATCCTTTTTGATTATTAAAAAAAAGTACAGCATAGTAAACATAGTCAATATTTCTATAACATCTTTCTATTGTGATAGATAGTAACTACAGTAGGTGGAGTGAAGATTTAACAATGCAAATAACTGTGGAATCACTATGTTGTATACTTGAAACCAATATAATATATCAACTACACTTCAGTACAAAAAAATATTTTAAAAAATATAAAGATTAAAAAAAATAGGCCATGAAAGTAAGAGATCAAATTCAGGATAGTGGTTACCTCTATAGAGGATAAGAGGATTAGAAAGAGATAACTATAAAGTTTTATCTGTATTTTTTAAAGCAATTATAGAATATTAAGATTTGTTAAAACTGGATAAATGTCAGTTAAACTAGTTCTTTATACTTTTTCTTGTGTATTTGAGATGTTTATTAATAAAAAGATACTTTAAATTGAGGTGTTCATACACATGCTCATGTTTTTCTTCCTGGAAAAAAAAAAAGCAAGAAACTGAGGTTACAGGTCTGCAGCTGGAGGAGGATTACAGAGGAAAGACACAGCCTGCTACAAACTCCGTTAGAAACCCCCCTAAATCTCATTCTGCAATTAAAATAAAGGCTTCTGCCCTGACCTGAGTGTGCCATTAAAACTTTTTGCTTTCTACTTCCTGTTTGAAAAATTTGCCTTAAAACAAATTAAAAGAGGAAAGAAAACTGCTATCTCTGCTCTCATTCCCATCACGATGGTACACCTCTTGTTAGAACTTCCAATACTCACAGCTTTTTGCACTTAACAAGACAGAGCTAACATTTGGAAAACTTGGCCAAATAAGCTTGAATCCAAACATTCCACAGACTGACATAATGGCAGAAACTAAGATGACTTTAGACAACCACTCACACTGTCTACTAGAGTAGGCAGGGCTGCTGCTCAGCTTTGATATACTTCACGAACTTATTTCATAAAATCCAAGTTTGTCAGTGGGAAAGATCCAATACATTGTAAAGAAAGTAAAAGTTTGGCTATTTTGGAAAATTTCATTCCTGTCATCTGTGGCAGAGAAATTCCTATGTTGCTTTTAAGCAATTAAAATACAGCTTAGACAACATGGATGGACCTTGAGGACCTTATGCTAAGAGAAATAAGTCAGAGAAAGACAAACACTGTATGATTTCACTTGCATGTGGAAGCTAAAAAATGCTGAACTCATAGAAACAGAGTAGAATGGTGGTTTCCAGGGCCTGGGAGAGGGGAGAGATGGGGAGATGTTGGTCAAAGAATACAACCTTCCAGTTAGAACATAAATAAATTCTGGGGATTTAATGCACAGCTCTTTTATTATCGTTAACAATATTGTATTACATAACTTGAAAGTGGCTAATAGAGTAGAATTTTGTGATCACAAAAAAGAAATGGTAATTATGCAATGAGATGGAGGAGTTAGCTAACCTATGGCAGTAATCATATTGCAGAATATAAGCATATAAAATCAACAGATTGTATACCCTGTTAAACTTATACAGTGTTGTGTGTCAATTATATCTCAATAAGTTGGAAAATATATATAGCCAAGGCTATTTAAATAAATGTACTGGCTGCTCTGAAAATAATATGATATACATGTTTCATTCAGCAAATACAGTACCAGTGAGCTATTCCCATAACTCTTAGCTGGCTTCATGAACACAATGTCTGTTGGTAAGGGACAAGTTTTCACATATGAAGTTATCTTTATTAACTAAGACTTTTTCCTGATTACAATAGTAATGTTTGCTGTGGTTTATATATAAAATATTGAAATACTAAAATGAGGAAATGGAAGCATATATAATCTCTCTACCCAGACACAATTACTTGACTGGCTTTCCGGGAACCATATGTATAGTGGTTCAAGAAATAGAATGGTAAAGTGGAAGGAATGAATTAAGATAATCCAGAGACCCACGTCCTCACTTGAGCTTTGTGTGTACTGTGACCAGGGCTACAGGATCTTCATAGGTAAAAGGATGGGTTTTGAAGAAGGAGTTTAACATGGCTTGTACAATTCTGGGGTTGTTAGAAATCAATGTCAAATTCCTATAGAGTTATCCTCCTACCTCCACTGGTCAGCCTTTGAGATGTGCATACCAATTGCTAATGTCTTTCTGTACTGAGGTAGAGGAAAGCACCTGTTTTTAATTATTTAGAGATTCATTCATGGATAAAACTGGAGGCTGCCAATCATATACACTATTAACTCTCAAAGTTATCCAAGCCAAAAAAACTCTCATTCTGGTCTCAGCTTACTACTCTGAAAATCTGTGGTAGACCACAATTAGAGCCTTGGAAGACTAAGGGAAGAAACAGAGTGTATTCAAGGAGTCATTAAAAAAAAAAAAAAAGATGCACACTTGCCAAATTTAGTTTTTTTAATTGGATAATTGTGTACATCTTTCACAATCCAGCTGTTATACTGAAAATGGAATTTACAAAACAGATGGTGGTAACAAGGTCTGGTTCACAGCAGTTCTAAAGAAAGAACACACCAATCTGATAAACTACCCATTTGCTTCAAAAGCCTTTAATAGGCTCATCCCTTCACTTATGCCATGAGATTTCACCCAGACAGATGTTAGGGCACCATCTGTAATCTTATCTGACAAATAAGTACCAGCACTAGCGACCAACGATTAAGGGAGAAGGGATCATCTTTTAGAACAGTAGTTACCAAATATGGTCAATCATAGGGAGCTTTGGAAAACTTCCAATTTTCCAGGCCACCCTAAGAAAGTCTGATTCACAGGTGTGGGGGGTGAACCCAGGATTACGTCTTTTAAAAACCCAAATGATTCTGATGACCAGTTGGGCTGGGAGCATAGGTTTTTGAGGAATGAAAGAGGATGAAGGTTGAAAATGGAACAATTACTGTCCCTAGTTTGCTATTTAGCAAAGCCAAAGGGTGGGTAATATAATTCCTTACCATAAGCCCTCACTACAGTCACCAAGTCAGAGGGTGACAGTTCCTGCCAAACACTGAGGGCTGCACTCCAGCGGGAAAAGGAAGGCCTGGTACACAGACTGCGGCTGGAAAAGAGGAGAAGACGGGGAGAGAAGCTGAAGCCAACTTTATCCACAGGCAGCAACTGAAAGGACCCAGGTGGTTCGGTAAAGGAAGGAAGGCCTCACATAAGAAAGTTGTACCCATATCCTAGAAAAATACCAGACACTTAAGAAACCAGCTGGGTCCTACAGCCAGTTCACTAGAAATTAGTCTGAAGGGTAACATGATCAAGTTTTCACAGTTCCTATACTAGTTTCTGAGTTGGACACAAATTCATCAAACCATGGCCTCAAGGAAACTTAAAAAGATGTGAGGAAATAAGATGTAAAAATATTTGGAGGATGAACAGAAGCTGAACTACAAAAGCAGTAGTTTATTTACATAAAGGGAAAGTTATGGGCTGGGAGAACAAATATGGCCACATTGAAGATAAAGATGTGACCCAGGCCTTAAAGATGGACGTAAGAACAGGAACAGAGAGTTCTCTAGATGGAGTAAGAAAGAGGGGTACTATATGAGAGGAAATACAGCAGTGGGGAACATAACAGTACAGCAGAATGCCTGAGTGGGTCTAGGCTGTGGGCAGAAATCAGATTCCCTTCTGTTTTAGAGCATTTTTCAAATTATATTTTAAATCAGTTTGTGGCCTCTTTCAAGCCCTGCCACACTCTGCTTTAGTCAAAAGAGTTATCATCCCCATTTTATAGGTGAGCAAACTCATGCTCTTTTTTGGAAACATTACGTGCCTGCTGAAGAACAGCCAACTAGGCATTGTGCCTGCTGGGTTCTGACCCCTGGCCTCTGACTTCCAGGTGAGGGCCCTGATCACCAACCGCCTTGACTCTAAACCTGGCCTTCCAGAAAAATGGACTCAAGGGGCAGAGACTAGAAGCGGCCCACCCAAACCAGTTCCTGCAGTTCACAGCCATCCACGAGGTGACAAGGCCTAAAGTCAATGACAGCAAAGGAAACAAAGACAGCAAATCTGATTTTTTTTTTTAAGATAAAAGAAGTTCTAAACATGGGGGTTGAAGGAGAGGAGAGAGTCGAGCTAACTGCCAGCCCAGGAGAGCAGATAGAAAGAGCAGCCTGATACACAGAGGCTGCTAGAGCCCAGAGTTGGTGTACAGAGGTCACAAAACACTGTTTTATCAACTATTTATTTGGTTTGTATGAGGGAAAATTCAGTAACTTAATGCTACTTTGACCTTTACTTTTTGAAATCAAACTGCAACAGTTTCAGGGGAAAGGAGAATCCCATTAAATCTTCAAACTAATAAAAAGCCTTTTTAAAAAAAGGAACTTCTCTACTTAAGTTTATTCTAGGAAACCACTAAAAACAATCACTTTTCAAAACCAGCAACAGTCTTTAAATCTTCAAGATCCAACTATATTCTGTCTCTTGGTTGTGAAACCACATGAAGAAAATAGCATTCTTGCTAAAAATTATTTCCCTGAATTTAACCAAGCCTTTAGATATAATTTCAGTTTCTAGGAATATGAGGAACAGAGAAACAACTTAAATTAAAACAATCAGACAAATACCCAAGATGGACTGTCTTACAATTAATGATCTCTGATAAGTCAGTGTGACGGCAGGAGGGTGTGGGGTGGGGGAGTGCAGGGGCCAGTAGGCAGCAGGGACTCTTCTAGACTAAATCCAACAATCAAATGTAAATGTATGGATCTTGAGTAGGTCAGGGTTTGAACAAATCATGAGCAAAAGACATCTGGGACAACTGGAGAAAGATGAAAGTAGATTAGGTATTAAATGATAATAAGGACTTAATAGTTAATTTTATTAAGGATAGTGTAAGTAATTAAGGAAAACATTTTCTAGGGTGACATTTCACCTCTAAATGCACATCTCTGATTTGCTTGGTAAAAGAATAGACCATGCCAATATGGCAAAATGTTAATTACGAATCTAGGTAGTAAGTATGCAGCTGTCCATTATACAATTTTGTCTACTTTTGTGTCTGAAAATTTTACATATAAAAAGTAAAAGCAAAATAAACTGACATGATCCTAATAGAGAATATTAGTTTTCTCGGTGTTACTGTTCTACCAACTAATCCAACAAATCCTCTTCTAACTGATATGGAACCATATTCACAGACTAAAACCTCAAGTGCTAATATGACTAGCAACTGCTTCTTCTTCTACAATAGTCTACAATACTGTCTACAATACTCCTGGGGGGAAAGTCTTTAAATAAAAGTTTTGCCTAATCAAAGGGGGATATAGGTTAGAAAACCACAGACCCTAAAGAGCATACAGATGAAGAACCTTTTCAAAAATCTGCATCACAAGGAAAAATGAGATACCTGTCACCATAGAGACTATCTACATGGCTTGAGTATTTCAAAGGAAAACAGCACCTCCAGCAAAGAGAGAAGCCTAAGGTCCTTGCCAGGACGCCACCTGTCAGCTGCTGGAAGTCAACAGGGTGAGTGATGATGACACAATGCTGACAAGCAAGCCCACACCAGAGAGGACTTCAGCGTGACAATAATCCTTAGTCTCATTGCCTCTCCCTATAAACCAAATACAGAATAGTCTTAAAATGACTTGTCTAGGGTCATAAACTAGTAAGTGGGGATTCTGGACTAGCCCAGACTAGTTTTTTTCCCCACTTTCCTAGGATGTCTTTGTTGACCACTAAAAGAATTAAGGCAAACATAATACAACATAATTATTTTCCATCTGTACCAACATATCCACATGTGTTCCCTGCTGTATATTTGCAACTTGAATGTTGCCTAATTATTCAAAAAGAAGTTAAAATAAATGTGCATCTCTGGAATTTATATACCATTTTAATTATACATAAAATTACTTTAAATGAAACATGAAGAACTCATAGCTGCATTTAACAAAAAATACAAGCCCTAAAAACAAATGTTTAAACAAAACTGAAAAGAATTCTAAACAATAAAATCATTAAAAGACTCACCTTTATAAAGTATAAATGACCACAGCATAATAAATGTGCTTTTGACAAAATATATAAAATGTTGTTTTTTAAATGTCTCCTTCAAAATTTTAAATGGGGAAAAGTGTGTTAGTTATTTATCCACCTTCGAATTGAATGTAATTTAGTAAAAATGCTTGCAATTATTCATGAATTCCCCTGATTAAAACTTCATGAAATATCTTTAAATCAGGGTATTAAGAAATGCCTCATGGATTCACCACTAAATTTTATCAGACAATTTAGATAAGACATTATACCTATTCTCCTTAAAGTTTTCCAAAAAATAGAAGAGGAGGGAATATTTCCAAACTCATTCTATGAAGCCAGCATCACTCTAATACCAAAACCAGGCAAAGACACCACAAAAAAAACTACAGACCAATATCCCTGATGAACATAGATGCAAAAAACTCAACAAAATATTAGCAAACCGAATTCAAAAATACATCAAGAGGATCATACACCATGATCAAGTGGGATTCATCCCAGGGATGCAAGGTGGTACAGCATTCGAAAATCCATCAACATCATCCACCACATCAACAAAAAGAAGGACAAAAAACACATGATCATTTCCATAGATGCTGAAAAAAGCATTCGACAAAATTCAGCATCCACTCATGATTAAAACTCTCAACAGAATGGGTATAGAGGGCAAGTATCTCAACATCATAAAGGCTATATATGACAAACACACAGCCAACATCATACTTAACAGCAAGAAGATGAAAGTTTTTCCTCTAAGATCGAGAACAAGACAAGGGTGCCCACTCTCCCCGCTTTTATTCAACATAGTACTGGAGGTCCTAGCCATGGCAATCAGACAACACAAAGAAATAAAAGGCATCCATATTGGTAAGGAAGAAGTCAAACTGTCACTGTTTGCAGATGACATGATATTGTACATAAAAAACCCTAAAGAATCTACTCCAAAACTACTAGAACTAATATCTGAATTCAGCAAAGTTGCAGGATACAAAATTAATACACAGAAATCTGTTGCATTCCTATACACTAACAATGAACTAACAGAGAGAGAAATCAGGAAAACAATTCCATTCACTGTGGGGAACTGCCTTTGCATCCAGCCTCGCCACGAGGGTGGCCGCTGAGAACTGCCTTTAAATCTCAGCCATGCCAAAGATGGCCGCTGAGAACTACCTCTGAATTAAATCTCAGCCACGCCAAAGATGGCTGCTGAAAGCCCCCTGGAGTTCAGCTGCGCATGCGCGCAGCTCTGTGCCTGATTCAGAAAAGTAAAGTTGCCTTATTAGCATAGGTGACCGCCGGGAGAGACTTCACCCTATATATCCCATGCCCTGAGCCCCAATAAACGAGTTCTCCCTTCGAGTGAACTTCCTGTCGCGTCTGATTGTCTCCGGGGAAAGGGGCGGCCAGCGGCGAGTGGCCAGCGGCCAGCGGCGGCGGCAGCAGAGGCTGGAGCGGCTGCAAGCGGTGGCGCCGCCGAGCTCCGGAGGCTGCAGGAACGGGCGGACAGCCGGCGCTTACCTCCCTTGCTCTGCCTATCGGGGCGAGCCTCTCTCCCTGCCTTCCTCCCCTCCGCTGGTTCGGAGGGTCGCAGAAAGAGCTTGTAACACAAAGAGCTGTAGTCCTGACCGAGAGCAGGACCGGCGGGAGAGAGAGGGGAAAAAACCCGATAATTCACAATTGCATGAAAAGAATAAAATACCTAGGAATAAACCTAACCAAGGAAGTGAAAGTCCTATACCCTGAAAACTACAAGACACTCTTAAGAGAAATTAAAGAGGACACTAAAAAATGGAAATTCATCCCATGCTCTTGGCAGGAAGAATTAATATTGTCAAAATGACCATCCTGCCTAAAGCAATCTACAGATTCAATGCAATCCCTATCAAAATACCGACAGCATTCTTCAATAAATAGTTCTAAAATTTTTATGGAAACACAAAAGACCCCGAATAGCCAAAGCAATCCTGAGAAGGAAGCATATATGGTCAATGAATATTTGATAAAGGAGCCGTGGATACAATGGTGAAATGACAGCCTCTTCAACAGCTGGTGTTGGCAAAACTGGACAGCTACATGTAAGAGAATGAAACTGGATTACTGTCTAGTTCCATACACAAAAGTAAACTCGAAATGGATCAAAGACCTGAATGTAAGTCATGAAACCATAAAACTCTTAGAAGAAAACATAGGCAAAATTCTCTTGAATATAAATATGAATAACTTTTTCATGAACCTATCTCTACGGGCAAGGGAAACAAAAGAAAAATGAACAAGTGGGACTATATCAAACTAAAAAGCTTCTGTACAGCAAAGGACACCATTAGCAGAACAAAAAGGCATCCTACAGTATGAGAGAATATATTCATAAATGACATATCCGATAAGGGGTTGACATCCAAAATATACAAAGAGCTCACACACCTCAATAAACAAAAAGCAAATAAGCCAATTTAAAAATGGGCAGAGGATCTGAACAGACACTTCTCCAAAGAAGAAATTCAGATGGCCAACAGGCACATGAAAAGATGCTCCACATAGCTAATTATCAGCAAAACGCAAATTAAAACCCCTATGAGATATAACCTCACTCCAGTTAGGATAGCTAACACAGAAGACTAGGAACAACAAATGCTGGTGAGGATGTGGAGAAAGGGGAACCCTCCTACACTGCTGGTGGGAATGTAAATTAGTTCAACCATTGTGGAAAGCAGTATGGAGGTTCCTCAAAAGCTCAAAATAGAAATACCTTTTGACCCAGGAATTCCACTCTTAGGAATTTACCCTAAGAATGCAGGAGTACAGTTTGCACCCCTATGTTTATTGCAGCACTATTTACAATAGCCAAGAAATGGAAGCAGCCTAAGTGTCCATCAGTAGATGAATGGATAAAGAAGAGGTGGTACATATACACGATGGAATATTATTCAGCTATAAGAAGAAAACAAATCCTACCGTTTGCAACAACATGGATGGAGCTAGAAGGTATTATGCTCAGTGAAATAAGCCAGGCAGAGAAAGACAAGTATCAAATGATTTCACTCATTTGTGGAGTATAAGAACAAAGAAAAAACTGAAGGAACAAAACAGCAGCAGACTCGCAGAACCCAAGAATGGACTAACAATTACCAAAAGGAAAGGGACTGGGGAGGATGGGTGGGAAGGGAGGGTTAAGGGGAAAAAGGGGCACTACAATTAGTATGCATAATGTGTGTGGTGGGGCATGGGGAAGACAGTATAGCACAGAGAAGACAAGTAGTGATTCTACAGCATCTTACTACACCAATGGACAGTGACTGTAATGAGGTATGTGATGGGGACTTGATAATGGGGGGTCTGGTAACCATAATTTCCTCATGTAAGTATATATTGATAACAAAAAAAAAAGAAAAAGAAAGGATGTTAAATTAGAAAAAAAAAGAAATGCCTCAAACTATAAAATAACTTGGCTTTCTCTACTAGAATTCAGGAAGAAAAGTAGAATTCCTATGTATTACAATTCTCATATGTTAAATGGATCTTCATATGAAACTGTCATATAGGTAGTTAAAACCTAAGGAACACAATATCACCTGAATCATGAGGCTTGTAGTCATGCTCACCTGGGTTCTGCTCTGTGACCTCTGGCAAGTGACTTAACCTGTGCCTCTCAGTTTCCACTTCTGTAAAATGAGTATGACTTCCAAGTTGACAGGACGATCGAGGGGACCACACAGACACAACCTGGCCCCCAGAGTTTTGGTTCCCAGGCTCTCCTCTTTGACACCTAAGGTTTTCATTCACCAGCACCCAGCACACTGCTGCCTTGATACACACCATGGGGAAACATGGTTGATCTGCCAGTCAAGAAAAAATACCTCAAAAAATTTGTTTTCTATTATTTGTGAAAATAATCCCTAAAGTCTTACAATCTGGCTTCTGACCACATAAAGGTATTGAAATTACTAACCTCACCTTCAAACCAAATCTCAGCACTCGCTGCTAACATGTGAGGATGTCTACAGCAGCTTATGTGTACTAACTCACTGAATCCTCACAGTAACCCTGTAAGATGGATGACTACTATTTATTAATAGCCCCATTTTACAGATGAGGCAACTGAGGCACAGCTGGTAAGCAATCAGATTTGAGGCCAGGCCATCTGGCTCGTGTACCACGTCTCATGACCTCTTCCTTTTGTTCCTTGTTCCTTTTAAGACCATTTCTGCCAACACTTACACTCTAGGATCTGCTGTCTCTGACAATGCCATTTAGGGCTGTCTCTGCAGATTTCTTCTCTTACTCTTTTTATTATTGGAATGGAGACACCTAAAGTTTAGGTTACCCATCTTCTCCTCTCTCTACCTTGAGGAGCTCAGGCACTGTCCTAGCTTTAGCTATCAGCCTTGTATGGATAATTCACAAATTTAAATCTCTAGCCTTAAATCATCATGCCATCTCTTGGCCTGTTTAAGTTACTCTCTTTTCCTTTGTACAAATGCAAATTCTAACCACCCCCATCTCAAAATTTGCTTTTGCTGCTTTTGGTGCAGAACAAAACACTTCAGAATTTAGTGGTGTACAACTATTTTATTAGGTCCCTGGATTCTATGGGTCAGGAATTCAGACAGGGCACAAAGGAGATGAATGGCCTCTACTACACAATGTCATGGGCCTCAGTGGGCAGACTATCTGCTGGGGGTTGGAATCACCTGACAGAGTCTTTACTCACATGCCTTGTGTGTGATGCTCGCTGCTGGGTACAACCTCAGCTAGAGCCATCGTGTGCCTTCATGTGTCTGCATGTGGCGGAGCTTCCTCACAGCATGGCAGCCTCAGAGTAACTGAACTTCTTACATGGTGGCTCAGGGTTCCAAAGTGTCCTATATTCTTAAAACACATTCCAACTAGTCTAATCCCACAGTTCTTCCTCACTATAAAAGAAAGAATATATTAAGCATTAGGTGGCTTTTTGCCCTGGCAAAGCAGATATTACTATCCTTTACAAAAAAAAGAAAGATGACAATTAAGTTCAGAAACATGCCAGTAATTATACAGACAGTTAAGGAATAAGGTCACATTCAAATTGAGGCTCTTTCTATATGTAATAAATATTACAATGATGATCAAGCTTGCAAATATATCCATCTAACTGTTTTTCTCTAACTTCAGGGTAAAGTTTTCAGTAACCAGATTTTTCTTTTAGTTAGCCATTAGGAAGAGATATATTTCTTTTGCTCCTAGATCTGAAACAACTTTGCAACAATATTTTTAATTTACCTATTTGAAAATACATGCACATACTTCAAAAATTCAAAAACTGAAAATGTAGAGAAAGTCTTACTTCTACTCTTGTCTGCATCATCCAGCACCCATCCCTGAATAACATGTAACCACTTGTGTATCCTCCAATTCTTAATGCCAATATAAGCAACGTTTTATTGTCTCCCTCCCCTTTTTCCTACAAAATATAACTCCTGTGCATCATCTAGCCATTCTAAGGGGCTAGACCTTCAGGCTGATTCTATTCAAGGCTGTGGGGACAAACCTTGAACACACATTTCATGTATGCAAGGACCCACCTAAGATAAATTCCCAGAAGCAGGATTTTCAAGGAGGTATACAGCTGTGGTTGACAGATGTTGCCAAATTATTTTCCCTGAGGATAGTTATACTCTCTACAGTAATAACTGTTTCTCTGTAACTTCAATAACCTAATGCATATCAAAGTTCTGGACTTCTACCAGTCTAAGAAAAAAATGTATTTTGGGGTGTCTGTGCACTTCTCTTACTGAAGGGTGAGGTCAAACATCTTTCCATGTATGTAAGTCTTTTGTATCTCCTTTCCCATGAACTGTCTGTTTACATGTCTTGCCAACTTTTCAATGGTTTTTGGCCTTTCTCTCATATTAATTTCTAGCATCTCTTTCTATATAAATGTGTTCATCCTGTTTTCTATGAGTTGTAATATTTCGTCCCTTTTATTTGACTTTGTTTGTATTGGTAAGTGACATGTGAATATTCTTAAAGTCCCCATTATTTTCTTTTATGGTTTCTAGATAGAGTCATAATTAGGTAGTTCTCAACTTCAGAATTAAAGAAATGAACAACCTTATATATTTTAAGCTTTATTTTAGATACTTTTACACTTACCAGTGTTAAGATAGCCTAAAGAGTTCCTGTATAGTCTCTGTATAGAAGAACTACAGTTAATAAATTCTGAAGGAATTAAAGAACCAAACATCACTGTTTTGCAATTTCTAATAAACACTGGATCTAGGCAATCTCCAGTAGCTACTAAAAGCAGTAGGTTAAAGGCTGGTGGGAACTTTATAATGGACAAATCAGGCTGGTAACAGCTAAAGCTGATCAATTTTAACATCACAAAAAGATAGGTAACTAGATATTTAGCTCTTCTTCACAGAAGTGCATGCCACCACCTATAGAGTATTCTTCTCTAGATTTAAGAGCTGCTTTCTGGGGTGCAGGGAAGAGGCAAGCTATAAATCTAAGCAACAGTAGTATATAAGCAATACAGGAGCTAAAGGAACATGTTAAACTAAATCATGAGAAAATAATGTAAAACCCAAAATGTGAGAAATTCTATAATGAGCCTGTTTCTTCAACAACTTGTTAGGGGAGAAAAACAAATAGCAAACTATAACAGATTTAAAAAAATAAAGGACATTTATCAAATATAATAAATCCTATAAATCTTGCTTGAATCCTTATTCAAACAAACCAGTTTATAAAGAGACACCTGTAAGAAAATCAGAACTGTAAACCCTGGTTAGATATTTGATATTAAGAAACTACTATTATTTTCAAGTGTGACAATATTGTTTTAAAGTTTTTATATTTTAGAGAGATCATGAAGTATTTATCAATGAAATGACATATCTAGGATTGGCTTTAAAATAATTTATGGGGCAAAGGTGTGTGAAGCATGGGAGTGAAGCAAGACAATCTAGTTTAAGTTAATAGTTGAGGTTAAGCTGGATCCTGGGCACACAGAAGCTCATTATACTATTTTAATTTTGTGTACATTTGAACTTTTCTACAATAGTTTGAAAACTGTTTGCAAGGTTGACAAGTTTTCTAGAGAGTCTTCCCGATGAGAGTTTTGGTGTGTCACTTCAACGGATTCACTGGAATAATATATTGACTGTATATAGAAGGAGTCATCTCACCAAGCAGGTGAGTTTCTATAGGTACAGGACTCTATGAAGGATACAAAAATGTCTAAAGAATGATCCCTGGCCTAGAAATGTTTAGGAGATCCAGTAGGAATAATTTTTGTGGCTTTTATCATGAAGCTAAGTCCCCTGTGTTTTTCTTTAGTGTATAAAACAACCAGCATTTATTGAGCACCTATGCACACAGCACTGTGATAGGAGAAAGAC
The DNA here is from genome assembly GCA_029783875.1 of Phataginus tricuspis. Taxonomy (NCBI): domain Eukaryota; kingdom Metazoa; phylum Chordata; class Mammalia; order Pholidota; family Manidae; genus Phataginus; species Phataginus tricuspis. Next base: position 46,631,262 of record JAQQAC010026072.1, on the reverse strand, counting down.
AAGAGTTGAGGGGTCCTTGTCTTTAAGAAGTTAATTCAAACATTCATCAAGTTGTCCACATGTGCTGGGCAATTTGTGAGGGATTCAAAGATGAGTACAGACAGTCTCTCATCTCTAAATGGGTCTAAAAATCTGCTACTAAGGCTAGCATAGGACAAAATTCTACTGAGTAAATGTCCTTTCAGCTTTGAGTATAACAAATTTACCTCAATTCAAATAATCTGATTAACCCAATCCAAATTATCCCCCAATTTAACTGCCATAAATTCAGTGGAGAATGTAGAATTCTAAGGAACATTCATTTACGTAACCTGGAATTAAGAACTGTTCGTATAATCCAGGACTCATAATCTAGGATTCATCAAAGACTGGATAGTTACCCTTTCCTGGCAAATTCTAATACTGCAGTCTAACTCAACCAACTACTGGAAGCAAAATCAGAAGCTCACAGCAAATGAGTCAGTGCGGGAAGCGCAGGCATGGGAGAGTTTCTAGAACTGGACAAAGAAAACAGCAGAGAAAACAAAAATGAAGGGAGAGGTGAGGGGATTCAAATAAATCAGTAAAATATGATTAAAACTAAATAGAATGTTAGAAATTATCATGATGCTCATTCTGTATCATCCGCCCAATGCTGCCACTTTCAAGATACAATCTTGGGCAAGTCCTCTCTGAGCCTCAGTTTCCTTTTCTATAAAATGGGCATAAGAGAGGATTAAAGATGGTGGCATGAGAGGTGAGACAGAGGCTTCCTCCTAAAACCGCATATAATATGAAAATAAAGCTACTACAACTACTCTTGAAAGAGCAATGGGAAAGAGGACTACAATAAACTGCATACGCCTGGAGACAAGAGCAGCCCTCACAGAAAACGGTAATGTACTAAAACTGTGGTCCTGCGGGATCCAAGCCCTTCCCCCACCCCAGCTCACCGGCAGGAGGAACAGGAACAGAGCAGAGAGGGAGTGGAGAACTGGGACTGCTGAATACCTAACTCTGGAGATCTACTCTGGGAGCACAAACCTACATTTCATGGTGCTTGCATGATACTCTTGTAATTAGGAGCTTGGAAAGCTAAGACAGGCAGAATTCCTGGAGAGACTAAGATTCCAGCTGCTTGTGAAATCAGGGATCCATACCCAGCTGCTCTGGGACAAAAGAAAGGCAGGCAGTCTGAGAGACTTCCTAACAAAGAAGACCTTAGCAAGAGGGCTGCTAAGGGGGCAAGGACTGCACAGAGCTTACTGCTCAGGAGAAAGGACAGGTAGACAAAATTGTCCTGGTGTACTCTGCCCAGCAGATTGGGAGTTTTCATGATCTTCAGGTGCATCAGCTCCCTGGCAGCCTACACAGCTCCAAGAACCCCTTCTGTGACAGGCAGACTAGTGCACCTTTCGCCTGGCCAGCCCCACCGGGCTTGCAAACCTGGAAACCCTTCCCTGGTGTTAGGCCAGCAAGAGGGAAGATCTGTCTACAGCAACTAAAAAGGCAAAACACAGAGGCTTATACCTGTGTGCTCAGCCCACTGGTTCAGACAGTGGAGACAGGCATAGCAGCCAGGAATCAGGAAACAGCCCTTTCCTCCGCCGAGGCACCAATACCACTCCCTTACAATCCCTGACATTGCTTCAGGGGCTGAGAAGCTCCAGAGAGTAGAGCTTCTGGGCACTAGAGGGCTCCATACACAAATATGAAAGGCCAAAGGAAGCTGGTCCAGAGTAAAATTATGAATACAACTCCTGAGAAAGATTTAAATGATATGGACCTTATGACTCTCCCTGAAAGGGAGTTCAAAATAAAAATCATTAACATGCTCATGGAGGTACAGAAAGATATTCAAGAACTCAGGAATGAATTCCGGTCAGAGATCCAATCCTTGAAGAACACAATGGACGGTATTAAAAGCAGATTGGATACAGTGGAGGAGAAGATAAATGAAATAGAAACTACAGAAGAGGAATACAAAGAAGCTGAGGTACTGAGAGAAAAAAGGATATCTAAGAATGAAAGAATATTAAGAGAACTGTGTGACCAATCCAAACGGAACAATATTCGCATTATAGGAGTACCAGAGGAAGAAGAGAGAGAAAAAGGGATAGAAAGTGTCTTTGAAGAAATAAGTGCTGAAAACTTTCCCACACTGGGGAAGGAAATAGTCTCGCAGTCCACGGAAGCCCACAGAATTCCCAAGACAAGGGACCCAAGGAAGACAACACCAAGACACATAATAATTAAGATGGCAAAGGTCAAAGATAAAGACAGAGTATTAAAGGCAGCTAGAGAGAGAAAAAAGATCACCTACAAAGGAAAACCCATCAGACTATCATCAGACTTCTCAACAGAAACCTTACAGGCCAGAAGAGAATGGCATGATATATTTAACGTAATGAAACAGAAGGACCTAGAACCAAGAATACTGTATCCAGCACAATTATCATTTAAATATGACGGAGGGATTAAACAATTTCCAGACAAATGAAAGTTGAGAGAGTTTGCCTCTCATAAACCACCACTACAGGATATCTTAAACGGACTGCTCTAGAGGGAAACACCCCTAAGGCTAAAAAGATGTCACCAGAGAAAATAAAATCATAGCAAAGAAAGCACACCATCCAAATACTAACTAAAGGCAAAGAATAAAACACCTAATATATAAAGAATGGAGGAGGAAGAATAGGAAGGGAGAAATAAAGAAACATCAGACGGCATTCACAATAACTTAACAAGAAAGTTAAGTTAGATTCTTAGATAGTAAAGAAGCAACCCTTGAACCTTTGGTAACCACAAATCTAAAGCCAGCAAAGGCAATAAATACATATCTATCAATAATACCCTAAATGTAAATGGACTGAATGTACCAATCAAAAGACACAGAGTAACAAAGTGGATAAAAAAGCAAGACCCATCTATATGCTGCTTACAAGAGACTCACCTCAAACCCAAAGACATACACAGACTAAAAGTGAAGGGATGGAAAAAGATATTTCATGCAAACAACAGAGAGAAAAGAGCAGGTGTTGCAGTACTTGTATCAGACAAAATAGACTTCAAAACGAAGAAAGTAGCAAGAGATAAAAAGAAGGACATTACATAATGATAAAGGGGTCAGTCCAACAAGAAGACATAACCATTATAAACATATATGCACCCAACACAGGAGCGCCAACATATGTGAAACAAATACTAACAGAATTGAAGGAGGAAATAGACAACAATACATTCATTTTAGGAGACTTCAACACACCACTCACTCCAAACGACAGATCAACCAGACAGAGAATAAGTAAAGACACAGAGCCACTGAACAACACACTAGAACATATGGACCTAACAGATATCTACAGAACTCTGCACCCAAAAGCAACAGGATACACATTCTTCTCAAGTGCACATGGAACTTTTTCCAGAATAGACCACATACTAGGCCACAAAAAGAACCTCAGGAAATTCAAAAATATTGAAATCCTACCAACCAACTTCCAGATCACAAAGGTATAAAACTAGAAATAAATTTTAGAAAGAAATCAAAAAGTCTCACAAATACATGGAGACTTAACAACATTCTCCTAATTAATCAATGGGTTAACAACCAAATCAAAACTGAAATCAAAGAATATATGGAGACTAATGACAACAACAACACAAACCCACAACTTCTGTGGAACGCAGCAAAGGCAGTTCTAAGAGGAAAGTATATATTGCAATCCAGGCCTATTTAAAGAAGGAAGAGCATTCCCAAATGAACAGTCTAAAGACACAATTATTGAAATTGGAAAAAGAAGAACAAAGGAGGCCCAAAGTCACCAGAAGGAGGGACATAATAAAGATCAGAGAAGAAATATATAAAATTGAGAAGAATAAAACAATAGAAAAAAATCAAAGAAACCAAGAGATGGTTCTTTGAAAACATAAACAAAATAGATAAACCCCTAGCCAGACTCATTAAGAGAAAAACAGAATCTACACACATAAACAGAAACAGAAATGAGAAAGGAAAAATAACGACGGACCCCACAGAAATACAAAGAATTATAAGAGAATATTATGAGCATCTGTATGCTAACAAGCTGCAAAACCTAGAAGAAATGGACAACTTCTTAGAAAAATACAACCTTCCAAGACTGACCAAGCAAGAAACAGAAAAACTAAACAGACCAATCACCAGCAACGAAATTGAATCGGTAATCAAAAAACTACTCAAGAACAAAACCCCCGGACCTGATGGATTCACCTCTGAATTCTACCAGACATATAGAGAAGAAATAACACCCATTCTCCTTAAAGTTTTCCAAAAAATAGAAGAGGAGGGAATACTTCCAAACTCTTTCTATAAGCCAGAATCAGTCTAATACCAACTCTGGGCAAAGACCTCACCAAAAATGAAAATTACAGACATATATCCCTGATGAACGTAGATGCAAAAATACTCAAAAAAATATTAGCAAACCGAATTCAAAAATACATCAAGAGGATCATACACCATGATCAAGTGGGATTCATCCCAGGGATGCAAGGATGGTACAACATTCGAAAATCCATCAACATCATCAACCACATCAACAAAAAGAAAAACAAAAACCACATGATCATCTCCATAGATGCTGAAAAAGTATTTGACAAAATTCAGCATCCATTCATGATTAAAACTCTCAACAAAATGGGTATAGATGGCAAGTACCACAACATCATAAAGGCTATATATGACAAACCCACAGCTAACATCATACTTAATAGCGGGAAGCTGAAAGCTTTTCATCTAAGATTGGGAACAAGACAGGGATGCCCACTGTCTCCACTGTTATTCAACATAGTACTGTAGGTCCTAGCCACAGCAATCAGACAAAACAACGATATACAAGGCATCCAGATTGGTAAAGAAGAAGTCAAATTGTCACTATTTGCAGATGACATGATACTGTACATAAAAAACCCTAAAGACACCACTGCAAAACTACTAGAACTAATATTTGAATTCAGCAAAGTTGCAGGATGCAAAATTAACACACAGAAATCTGTTGCTTTCCTGTACACTAATGATGAACTAACAGAAAGAGAAATCAGAAAAACAATTCCATTCACCATTGCATCAAAAAGAATAAAATACCTAGGAATAAACCTAATGAAGGAAGTGAAAGACCTGTACTCTGAAAACTACAAGACACTCCTAGGAGAAATTAAAGAGGACACTAGCAAATGGAAATGCATCCCATGCTCTTGGCTAGGAAGAATTAATATTGTCAAAATGGCTATACTACCTAAAGCAATCTACAGATTCAACGCAATCCCTATCAAACTACCAACAGCATTCTTCAATGAACTGGAACAAATAACTCAATTCATATGGAACCACAAAAGACCCCAAATAGCCAAAGCAATTCTGAGAAGGAGGAATCAAACAGGGGGAATTACGCTCCCTGACTTCAAACTCTACTACAAAGGCACAGTAATCAAGACAATTTGGTACTGGCACAAAAACAGACCCACAGACCAGTTAAACAGAATAGAAAATCCAAACATTAACCCAAACATTTACAGCAAATTAATATTTGATAAAGGAGCCTTGGATATACAATGGGGAGATGACAGCCTCTTCAGCAGCTGGTATTGGAAAAACTGGACAGCTACATGAAAGAGAATGAAACTGGACTACTGTCTAGCCCCATACACAAAGGTAAACACAAGGTGGATCAAAGACCTGAATGTAAGTCATGAAACCATAAAACTCTTAGAAAAAAACATAGGCAAAAATCTCTTGGACATAAACATGAGCGACTTCTTCATGAACATATCCCCCCGGGCAAGGGAAACAAAAGCAAAAATGAACAAGTGGGACTATATCAAGCTGAAAAGCTTCTGTACAGTAAAGGACACCATCAGTAGAACAAAAAGACATCCTACAGTATGGGAAAATATATTCATAAATGATGCATCTGATCATCAATATCAATATATAAAGAACTCACGCACCTTAAGAAACAAAAAGCAAATAATCCAATTAAGAAATGGGCCGAGGACATGAATAGACACTTCTGTAAAGAAGAAATTCAGATGGCCAACAGGCACATGAAAAGATGCTCCACATCGCTGGTCATCAGAGAAATGCAGATTAAAACCACAATGAGATATCACCTCACACCAGTGAGGATGGCCAACATCCAAAACACAAACAACAACAAATGTTGGCGAGGATTTTTTGGAGAAAAGGGAACCCTCCTACACTGCTGGGAATGCAAATTAGTTCAACCATTGTGGAAAGCAGTATGGAGGTTCCTCAAAAAACTCAAAATAGAAATACCATTTGACCCACTCCTAGGAATTTACCCTAAGAATGCAGCAGCCCAGTTTCAAAAAGACAGATCCACCCCTATGTTTATTGCAGCACTATTTACAATAGCCAAGAAATGGAAGCAACCTAAGTGTCCATCAGTAGATGAATGGATTAAGAAGATGTGGTACATATACACAATGGAATATTATTCAGCCATAAGAAGAAAACAAATCCTACCCTTTGCAACAACATGGATGGAATTCGAGGGTATTATGCTCAGTGAAATAAGCCAAGCCAAAAAAGACAAGTATCAAATGATTTCACTCATATGTGGAATATAAGAACAAAGAAAAAAAAAAAAACTGAAGGAACAAAACAGCAGCAGACTCACAGAACCCAAGAACGGACTAATAGTTACCAAAGGGAAAGGGACTGGGGAAGAAGGGCGGGAAGGGAGGGATAAGAGGGTAAAAGGGGCATTACGATTAACAGACATATGGTGGGGGGGCACGGGGAGGGCTGTACAACCCAGAGAAGACAAGTAGTGATTCTCATCTCAGTATGCTGATGGACAGTGAGTGTAATAGGGTTGGTGGGGAGGACCTGATGAAGGGGGGAGTTTAATCAACATAATATTGCTCATGTAACTGTAGGTTAAAGATACCAAAATAAATTGTTTAAAAAAAAAAAAGAAGAAAGAAAAAAACTGAAGGAACAAAACAGCAGCAGACTCACAGAACCCTAGAACGGACTAATAGTTACCAAAGGGAAAGGGACTGGGGAAGATGGGTGGGAAGGGAGGGATAAGAAGGTAAAAAGGGGAATTACAATTAGCAGACGTAAGGTAGCGGGGGCACGGGGAGGGCTGTACAACTGATGAAGGGGGTAGTTTAATCACCATAATATTGCACATGTAAATGTAAATGTAGGTAATGATACCAAAATAAATTGTAAATAAAAAATAATATTAAATAAATAAAATTTTAAAAATAAATAAATAAATGATAAAATGGGCATAATATTACCTGTCCTATAGGGCTATTGTGAGAGTCAAATGAGGCAATATGCGTAAAGAACTCAGAACACTGTTCAGCACACAGTAAGTAATCGGTGGTGTTGTTATTCAGATGCTCAAGCATCCATGCTTCCCATCTCCCAACACAGATCAAGTTCCTTGTGAAATGCTCTCACTGAGCTGTGTCTATTTTATCATTACATTTCTTAATCTGTGATCACACATTCATTCATGTGATTCTGATGAATATTAGAATTTTTGTCTGCTAGACTTTAAGTTCCATGAGGGCAGGAACCACACCTGGTTTTGCTCCTCCTGTGTTCCCAGCACTCAGTGTAACACCTGGCACTTAATTAATTTGTTAAATGAAATCATAAAGTTCCCGGTCACTGTTATGAATAACAGTATTTTGCTCTGGCATAGGCTAAATTGTGGTCCCTCCCCAAAAAAGATATGTTGAAGTCCTAAACCCAAGTACCTCAGAATGTGACCTTATTTGGAAAAAAGAGTAATTGCAGATGTAATCAGCTAAATTAAGATGAGGTCTATCAGAGTAAAGTGGACTCAATCCTATGGGACTGGTGTCCTTAAAAGGGGGAACACCAATAGAGGTAGATGAGAGGAATGTAGTTATAAACTAAAGAACACCAAGGACTGATTTTCAATGTGAAGTTGCTAAGACTCATTTTTGTATGAATAAAGTATCTACCTGCCTTCTATTATCTTTGGAGAATAGATATCATCTTGCAGTGAAAACAGCTGAGGCAGGGACGTGACTCCGTAACTCTGGTGGGGAGGCAGTCAGGAAGTCCACCTACAGTGCTGTCTCCTCATGCTGTGTTACCTACAAGCTCACACACTCCCCAAAATCTGGGACACTGTCAAGTTGATTTATGAAAACTGTCTTGGCCTCCTGGATAGGACAAGCTAAAACCTACTTTAACTAACAATGTGACTTCATACTGAAATATGCTAGCATTCACAAAAGGTTTTCTTTTCTTTTTTGAATTACAAACTTAAGTGATTTACCAAATCAGACTGCTGTGTGAAGCGGGACCAAAAGTCAAATTATTTACTTTCCCTTCCCATACTGTGTGTGAAAGATGACTTTATGTCCCAAGTTTTAAAGTATATTAGAGTTAATCTCATCATTAAGAGACACTATTTTGGATGTGGGCAGTTCACTTAAATCTTGATTTAAGAAGAGCCAAGACCCTGTGTATTCTCAAAAACTCATAAAGAAGACAACTGAAGAGACAAGTGATATGCACTTAACCTTTAGTAGGTAACGCTATCTAAGAGGTTGTTCCTGTTTACACCCAGGCGAGGTCAGGGAACAGGAGGGGTCAGACATGGAGGCGTGAAGACCAAGAACCTCAGGGAAGAGTAGACCCTCTGATTTAATTAAGGTTCTGAATAAAAGAATAATGGAAATACAGGAAAGTTTCCTTATATAGAAAGAAAGCTCATCATGGTAAAATCTTGAATATGTAAGAGAACTAGGGTGTGGTTAAATTACAATGGGTCAGCAACAGATAAATATGAGCTGATCCAAGGATCACCCTATGATGCTGGATTCAAAGGGCAGCCAGTTCCTGGGAGAGGTGACAGATCTTCCAGATCTCCCTCCCAGTCTACAAGCTACAGCTCAGTCAGTGGTGAACAGTAACCAAGAGGCTTGCACAACCCTGACATGGCCCCCATCACTTGTGATCTTATATGCCCCCATAGTAACGTACACACTGGAAAGTAGGGGAAAGGTGCACCATGGGGAGACACTGCAGTGCAGGGAGAACTGACAAATTCCCCCAAACACCAGAAGTTAGCATCAGTCCACTCAGGAGGCACTGAAAAAAACAATAATAATTCAGGAAATGTTAGGTACCAACTTATTTTATATTTTACAACACTTGAGTCACACTATTAACCAGGATTCAATATACAGAGACAGAAAAGATACGAAGTATCTTGTTTATAAGAACAGAAAAATGACAATTTCAAAGAAGTGTTTTTTTGTCCAAAACAATCTATAGTGGTCATTGACTTACATTCTCTAAAGAAAAAAAAATTGGGGATTGTGCAGGATTGTATTATCTATTACTCTCTTCAATGTTTCCTACAGATTTAAAGTATCCTTCATTCTCTCTCTCAATCAGTTTGGTCTAAGGTCTGGACCACCACCATTTCAGATTCATTCCTTTAAATTTAGCATCATCTTGGTTGCTATGTTCCCTGTCTTCTCTGCAACTATGTACTTCTAGAAATCGTTATTAAGTCCGTAAGCAAGATCCTCCATACACAAGCTTTCAAACTTTTCACCACAACCCATGGTAAGAAATACATTTTCATCTGAAACCAGCACAATATCCAAAACCTATAAAACCTACCCATAAGTTTCTCAAAACATTTACCCTCATTACATTTGATAGACTGATTTCTTTTTTATGCTGGTGACCCAACTGTTCGGTCACAACTCACAATTTTAAATACTTAGTATATAAGGTACACTCATACATCTAAGTGGCAACATAAGGAAGGAGCTAAGAGTTCTGTATTCAGACTGCCTGGATTCAAAAGCCACCTCTACCACTTGAAGCTGTCAACCTCTGTTTCCCATTTCCTTGTCAAGGGAATAAAAGAACAGTGTTCACCTCAAACAAAGATCATCCACATAAGAAAAAGTATAAAAAATATCCAATTAGAATGGCTAGTAATAATTCTTAAGTGGCTCATGGACTTTTTCTGTGGTAAAATATTCATAAAATTCATCATTTTAACCATCTCAAAGTGTACAATTCAGTGGCATTTGGTACATTCAGAATGTTGTGCAACCATCACCACCCAAAACATTCTTATTGGTCCAAAAAGGAAACCTCATGCCCATTAAGCAGACACTCCCCACTCCACCGTCCTCCTCAGGCCCTGGCAACAATGAATCTGCTTTCTCTCTACGTCCCTGGACTTGTTAAATTATAAGTTAACACTTGACTAGAACAGATTTCTAAGGCAGAATGAAGTGTTTTTTGGAGTCATTAGTCCTCTGGCTCATGAGACAAACTTCTGCTAACCATTTCTTAAGTAAACCTTGTGAGCCACTGTCAGTAATTCTGTGACCTCTCTCGGGTTCAGAAATCTCTCTCCTGTGAATTCTGTTAGGGCAAGATTCCCAAAGCCTGACCAGAGTGGTGGAGGAGACCACTTTCAGTGTCCACAAGAGGCAGAATGAGCAAGGCCCTAAGGAGGTGTGTCTTCCTTGCATTGTGGAATACCACCAAATGATAGAATATTCACCCAATGAAGAATATAAGAATGTCTATTCTTCAGTCTTTGCGTTTTGAAATTCTGCTTTTGAGGCTTCAAACTTTTACCGTCAAGGAATAAAAAAGTGAACTTGGACACAGAATTAGAAATCCATTTCTTGGCTGCAGGATGTGGCATCATTTCCTTTTGGGGCCCACCCCTTCTCACACTCTGATTTCCCACCCTTCCTTTGGGTTGTGGAGGACTGGGCAGAAACTTTGCTCTTTCCAGGACCTATTTTGGGAGTCACCAGATACTCAATTAGAGAAATAACTGAGGCAGCGAGGTTACCTTGCAAAGCAGCACTGTTTTTCCTTTAAGAAATAGTGAAGGCGGAAGGCTTCTGAGGCCAAGAATTAAATATCACCAAGAAGCACAGATGTTGTCTAGAAAACAATGCTCGTCGGTGCAGCTGTCTGTCAGCTTTTCTTCTCTCTCTCTTTCTTTTTATAAGACCAACACTGCTCACCCAGGAAATAAGCAATAAAGTCCTCAGTTATTTTCCACCCCTCTCCACCTAATCTCCCCCCATCCCCACTGCTTCCCTGTCTCCCAGGTGAAAGCCTGACTCTCCTTGCGGAGAGCACTGGTCCAACTCAGCTTACTTGGGATGTGTTTGGACAGGGCTGATACAGGGGCTGGGCTCTGGGTCCCCGAGCCCAGAGAACCCCGGGAGCAGGTGCATCGCTTTTGGGTTTGGGGAGTGGGTGAGAGGAAGGGGCGAGGTTTTAAGCAACAAACTAGCCAAAGAAAACTCGCACCTCAAACTCTGGGGAAGCCGGTGCCCAGAACTGTGTCAAATCCTGGAAAAGATCTGAGCTGGAGTGAACTTGATGTGGACAAAAGATAATTACAGCTTTCCGAAGACCCGGGTGCCCTGGCAGGTCAATGACAGTGTGGGTCCCTGACTTGGCGGCGAAGGATCACCCCAGACGCTCCAAGCATGAAGCCAAGGCTTCATTCTAGACCTACCAAAAAAACAAGACCTCAAAAGGAGCGACCGAAGAAGCCGTCATGCCCCAAAACACCTAAGTGATCCTTATCATGCCAAAGTCTGGGTCCGTCTGTCACATGCCTCCAGCATGTAGCCCCGGGCGCTCAGGCGAAAGGGGCTCCAGGCTCCCACCCGCGCGGGGGCAGGGTGACCGCAGTCCCAGCAACCCGAGGGGAGCGCTGCGTGGAGGAAGCGGGGAGGACCCCGCGAGAGCGGCTGCGGTGGGTCCCCGGGTGGAGAGGCGGCTGATTCCCAGGGCGCCCGAAATGCATCCCACGTAGAGCCCTCGCCTGGGTGGGAGAGTGGGGCCGAGGGCGGGGCTCGGAAGGTGACAGCACTCGGGTGCCCCTGCCAAGAGTGAGGCAAGTCCGGAAACTTCCCGGAGCCGACGCGCGCTTCCCGCGGCCACCTCCCCAGCGCAGACCCGGCCGGGGGGCGCACTGACCTGAGATGGTTTCCTGGTAGCCCTTGGTGAAGAACTGCATAGCGGTAGCCGCCCTCCAAGGCGTCTTGAGCAGCCCCTGCCGCTGGGGGTCCTCGCCCAGCGAGCGCAGGATGGACGTGTAGGCGGCCGCCAGGTCGGGGAGGTTCAGCTCGTTGTCCTCCTCGCTGCGGGGCCGCTCGCCCTTCCAGCTGTCCGCCGGCTGGACGCTCTTGGTCTCCGGCCGCGGCGGCTCCTCGGCGGGAGGGCTCGGCACGGGCCGCAGCGACTCCCTCGCAGGGAGCCCATTGCTGCACCTGGCGCCCCGCGGCTTTGCCGACGCCCGCGCCGGGCTCTTCTCCATGGAACCCACCGCTGCAGCTCAGGAGGGGCCCTGGGACGCGTCAGGGAGTGCGACTAAACTTCGCTGGTGGCCGCGGGGCACGGGCTGCGGCCGGAGACACCTGAGGAAGACAGGCTAGCAAACAGCGACACTCCTAGAGCCCGGTTCAGCGAGGGCTAAGGCGCCCCCCGGACTTCCCTTTATAGGCGGGCGGCGGGGCCGGTGCCGCGGGGCGTCCCCATTGGCCGGAGCCTCTCGCGTCACGGCGCTCGCCCCGCCCCCTGGTCGGCCTTCAGCCTGGCGAGGGGTCGGGGTTGAGCCGCGGACAGCAAGTGGCGGGGCTAGGGGACGCCGGGGTAACTTCGTCCCCTGGGCTGCAGTGCAGCCCTGCTCCCGAGCCCCTTTCGCGCCAACCGGCGGGAGTAGGTTGGACTCCGCGGGTCGTTGAGGAATGAACCAAGTCCGAAAGCAGGCGACTGCTCGGAGCTGGAACCTGGACCGGGGAGGGACGCTGTGGGCGCCCAGTCAGCCCTCACCTCTTAGGGCAAAGGGAACACTGTCCCCAAAGTACTCTGGTCCCCTGTCCTATGAAAGATGAGCAACCGAGTGGCCTCGCCTGGGAAGGGACTAGGTTAAGATGTGATAAGGAAATCAACTCTTACGCTTTTAAGGCAAGACAATAATATGACTTGAAACTCGCATTGGTTAGTTAAAATGTGTCCAACGTACCTGCCACCTAACGATAACCCTCTGGTCGCTGTTGGAGGGACTGTTAACACCGAATGGCCCTCCTGTGAGTCCCTTTGTCTAGGAGGATGGTATTTGTGGTGGCCAGAACTTTGACCCGGAGAAATTGATGTGAAAGGGAAGAAAAGTTAGAGCTTCATCAAAAACGCAATTTTGAAACGCAATTTGGAAATTTGGTGCTGGATGGTCTTTTAAGAGTGACGTACTAAGCTCCTTTCCCCTGTTGTTGGTACAAATTGTGAAATGTTATTGATCAACTGGACTCTTAACTGGTGACATCTGCTTTGACTATTTTCTTTAAGATCAAACAGTGGGCTTTTTTACTCACTTGAGAGATTATTTCATGATGTCAAAGGTAAGTTTTAAAACATATATCAAATTAATATATTATGATTTACTCCAGAGTTTCTAATGGTGATTTTCTGACATAGAAACAGGGAATAAAAGGCTTAGGATCAGACAAACCAGGGGGGAAGCCCCTGGAATTATTCTATACTAATAAAGTAGCTCAGTCATTATAATTAGTAATTGTATTTATTGGATACAATATCTCTGTTCTAAACATTAAGCAAAGAAATATGGCAATTGCCTGGCCTCCTTGACACCTATTTTAGACTTAAAATAGAAGAAATAGTCTTATAAGTGGGTCTTTAAAGGATAGTTGCTGAATTTCTATATACACTGAATACCTAGTTACATAAACCAATAAACATGAACAGTCCTTGGAAAGCCTCTTTTTCAGTCTCTTGATATTTATTGTAATTTTTTTTCCCCATCCTCAAGTTCTTGAAACATTTTTTCCCTCTAACTGCACTGCCCACTCTCCACTTATACTTCCTGATGAGAATTATTCACTGGGTCTCAAACCAATTCAAGTATAGTTGGAGACATTAAGGGGTGGCCTTTTATTCAACAAATGAAAGCAAAGATACCAAGTGAAATGCTTTTAAAATGGACTTAGTGGAGGTACTTTCAACAAGATTTTTTTTTAGTGGCAATCCTTTGCCTTCCTTTAAAAACATTTGCAAACATTAGCTAATGTCATATTTCCCAAAGACAATTTCTAATGAAATTTTTACCCTAAAAGTTGGCATTTTCTTACAAACACTGCTGTTGAGGCATCAGCACTTTTGTTGCCAATTACCAGTACAAGGGTCTCTGAATTTGTTCTCTATTACTTGTAAAATTGAGGCAATGCTTTCAGCTAAATGCCCAAAAGTAATACAAGAAAGCTTTAAAATTGTCAATATTATATAAACAGTTTACCCGTGAAATGTAGGTAGTTGGGAGGAGTGGTTATAAGTTGAAATGGAAGAAAAAGGAGGAATAAACTAAAAGAAGACAGATATGTCCCACAGAATTTATTAGCATAAAATGGTTCAACAGTAAAACTATGAGTATTCGCAGCCAGGAATTGTAACAACATCCATGTTTCTAACCTAGTAAGGGACCCATTTTCACTTTGGACCCAACCCAGGTAGCTGCTTTCTTTCAAACAGCCAAGGAATTTTTTTTTTTTTAATTATCCCACTTCTAGGTCAGTAGCAGAAAAGAGGAGCAGATGAGTGAGATAGCATCAAGGATTGAATACTGCAGACTACAGAAATATTCAGTCACTTGCCACGGGTAATGGGTAAGCTACTGTTAGGCAGGTGGCTACACTAATCAGGAAAAAGGAAATTTCTTATGTGTATTTGATGAAGGTTCTGCATTTGAAATTCAAACTTTGGAGGAGATTCTGGATCAAAGTGGAAAGGTACACAAGAAAAGTACCCTTATTCTACTTTTTAATTCCAGCAGCAGGACTGTGGAATCAATGCAATCCTGAAATGTCTCACTAAATCCTCCAAATGCAGGGAGAAGACAACTGAATGAAGGCCCTTACTTTCTGACTGAGGAAGAATGGAATAATTTTTGGAGAGAAAATGGAAGAATATGAACACTGAGCTGACTCTGAGATGGAAAGGAAGGATCAAGGGCTCTACACTGAGTTGGGGAAACTGTTCAAAGTCCAAAGGTTTGGGAACAAGGGAAGGATAGACACACCCTAAATGTCTTATGTTCCTGGTAAAGGATCTTTAATATCATCTCAACAGAAGTAGCAAATGCTAAAAGGAGGGATACTAATGGAGAGTGCACACTCTTCCAGCCTCACAGCCCCTCACAGAAGAAATGATTTAACAGAATCACTTCAAGCCCCAAACTGTAAGAGAGTCAGGCAAATGGGCTTCTGACATAATGGGAAAGACATGAAGCCACCCTCATAAAAATCAGGCATGGACATGAGGCAGAGAAACACCATGGACCGTGCAAACATGCAGCAGCCAAACAAAACAGCCAGGAAGTACTACAGAATGTAGGAGACAGAAAGGCAGAGAATGCAGCTGAGAAGAAAACAAGCTTAGGGAACAGAAGAAAACACTTCACAAACATTTTATGCTACAAAACAATAAAAATACAAGTTCAATGAGATAAAAACCAAGACAGTAAAATAATAGAATTGAAAAAGGAGTGTGATCTAAGAAAATAAACTGAAAACCACCATTATTATGGAATTACTTAGAACTATGTACAAAATAGACACTATTGAAAATTGAATTGCTGATATGAAGAAAGGCACAAGAATGAATGCAGAATAAAAGACAAAGATGAACGCTATCAGAGATGACAAAGATGATCCAGCATATGAACAATTGGGGTTCCTGAGATAGCTCAATAAATGGGAAAGAATGTAGTTAAAGATATAACACAAGCATATTTCTCTACCAGAAGTAAGCCATTGTATTTATATTCAGTTGATTTTCAACAAGAGTTCCAAGACAATTCAGTGGGGTAAAGAAGACTCTTTTCAACAAATATTAAAACTGTTAGATATCCTTTTGTATGTAGCAAAAGAAAGAGTTGGATCTCTGACACAATATACAAAAATTAACTCAAAGTAGATCAAAGACCCAATTGTAAGGACAAATTTTATAAAACTCTTCAAAGAGGACAAAGGCATAAATCTTTCTGACCTTCAATTAGGCAATTAGATTTCTTAGAAATTACTCCCAAATGGAAGCAACAGATGGAAAAAAAACAGATAAATTAGATTTCACCAAAGTTAAAAACTTTTGTGCTCTAAAGGATGCTATCAAGAAAGGGAAAAGACAATCTACAGAATGGAAGAAAAAAATTGCAAATCATGTATCTGATAAGGGACTAGTATCTAGAATATGTAAATAATTCTAACAACTCATAAAAAAGGACCAATAACCTAATTTAAAAATGAGTAAAGGATTTGAATAGATATTTCTCCAAAGGAGATATACACATGGCCAATAATCATGTGCAAAGAGGTTCAACATCATTAGCCATCAGAGAAACACAAATCAGAGTGTGAATGAATACTGCTTCATGTCCATTAGGATGCCTATATTCAAGAAGATAGGTGATGATAAGTGTGTTTAAGGGTGTGAAGTAAATGGAATCATCATACACTGCTGGTGGGATATAAAATAGCACATCTGCTTTAGAAAACAGTCTGGCAGTTCCTCGAAAGGTTAGACATAGTTCCCATGTGACCCAGCAATTCCTCAGCAACAAGAGTAATAAAAAAACATATGTCCACACAAAAACCTGTATGTGAATGTTCATTGCACCATTGTTCATAATAGCAAAAAAGTGGAAACAACCCAAATGTCTATTAACTGATGAATGAATATACAAAATGTGATATATACATACACTGGAACATTATTCAGACATAAAAATGAAGTACCGATATATCTTAAAACATGCATGAACCTTGAAATCACTATACTAATTGGAAAAAGCCATATGCAAAAGTCCACATATTGTGTGATTCTATTATATGAAATGTCTAGAATAAGCAAATACGTAGAGACAGAAAGTAGATTAGTGGTTGCCATGGCCTGGGGGGAATGGTGCATGGGTAGCCACCACTAATAGGTATGGGGTTTCTCTTTGGTGCGATAAAAATTTTCTGGGATTAGATAATGGTGATAGTTGTATAAAAATCAACTTTGTGAATATACTAAAAACTACTAAACTATACACTTTAAAAGAATGACTTCTATGGTGTGTGAATTATGTCACAATAAAAAATATTTCTCTTAAAAAGTTTGTAAAAATATATATCATTTTCTAGAATAATATGTTCTAGAAAAATTCGAGACAGAATGCCTAACACCAAGCTAGATAAACTTCAAGGACAGAGTTTTTCAAGTATCCAGACTGAGAAAACAAAAGAAACAAATTGTGTAAAAGGTGGGAATAAGGACAAAGGCTAGTCTCCAATTTTTCCACAGCAATAGTCATTACCAAAAAAATAAACCTTTTTTTTTTGAGGAGACAGCTTTATAGCTTTAAGAAAAGGTAAGTTATATCCACTCAAGAAAGCATTCAAGTATAAGAGTACATTGTCTGAAACACACATGAGCTCAGAAAATACAATTCCTATTAAGTTACTTATTGAAAAATCCACTTAACATGAGATCCTGCTAATTAAGAGATAATTAAAATAAAGAACCCAAGAATGAAAGGGTTATGGTAAATATTTAAATATAAAACCAATTTAAAATATTTAAATATAAAACAATACTAAGTATAAAATCAATACTAAATAACTTTGAGAAACAGAACATGAACAACATGAACCTGGACAATGTAAAAATAGTAATACAACTAACCAAAAGCAAGACTAGGAGAAAGGGAAACGGGCACAGTCTTCACTTCATAAAAAGGAGCCAAAATATTATTTAAACAGAAATAGAGTAGCAAAAAATCAAAATAAAAAACCGTTGTGGTTTTTATTTCTTTTTTTTAACTTCCGAGGGATAAAGATTTATCACTGGTGGTAAAAAACATTTTATGCGTTTTTGAAACACATAAAAAACATTTTAAATAAAAAACAGCATAAAAACAATTTATGCAGCTTAACTGGGCTAAGAGGTGTTCAGACATCTGGGAAAACATTTCTGGGTGTATCTGTGAGACTATTTCCAGAAGAGTCTAGCATCTGAGTCGGTGAACCGAGTAAAGATTCTCCTCCCCAGTGTGGCGTTTAGAACAAACAGGCGGAAGGCAGGACGAGGTCACTCTCTCTCCCTGAGCGGAGACATCCACCTTCTGCCCTCAGATACCACACACTAGTTTTCCTGGTCCGAGGGCTTTCTAACTCACCAGGACTTGCACCATCAGCTCCCCTCACTTCCCCCCAATTCCCAGGCCTTTGAACTCAGATTGAATTACAGCCTCTGGCTTTCCTAGTCCTTCAGCTTGCCGATGGAGACCCTGGGACTTCTTGGCCACTATGACCACAGCAGTCAATTACTATAAAATCTCCTCTTTTGTGTATCTAGATATACCCTGTTGATTCTGTTTCTCTGGAGAACCCTGACTAATACAGACTTTTTAAAACAGATTCCTTCAGATTTGCTTCAGATCCTTTTTCTTCTATTAAATTCAAATGAAATGAATACAAGTGTTTCTATTAAAAATAGCATCTCTGGTTGGATGCCACTTGGCCAAGGGTCTCATCTAGCTTTCATTGAGGAACTGGAATTCACAACAGCATGCCTCTGATGGCTTTCACAGTCACCTAAACAATGAACTGTTAGTGGCTCTCATTCTGTGGGGCAGGCTGAGATATAAATCCCACTCAAGTCCCAAGTACAGAATAAGCCACGTGGAGCCCCAACTGAGGACTGGATCCTGATGCCCACAGTCAGTGATGATGATGGTAAATGCCACTCGGGGAAGGCTGTTTCAGCCTTGATTCTCCTGTGGGTGTGCTACATGTTAATTGCAGCACAGGAAGATATGTTCAGTGACGGCAAAATCCAAGTTTCTGTTTCCTGCCTAGACTATTGAAAAAAGTCAGGCAACACACGCTGTCACCACCCTAAATGGCTGTAAGGATGTGGAACACAGGGAATACAGCAATGAACTAAAGAAACAAATACTTCTTGCCCTCAAGCAGCTTACATTCATTCTTTCAACGAGTTCTTTGATGCTGCTATCTCTAACGTATATGTGCTTTTTTTTTCATTGACTTCACAAAAAATGCTAGAGACTTTATTGCCACTTAAAAAGTAAAACTATGTAAGCACACAAGTTAGAAAAAATAAGGCCCATGTCCTGCAGTGGTCAAGAAACAATCTGTGGTGTCACACTCTCAGGTTCATGCCCTGGCTCCATCACTTATCAACGTAGTCACCATGGGCAAGTTTCCTAACTTCTTTAAGCCTCAGTTTCCACATCTGTAAAATAGGTATTGTAACAGTAGGCTTTTCCTCATAGACTTGTGAGGGTTTGAGATAATCTATGTGGAGAATTTAGCAATAGTTTGACATATAACAATTGAGTGATAAATGTTAGCTGTTGCTAATGGCAAAAAGCATTTTAAAAAATAATAATTATAGAAAGATCCCTTGGAAAATGAGTGTTAAAGTGATGTACTTAAGAGAGTCTAAGTACAGACCAGAGAAACATAGTGTTATCTCTTATCATTAACTGAAAGTTGAAATAAAATATTGCTGAAATTATGTAATTCAATTGGAGGATATGAGTCAAATGGAGGGTAAAAGTCAATAAGGTCATAATTTGTTTCTGGTTTTTCAGTAATAGAAAGCGAGGTGAAACTGTATTATAAATAATGTGAGTTTGGTATTGTTTTAATGTCTGTTGTGCAACCCCTGATTGGGGAGTACAGAATTATACCTCTATGCATTTTGCTGAATAGCTTTTCCTAAATGCTCATACATTAAATTCCTAACCAGGCATTGTGAAATGGCGTGATTCAACAAGGCTGTCAAACTCATGTCTGATGAGAAGACTGGGGCAGTGCTCTGAGACAAAGATGATCTGGACACTGATCTCCAGCTGAGAGCAAGGCTGTCTACCCACAGACACATTTCCATGGCTCGTGCCTTCTTCTCTGTGATATTTGGCAATTAGTGTGGTAGTTTTCTCTGGATACCTAGTTTATCCAGAGTAGAAGATTTGTTTTCTCAACAGCAGTTGCTTTCAAATGGTAATTTAACTGTCAATGAAAAATAAATAAAAGGTGTTGTAAATTCTGTAAAATCTTAGCAATTCATGGAAGCTCTGTTATTGAATGTATCTCCCTCTCAGTTGCCTGGGGAACTGCATTTTAATATCACACATCAAGCAGTTCTTTCTTGAATGTAACTGTAGTTTTTCTGATACCATGGTTAAAGCTGTTCAAATGTTTGGCTTCTGGAAAATATTTCCTAACGTCATTCATGACAGTGATGAATCTGAAGCAATGTTAATACATTTTTAAATTTCACTAATTTATTAAATAACCAGAGAATGAATCCTATGTAAATGGAAAATACCTTTATCACCAGAAGAGGTGTCTGGGAAGATCCATGTGACTGTAATGACATGATGTTTTCAAGACTGAGGCTGGTTGTTTGCAGGATCCCACCTTGGAGGCCAGCAATGATTTCTCCCCAGAGAAGTGCCGTATAACAAGATGAAGCCCTGTCCTGGGCGGACCAGTGGTTTCCGGCAGCCACCGCTGGATGCCTACCCAGTATTCTTTCTCCCTTTCTTTTTTAGCTGAAAGATCTCCAACATAGTTCAGAGAGGCAGTGTGCCTGGACTTGGCTAAAAACACACATTTTCCAAATTCCTTGCAGCTTCAGTGGTCACATGACATAGTTCCTGCCAATGAGTTATCAGTTGCTGGGTGGCACTCTGGGAATGTCCTTTAAAAGGGGAAGATAGGTGTCTTATGCCCTTCACCTCTTCCTCTTGCCAGGAGTGCAGAGGCCATGCTAGAAGTGGAGTAGCTATCTTGTGCCCAGGAGGCCAAAGCACATGCTCAGGATGACTGAGCAGAAAGAGAGGACAACCCTGAGTCCCCAGTGACACAGCAAAGCCTCCATTCCAGTCCTGGACCACCGCCCTCCAGACTTCCCATTATTTGAGAAAAATAATTTATTGATCCACTAGTGTTTGAGTTCTTTCATTAGCAGCCAAACATAATTCCTAACTGATACAAAATTTGGTACCTGCAAGTGGAATGCTCCAAGTAAAATGGGAAACTGTTTGGACAGAGGGCTTCAAATATCTACCTGTTGGAGGCTGGAAAGCTAATGGTCCCTGTTTTGTCAAGGTATGGAAGTTGGTCAAACTGTTCTTTGCTGTATCTTGCTTGCTGTACCTCAGTCATCACTGTAATGGCAAAATAGGAAGAGAGATGGAACCTGGTTCACTGATAGTATTGCCAAGAAATTCTAGACCAGCTCTGCCACCCCTAGACTTTTTATTGGGTAAGAAGAATGATCCTTTATATTTTCTTTGCATTTTACATCATACAATGCATTATGTTTAAGGCACACAAATGAGAGGACTAATTCCAAGCACATTTCATGATGCCCAACATATGGAAATTGATAGGAATTGGTTGAATAACGAAATGGGAAAACTTTAATCATCCTATCCTTGTCTCACTTCAGAATGTACACAAATAAGAGCCTCGCTTTTATTGGTTTTATTCCTTATCTGCCAATTCATTATGCTTTGCTCCAAGAAAGTAAACAATTTACAGATGCATTAAATAGTTTGGACTTCCTGACAGCTAGCCCAAGTCAAAGCCGTGAGACAATAATGACAGCTAACACTCTTTGAATGCCATCTATGTGCTAGGCACTGTTCTAAGAACTTTATGAACTGATTTATTCCTCACCACAACACTATAACAAGATTATTATAGTAGTTCTGTAGGTAGGAAACTACTGATAGCCTTTGTTATGTCCAGATCGCAGCATCCTCAGAGACCAGAGACCACCAGGGAGACCGAGTCA
>JAQQAC010026072.1:46522799-46599334 GCA_029783875.1 Phataginus tricuspis | reverse complement strand
CCCGTAATAAACGCCCTTTGCTCTTGCATGCGTGACTCGGTCTCCCTAGTGGTCTCTGGTCTCTGAGGATGCTGCCATCCGGACATAACAATCCCAGTCAGGTACACTAAACCAGAAGTGATTAGGAATGCTCCATCAAAAGGAGCCAAGGAAAGGAGTTTTATAAAGATACAGAAGCGAAGCAAGGAAATTATTTGATTGGCTATAGCTTAAATAAAGTCTACTTGGCTGTTTGTCACTGGCTATCCTTGGGTTTTGGTTTTTCTTAACTGTGAGGCATTTACAAGCTTACGGCTTGGTTTGCTTACTTAGGCTACTAAAGCATTAAAGCCACCTCAGCTTAATGGCCTTCTTGTTTAATTAATTTAACAATCCAAAGCCCTAACAATTTCTCCACACTCCCTCTGTGTGGTACAAATTGCTTTTCTAAATCTAAGGAATATGAGAATTAATACTAATGCTTCTTTACACCCTTAATGTTCCAGAAAAAATTCTGAGTTAATATGCAGTACTACTCGGGTATCAGACTTATATTTTTGTGAGGAAACCTATAGACAGAAATGTTAGAATTTTAGGCTCTCAGGCAGGTCTTTTTGAGCAGGAAAGCCTCAGTGCCCCCAGTTTCCAGTGGATAAGAAGGCGTTCCCCCTACGTTCAGTTTTTGAACAGAGTTGTCTTTGGCTTCCATGTGTTATAAGGTATGGGGAAGATAAGAGAGGCTTAGCTGGAAGCGGAGAAAGGGGTAAATCCTAGCAACCATAGTAAGTCCTGGGTCTTGGGAAAGAGAATCAGGTGGGGTTGTATACTTGCAAAGTATGGAGAATCTAAAAGAAAGTTGTGGAAACCTTCCTCTCCAAGGCTACCTCCTTTTCCTTCTCTTTACTCCCCTGTTTTACTTGACCTGTTTCTTTCTTCTTCTTTTGGCTTCCTCCGTGCCTGCTAAAATCTGCTTTTCTCACTTTTATTATATACATAATATTAATTATTCTAAGAAATGAAATATATTTCCAAACTGATTAGTGTGTGTGTGTGTATGTGTATCTGTGTGTACATATATATATGTATATATATCTAGGTATACATATATATGTATATGTGTGTGTATATATGTTTATATACATATATGTCTATAAAATCTCCTTGTTGAAATCTACACAGAATTATGTAGGAGTAGACAATTGTAAATTTATGAATGAATTGGGGAGATAGAGTTTAATTGGAAGATCAGTGAGATTTTCAAAAATGTTAACATGATAGTAGCATGTGTTTAAACACTATGCCCCAGGCTTCAATCATTCAAGTACCATCTGGCTCTCAATATTGTTCCTGTTTCTGAGGATATTTTAAAAGCCCCAGGACTACCCCATACAACCGAAACATCAGAGAGGGGTACAAAAAATGTCCCCAAGCTTATACGATACAATCGCCAAACTTAAATAGGTTCAAACCATGAAAGAGAACAGGCCCTTTTATGGCAAGGCGAGGAAATGGAATCCAACTGAACAAGAATCAGGCAAAATCAAGGAATGGCCAGAAGGCAAAGAAACTCAACCCTCACCCCGCGTTCCCTCACCGTGCTGCCTCAAGCCAAGGGAGAAAGCCACAGCTAAACACCAGGCTGATTTAGCCTTTACGTGGGAATCTGTGAGCAGTGGCAGACCGGAGGGATCCTCTGTGAAGGGCCTCTGGAAGGCCTTGGCTCTGATGCTGGCAGTGGTGTAGAGAAAGTACATGGTCTGGCATTCAGACAGGCCTATGTAGGTCCCAGTTTAGTCACATATTAGGTACTCTGTAACTTCGGGCAATTTTTCTCTTAACCACTCTGTGCTCCATTTTCATCTTCTAGAAAATGGAACTAACAGTATTCTCCTTGCAAAGTTGCTGAAGTGATTTTTAAAAATATAACAGATGCGATATGATTCCATTGATATAAAATCTAAAAACAGGGAGAACTCACCTGAGATGTTAGAAGTCAGGAAATTGGCTCTCTTTGAGGACAGGGGAGGATCTTCATTGGGGGAAGGCACAAGGCAGAATTCTGGGGTGTGGGCATGACTCCGGAGGTGGTTAAATGAGTACTCACTTTGTGATAATCCGCTGAGCATTACATTTATGTTTTTGCGCACTTTACTGCATATAAGTATATTTTAATCTTGTTAAAATTGAAAGAAATAACATGCAAGGAAGGTCCCAGTACTGTATGTGAGAGATTCTAGGTACTCAGTGAATGACAGTTGTTATTTGTTCCATATTAGATGTTGAAGCTTGTTAAAAGACATGTAATTGAGAAATCAATAAGAATGAAGCCCAATTTTAAAAGTTCCTAGTTTGTGCAGAAGCACAACATGGCACTAACAGCCCACATGGGAATTTGAGAAATTCTGTTATTAGCATCAGAGAAGGAGGCAACTGGAAGGTTTAAAAAACTACATCTGACAGTATAGAGAAGAGACAATTTAGCTGTTACATAGCATTTTTCCATCTTATTAGAGATACTCTGAAATCTTTCTCTCTAGTCTGTGATCGATCTACCATTTAGGTCTGCCTGTATCCACTGAAGTTAAAATTCAGTTTCCACTAATGAAAAAAACAAAACAACTTTGCTCACTGAAAAGCGAGTGCAGAGGCCTGCTACTCTAACCAAAGCCTGATTAGTGGCCCTGGTACTTGCGACCCACAGAAGACATTTAAAATGAAATCCTAGCATTTGCATAATTTTCTTTCACTGTCCCAATTTTTCAATCAGTTTAGGTATAGGATTTTATCAATTTGAGTCTGTATTTGTTTGGATGTGAGCAACTGGAGAATTCCATAAAATGGAGTAGGGAATAATATACTAGGTACCCTTGACTCCTAACGGTCCTCTTCCCGTGCCCTTCCCCCAAGCAAGCTTCCCAGTTGACCCTTCTAATGTGTCAAAATTAAACCAAAACATTAACTGTTGACCAAAAAAGCAAAAGGGCAGTAGTTATAGAGGTGTGAAACACATCTTCAAGCAGGGTCTGAGAAACGGCTTCATGGAGCTTGGCCCATACCCCAGGGAAAAAGTAGGCTGTTATGAACAGATAGAGCAATAAAAGCTGCCAAACTTAAATAAATAAACAAGGGTGATTAGTGGGGAAAGGGACCCGAGAAATTTAGCGGGAACAAGCACTTGGTCATGGTAGCTTCCCTGAACTCTTGAGAGGTAGGATTGTTATTCCCATGTTGCAGAGGAAGAAACTGGTTTTTACCTGCAAACTGTACGTAAATTGTTCAGCCGGTGAGTAGCTCCAACTGGACCAACCCACCATTCTAGCCCCCACGGGGAATAAAGGAAGGTCAAATCATCAGCAATTTCTCTTTCCAGAGATAGTACCTGCCTCAGGAGAAAAAGAAGAAAGGAGCTCCCTTCTGACTTCTGATGGGCTCTGAAATACCCAGGGTTGACAGCCATGAGCTCAGATGTTCACCTGGCTGCTTTCTTTCACACACCATTCATCTACCACCTGCCCCCTTGCCCTAAGACTGCAGACCAGTTCCACTGGGAGCTACTTCAATTTCCATGTGACCAATGTCCCTCAGTACTTTTATCCATAGTGAATTGCCTGTGGCAGGCCCCCTCTCCCACCTCCCTGTCAAAACTGCTCTGCTCTGACTTTTCCACAGCAAAGTGGCCCACCTCACGCACCTGCATGTCTTTCTACCATATGCTGTCCCTCCCAGGCACACTGCAAAGGGGCAATGTTGGCATCTGTGTGGAGAGAATGAGTAACTCTAATAACTTCTGCAAGTTAAGTGGCTCTCAATTATTTGCTGTCTTTAAAATTGAAGGAGGTCTTAGTCATGTTGTCAGTTAACAGATCAC
The DNA here is from genome assembly GCA_029783875.1 of Phataginus tricuspis. Taxonomy (NCBI): domain Eukaryota; kingdom Metazoa; phylum Chordata; class Mammalia; order Pholidota; family Manidae; genus Phataginus; species Phataginus tricuspis. The sequence goes on along the minus strand of JAQQAC010026072.1, from coordinate 46,595,487 downwards.
TTGAGTAATATGTAATTTTTCATGTACAACTTGGAGGCAAGGTAAATAATCTAAAATTACTGTTAAACAAAACTCTTGCTATTCCCATCTAGTCAGAACTTTTATCTCTAAAAGTAAAATTTGGAATAGAATTGATTCTGAATCTTATCTCATTCTAGCAATATTCATCCATGGCTACAAGAACTAATGTAGGAGATGGGAGAGAACCGGTTCCATTATTAAGAAATAGATTTCCAGTAACACTGTATTCAATACTTACCAAATTTTGTACCATTATCTATTTTCCTGCGCTACACTATATACTACTAATAATGGAAAGGTAACTCAATCCAGAGTAACTTGAAAAACACTTACACCCTTATGATCACAGGAAACACTTAAAAATTTTTAATTTATACACAAATTCTTTTTGCAGAGAGGCTTGACAGGGACAACCAATAAGAGACTTTCAAATATTAATGTGAATAAAGTTCTGTAAAAAGAAGAGAAATGAAAATACAAGTTTAAGAAGAAAATTAAGAAAAGGAAGAGTTTATTCAATAATTCATAGGCCTGGATGGTGGTAGAAAACAAAGTACGGTAGTATTTACATTCCATTGACTACTCTAAGAATGCTGTTATCATTTTGCTTTAAAGTCAATGTTAAGAGACACTGCACATTATATTCTTTATAACTCATCTTAAAAAATTTTTAGTTATAAATCTAACAATGTGTGTGGTGGGGGCAGAGAAGATAGAGGGACACATAGATTTCTAAAATTCTTTTGGAGATACTTGAGCAAAGATGTTTAGCAACAACCACTGAGGGTTTGGAAACTTGAGGGGCAGAAGCTCACTTCCCCTCGACTTGCCCTGTGCTATATTGTAGCCACTAGCCACATGAGGCTCTTGAGCACCTGAAATACAGTTCAGCTGAGTAAGATGTGCTATAAGTATAAAATACATACCTGGGTTCAAAACTTAGTATTGAAAAATAATATAAAATACCAATAATTTTTATGTTGTTTATATGTTGAAATGATAATATTTTGGATATATTGTATTAAATAAAATAAATTAAAATTTATGTTACCTGTTGTTTTTCTTTCTAATGTGGCTACTGGAAAATTTTAAATTATGAAGGTGGCTGTGTTTATGGTTTAAATTATATTTCTATTGGACAACTCTGTGCCTAGACAAATATTTCGCAAACCTCAGGCACCCTGGAGCCCTTCAAGATTTTTGCAATATCTGCTGTTACTGGTAGTATCAACTATTATTTACTTAATAATGACTCACATATTTACTAAAAGCTATTTTAAAAGGAAACTATATATTGTGGGCTTCATATATTAGCTCAAACTGTTAACACACATTAAGTAAATATATAACTCTTGAAATAAAAAATGCTTGTCTCTCACTATACCTCTGAAATCATGCTGTGCTGCCATGGTAATGTACCTATCGAGCACTGGGAAACCCTGCTCCAGATGGGGGGAGTTTCCCTGCGTGGTGGAAGCTCCTGGCCCATTCCCAAACAGTGCTATTCCCAAACACCTGAAGACTGGCCACCAAGGGCTGTGGCTCTATAAGCAGCAGTGGGGCAGAGTGGGAGCTGAGCTTCAAAGGAGGGATGGACCTCCCTGTGTTAGGGGGACCCAGCAGGCTTAGACAGTGAGCACTCAGTGACAAGCAGATGGACTGAATAATAAAGACCTTTCTGTTTTCCATGCCCTCCAAAGCGACCCCTATTCTGGTGTAGTCCACCAAAGAGAGTGCCCCGCCTTGACAAGTAGGGATTGAAGTTAGGTTAAATTTGATTTAGAAAAATAATGTGATTCTTGCCCCCCAGGACTGTGAAATAAAATTCAGACCCCTTAAACACCTCTGCAACATGAGTACCATGATCCCCATATATCGATGAAGCTCTAACAGCCTCAGGGATTCCCACAGGGTCATAGAGCTAGCAAGTGACATCTAGCTGGCTCCCACCCCGGAAGCCTTGCTGTTTTCATTTGTTCCCACTTTGCTCTGGGCATCATGTACACAACAGAAAGATCCTGCCCTTTACACCCTTGAAATCTAACTGAGACCCAAAATGTTTTCCTCTTGTGTATATTAGGAAAACTTTTCTCTGATAAGCTCACATTCAATTACTAAAAAACAGAATCTAAATCCCTGTCCAACATCCTCTGGACCCACAAAGAAGTTTTCTTGTTGTTGTTTATTTTATTTTAATATTTTTCTCTGACCACAAGAAAATGATCATTTGGCAGCTACGATGAAGAGTCCAGGCTATAAGGTAGCATATCTGGATTCCAAGCCTTAACTCTGCCCTTTACTGTGTGACCTTGGGGATACTTAACCTCTGGACTGCAATTTCCTCACGTGCAAAAAGGGCAGAGTTGTTTGAAAATCAGTAACACCATATGCAAAGGAGCTTGTAAATATACCATAAGTAATAATTATTATAATGATTATAGCAAATAACCATTCCTTATTCTTTTTTCCCCTCAAAATCTTCTATCAGCTTTAATACAAAATAAGAGCAAACTTTTCATCTAAGGGAAAAAACGCCTAAATGGTATTTGTGTGGCTGCACCTGTCTGTTCACTTACTTAGTGTCACCATTTCCCAGGAATCAATACGATTATTTGCCCCTAGACATAGCTTCCTGGCAACACACATCCTGAAACAATTCAGTTAAATTTCCTCTGTCATTTATGGTCACCTGGCTCTTGCATCAAGTGGCTCTTTGCAACCTTCCATAAATATTTGGATTATGCCCGCTCAAGGGAAATGAGCAAATGTTATGTTTAACCTACACTCTTCCTCTTGGGATTTTATGATACTGAGCAAAGAGCCATCAGCTAAAGCCATCACTGTCTCTCTGGAGGCGGTTGGGTGGGTATTTTTGTGCCATACAAACAAAGTAGAACAGATATATTCTCAGGGTTTTCTGACCCCAGAAGAGTAGTCCCTCAGTGAATCCTCAACAACTATTGATGTCAGGAGAGACGAGGGAAATAATCAGATTATCCTGCACAAGAGTCTATGCTGACATTTTCTCTTTCTGCCAATTGGGAGCAGGCTGGCAATTACCTTTAAGGCAAAAAACAACAGTCAAGTTATTGCCAAATCATTTTGCAAATAATATGTGAATTTTCCATGTTTTAAGTGTAAATATTCTTCACCTTAAATTCTCCTTATCCTAACAGGTCTGTTTTTTTTTTTTTAATTAATGCTGTTTGCACTATTTACAATAGCCAAGACATGGAAGCAACCTAAGTGTCCATTAGTAGATGAAGGATAAAGAAGAGGTGGTACATATACACAATGGAATATTTTTCAGCCATAAGAAGAAAACAAATCCTACCATTTGCAACAACATGGATGGAGCTAGAGGGTATTATGCTCAGTGAAATAAGCCAGGCAGAGAAAGACAAGTGCCAAATGATTGCACTCATTTGTGGAGTGTAACAACAAAGCAAAACTGAAGGAACAAAACAGCAGCAGATTCACAAAACTCAAGAATGGACTAGCGGTTACCAAAAGGAAAGGGGTTGGGGAGGGTGGGTGGGACAGGAGGATGAAGGGACTAAGGGGCATTATGATTAGCACACATAGTATAGGGGGGCACGGGGAAGGCAGTATAGCACAGAGATGACAAGTAGTGACTCTATAGCATCATATAGCTGATGGACAGTGATTGTAATGGGGTATGTGGTGGGAACTTTATAATAGGGTGGAATGTGGTAACCACAATGTTGCTCATGTGAAATCTCAGCATAAGATTGTATATCAATGAAACCTTAATAAAAAAAAATTAGTGCTGTTTGAATCCCCATGGGCAAGACATTACTCTGATATTTATTAAGGTGTGTTTTGTGATGGCTAAGCAAATGAATCATATTTTAATAATGATGTGCAGCTTTTTATTTGAAAAATAATGACAATAATTTTGATAGATTTAAAATTTCCCATAATCTCACAATATTGTATAAGTTTGCTGTATTTCTTTTTAATCGGTTTTCCTGTGTCCAAAACAGTTGTTTTTGTTTTACATTGTTGTATTTCACTGGCAACTTGCTTTTTCCTTTTACCACTATACTGTATAAATTTTTCCATGTTACAACAAAATTTTTACAGCTTTTTAAAAAAGTGATGCACTATCTTTAGTGGTTAATTTGATAAAATCTATTATTAACACTAGAGTACATCATTACTGATTATCACTCAAGGACATTTCAAGATAACCTTCGCCAGGGTCTTAAATTTCTACCAGATATAGATAAGTAAATTACTCTTTACTTTTAAGGTACTCTTCTTACTGTGTACTTAGATAAAAATCTAAAGTACAAGGATATTACAAGTGATGTGACCTTGTGTAAGTTATTTAGCCTCTAAACTCAGCCTCTTTTTCCATAAAATGGGGAAATAATAGAACACACTTCAAGAGAAGTGAGATCAGTGCCTTTCACATGCCAAGCAATCAATAATTGCTATTGATAAATGAAGCATGTTTTAGACAAGATTCATTTCTAGTCAAAATAAATGGAACTGTTGGACTTTTACTAACATATTAAAATAGGTTACATCTTGCCCAATGTGTAGGAGGCAACCTAAAGAAATAAAAGTTGTTCAATCATTGGAAAATGTTATCTCCTGATCCATCAGCGTTAAGCCTGCCTTGGGCAGGCACTGCCAGCTCTCTGGCAAAGGTACAGACTGCAACACAGCCACACAGTGGCTGTCTGACCTGGACAGCTCCGTGCCTCCAGGCAAGCCAGCTGTCCTCTTCTTCTCAGTTGTCAAGTAAATCTTGAAGCTCTACTGGACAACGCAAGACGCTTTCCTGCAAAGAGCATGACATGTTATTTTTCTTTAGCCTTCAAATGTCTAGATGTTATCCCAAACAGAATACTGTAATGGAGCCCACATCTGGAATTTCCTGTATCTTTCAAAGATTCTGAATTGCTTTGTACAAGGAAGAAGAAAAACTACTAGATTTTTCAGTGTTTTTCTAACATTTTATTTTGAAATAATTGTAGATTTAAAGAAAATTTTCAAAAATTGCACAAAGAGTTCCAGTATGGCCTTCTAAGAGATCCCCTAAATGTTAACATTTTACGGTGCTTGCTTCACCATTGTCTCATTCTGTTTTAAGTCACTCTGCATATGAGTTCAATGTTTTCTTTACAACAACTTCTTTCCTGTGAATTGGCATTTGTTTCTTGTAATTTATAATTCAGCATATACTTTAAAATGTGTGTGTGTGTGCGTGTGCGTATAATGAATCAAAGTGATACCCACACATGGTCAAAAAATCAAAATAAAAAGATGATCTTATAATGGAAATCCACAGTTCCACCCTGAGCTCTGCTCCTCAGAGGCGTTATCTTTTCAGAGCTCTAAACAATATCCTTATCCTGATATTTCTTACTAGGCAACTTTGGACATTGTTTTGTTTTTTGTTTGTTTGTTTTGCTATTATTAATGTACAATTACATGAGTAATATTATGGTAACTACACTCCCACAATTATCAGGTCCCCACAACATACCCCATTACAGTCACTGTCCATCAGTGTACTAAGATACTATAGAATCACTATTTGTCTTCTCTGTGTTTTACTGACTTCCCTGTATCCCCCCAACCGGATACATTATGTGTGCTAATTGTAATACCCCTTTTTCCCCCTTGTCCCTCCCTTCCCACCCATCTTCCCCAGTAGCTTTCCCTTTGGTAACTGTTAGTCCATTCTTGGGTTCTGTGAGTCTGCTGCTGTTTTGTTCCTTCAGTTTTTTCTTTGTTCTTATACTCCACAGATGAGTGAAATCATTTGATACTTGTCTTTCTCTGCCTGGCTTATTTCACTGAGCATAATACCCTCTAGCTCCATCCATGTTGTTGCAAATGGTAGGTTTTATTTTCTTCTTATGGCTGAATAATATTCCATTGTGTATATGTACCACATCTTCTTAATCCACTCATCTACTGATGGACACTTAGGTTGCTTCCATTTCTTGGCTATTATAAATAGTGCTGTGATAAACACAGGGGTGCATATGTCTTTTTGAAACTGGGCTGCTGCATTATTAGGGTATATTCCTAGGAGTGGGATTCCTGGGTCAAGTGGTATTTCTATTTTGAGTTTTTTGAGGAACTTCCATACTGCTTTCCACAATGGTTGAACTAATTTGCATTCCCACCAGCAGTGTAGGAGGGTTCCCTTTCTTCACATCCTTGCCAACATTTGTTGTTGTTTGTGTTTTGGATGTTGGCCATCCTCACTGGTGTGAGGTGATATCTCATTGTGGTTTTAATCTGCATTTCTCTGATGACCAGCAATATGGAGCATCTTTTCATGTGCCTGTTGGCCATCTGAATTTCTTCTTTACAGAAGTGTCTATTCATGTCCTCGGCCCATTTCTTAATTGGATTATTTGCTTTTTGTTTCTTAAGGTGCGTGAGTTCTTTATATATTGATATTGATGATCAGATGCATCATTTATGAATATATTTTCTCATACTGTAGGATGTCTTTTTGTTCTACTGATGGTGTCCTTTACTGTACAGAAGCTTTTCAGCTTGATATAGTCCCACTTGTTCACTTTTGCTTTTGTTTCCCTTGCCCGGGAGGATATGTTCATGAAGAAGTCGCTCATGTTTATGTCCAAGAGATTTTTGCCTATGTTTTTTCTAAGAGTTTTATGGTTTCATGACTTACATTCAGGTCTTTGATCCACCTTGAGTTTACCTTTGTGTATGGGGCTAGACAGTAGTCCAGTTTCATTCTCTTACATGTAGCTGTCCAGTTTTTCCAACACCAGCTGCTGAAGAAGCTGTCATCTCCCCATTGTATATCCAAGGCTCCTTTATCAAATATTAATTTGCTGTAAATGTTTGGGTTAATGTTTGGATTATCTATTCTGTTCCACTGGTCTGTGGGTCTGTTTTTGTGCCAGTACCAAATTGTCTTGATTACTGTGCCTTTGTAGTAGAGCTTGAAGTCAAGGAGTGTAATTCCCCCTGTTTTATTCCTCCTTCTCAGGATTGATTTGGCTATTCGGGGTCTTTTCTGGTTACATATGAATTTTAGAATTATTTGTTCCAGTTCATTGAAGAAAGCTGTTGGTAGTTTGATAGGGATTGCGTTGAATCTGTAGATTGCTTTAGGTAGTATAGCCATTTTGACAATATTTATTCTTCCTAGCCAAGAGCATGGGATGCATTTCCATTTGTTAGTGTCCTCTTTAATTTCTCCTAGGAGTGTCTTGTAGTTTTCAGAGTACAGGTCTTTCACTTCTTCATTAGGTTTATTCGTGCCTTTGCTGCATCCCACACAAGTTGTGGCTTTCTGTTGTTGTTGTCATTAGTCTCCATATATTATTTGATTTCTGTTTTGATTTGGTCGTTAACCCATTGATTAATTAGGAGAATGTTGTTAAGTCTCCATGTATTTGTGAGCCTTTTTGATTTCTTTCTAAAATTTATTTCTTGTTTAATGCCTTTGTGATCTGAGAAGTTGGTTGGTAGGATTTCAAAATTTTTGAATTTCCTGAGGTTCTTTTTGTGGCCTAGTATGTGGCCTATTCTGGAAAAAGTTCCATGTGCACTTGAGAAGAATGTGTATCCTGTTGCTTTTGGGTGCAGAGTTCTGTAGATATCTGTTAGGTCTATCTGTTCTAGGGTGTTGTTCAGTGCCTCTGGGTCTTTACTTATTCTGTGTCTGGTTGATATATCCTTTGGAGTGAGTGGTGTGTTGAAGTCTCCTAAAATGAATGCATTGCTTTCTATTTCCTCCTTCAATTCTGTTAGTATTTGTTTCACATACGCTGGCGCTCCTGTGTTGGGTGCATATATATTTATAATGGTTATATCTTCTTGTTGGACTGACCCCTTTGTCATTATGTAATGTCCTTCTTTATCTCTTGCTACTTTCTTCGTTTTGAAGTCTATTTTGTCTGATACAAGTACTGCAACACCTGCTTTTTTCTCTTTGTTGTTTGCATGAAATATCTTTTTCCATCCCTTCACTTTTAGTCTGTGTATATCTTTGGGTTTGAGGTGAGTCTCTTGTAAGCAGCATATAGATGGGTCTTGCTTTTTTATCCACTCTGTTACTCTGTGTCTTTTGATTGGTGCATTCAGTCCATTTACATTTAGGGTGATTATTGATAGATATGTACTTATTGCCATTGCTGGCTTTAGATTCGTGGTTACTAAAGGTTCAAGGGTTACTTTTTTACTATATAAGAATCTAACTTAACTTTCTTGTTAAGTTATTTTGAGCACCGTCTGATGTTTCTTTATCTCTCCCTTCCTATTCTTCCTCCTCCTTTTTTTATATATTAGGTGTTTTATTCTTTGCCTTTAGTTAGTATTTGGATGGTGTGCTTTCTTTGCTATGATTTTATTTTCTCTGGTGACATCTTTTTAGCCTTAGGAGTGCTTCCCTCTAGAGCAGTCAGTTTAAGATATCCTGTAGTGGTGCTTTATGAGAGGCATACTCTCTCAACTTTCATTTGTCTGGAAATTGTTTTATCCCTCCGTCATATTTAAATGATAATCATGCTGGATACAATATTCTTGGTTCGAGGGCTTCTGTTTCATTACGTTAAATATATCATGCCATTCTCTTCTGGCCTGTAAGGTTTCTGTTGAGAAGTCTGATAGTCTGATGGGCTTTCCTTTGTAGGTGATCTTTTTTCTCTCTCTAGCTGCCTTTAATACTCTGTCTTTATCTTTGACCTTTGCCATCTTAATTATTATGTGTTTTGGTGTTGTCTTCCTTGGGTCCCTTGTGTTGGGAGATCTGTGGGCTTCCAAGGACTGCGAGACTATTTCCTTTCCCAGTGTGGGGAAGTTTTCAGGCAATTATTTCTTCAAAGACACTTTCTATCCCTTTATCTCTCTCTTCTTCCTCTGGTACTCCTATAATGCGAATATTGTTCCGTTTGGATTGGTCACACAGTTCTCTTAATATTCTTTCATTTCTAGAGATCCTTTTATCTGTCTCTGCCTCAGCTTCTCTGTATTCCTGTTCTCTATTTTCTAATCCATTAACTGTCTCTTGCACCTCATCCAGTGTGCTGTTAAGCCCGTCGATGGCTTTTCTCATTTCTGCATATTCTTTCCTCACTTTCCTCACTTCCTCCCTCAGCTCTTGCACATTTTTCTGTAGATCCATCAGCATGGCTATGACTTTTATTCTGAATTCTTTTTCAGGAAGACTGTGCATGTCCATCCCTTCAGGTTCCATCTCTGGGGTTGTCTGGGTCTAAAGCTTTGTCTGTACCATATTCCTCTGTCTTTTCATGGCTTTAGAATTGGTTGCTGGTAGTTGCCACTTATGTCAGCTGGGCTCTTTATGACTTTAAAAAGGAAAAAAAGAAAAGAAAAGAAAAGAAAAAATAAAAATAAAAAAGGGAAATAAAAAAAGAAAAGAAAGGGAAGAAAAAACAACAACTAAAAAAAAGAACAAAACGCCCACTGGGAGTGGGTTCTGTGTGAATGCTGTAGGTGGCACTGTTGCTCCACTATTCCCGAGCCATGGCTGCCCCGCTCCACAAGCCCTTTATAGCTCTGGCTGGGGTGTGAACGAATGGGAGGCTGTTGATCTCTGTGGGAGTCCTAATTGCGGCCACCCTTTCCCGGTCACCAGCTAAGGGGTCCGAAGCTCTCCAGGACTCCCAGCCTGCTGGGCTGAGTGTGCCAGGGTGATGCGGTCCTCTGCTGGGATCCTGTCTCTTTAAGGCTGCTGAAAAAAGCATGCGCTTTTCTTCTTCCTTTTTTTCCTTTTTCTTTCCTTCCCGGAGCTTGCTGCAAGCAACTAGTGCATTCCCTGCTGAGACCCTGTCCCCTCTGTCTCTCTAATGTCCGCTACACCGCGCGCTGTGCGTCGGCGCTCCTGGCGCAGACTTCCACTCCCTCCCGGCTCTGAATTCTCTCCTCCCGCTGGTTCCCTGGGGTGGGGGAGCGCTCGGGTCCTGCCGGGTAGCGGCTCCATATCTTACCCGCCTTGCCAGGTGCCAAGTCCTCTCAGGTGAAGCTGCCCGCCAGTGCACTGGGCTGGTAGAGCGCTCGGGTCCCGCCAGGTAGCGGTTCCGTATCTTACCCGCCTCACCAGGTGCCGAGTCCCCTCAGGTGAAGCTGCACGCTGTGCGCTTTCCTGTGTATTCTGGTCTCTCTTTTAGAAGTAGTTGTATTTGCTGTATTTCTGTGAATAAATATAATGTTGGGAGGAATTTTCTGCCGGTCGGTTCACGTCATCATCTTCCCGGAAGTCTTGGTATTTTGATATGGAATGCATTGAATCTGTAGATTGTCAAAATGGATGGCCATTTTGACAATATTAATTCTTCCTATCTATGAGTACGGGATGTATTTCCATTTATTGGTATCTTCTTTAATTTCTCTCATGAGTGTCTTGTAGTTTTCAGGGTATAGGTCTTTGGCCTCCTTGGTTAGGTTTATTCCTAGGTATTTTATTCTTTTTGATGCAATTGAGAGCGGAGTTGTTTTCCTGATTTCTCTTTCTGCTAGTTCATCATTAGTATGTAGGAATGCAACAGATTTCCGTGTATTAATTTTGTATCCTGCAACTTTACTGAATTCAGATATTAGATCTAGTAGTTTTGGAATGGATTCTTTAGGGTTTGACATGTGCAATATCATGTCATTTGCAAACAGGGACAGTTTGACTTCATCCTTAAAAATCTAGTGCCTTTTATTTCTTTGTGTTGTCTGATTGCCATGGCAAGGACCTCTAGAAATATGTTGAATAAAAGTGGGGAGAGTGGGCATTCTTGTTTTGTTCCCAATCTTAAAGGAAAAGCTTTCAGCTTCTCGCTGTTAAGCATAATGTTGGCTGTGGGTTTGTAATATATGGCCTTAATTATGTTGAGGTACTTGCCCTCTGTACCCATTTTGTTGAGAGTTTTTAACATGAATGGATGTTGAATTTTGTCAAATGCTTTTCAGCATCTATGGAGATGATCATGTGGTTTTTGTCCCTCTTTTTTTGGATGTAGTGGATGATGTTGATGGATTTTTGAATGTTCTACCATCCTTGCATCCCTAGGATGAATCCCACTTGATCATGATGGATGATCTTTTTGATGTATTTTTGAATTCGGTTTGCTAATAATTTGAGTATTTTTGCATCTATGTTCATCAGGGATATTGGTCTGTAATTTTCTTTTTTTGTGGTGTCTTTACCTGGTTTTGGTATTGGAGTGATGTTGGCCTCATAGAATGAGTTTGGGAGTATTCCCTCCTCTTCTACATTTTGGAAAACTTTAAGGAGGATGGGTATTAGGTTTTCACTAAATGTTTGGTAAAATTCAGCAGTGAAACCACCTGGTCCAGGAATATATTGTTCTTAGGTAGTTTTGATTACCAAATCAATTTCTTTGCTGGTAATTGGTCAATTCAGATTTTCTGTTTCTTCCTGGGTGAGGCTTGGAAGGTTGTATTTTTCTAGAAAGTTGTCCATTTCTTCTAGGTTATCCAGTTTGTTACCATATAATTTTTCATAGTATTCTCTCATAATTCTTTGTATTTCTGTGGTGTCCATAATGATTTTTCCTTTCTCATTTCTGATTCTGTTTGTTTGTAGACTCTCTTTTTTTCTTGATAAGCTTGGCTAGAGGTTTATCTATTTTGTTTATTTTCTCAAAGAACCGGCTCCTGCTTTCATTGATTCTTTCTATTGTTTTATTCTTCTCAATTTTTATTTATCTCTGTTTTAATCTTCATTATGTCCCTCTTTCTACTGACTTTGGGCCACATTTGTTCTTCCTTTTCTAGTTTCATTAATTGTGAGTTTAGACTGTTCATTTGGGATTGTTCTTCTTTCCTGAGGTAGGCCTGTATTTCAATATATTTCCTTCTTAGCTCGGCCTTCATGCATCCCACAGATTTTGCAGTGTTGAATTATTGTTGTCATTTGTCTGCATATATTGCTTGATCTCTATTTTTATTTGGTCATTGATCCATTGATTATTTTGGAGCATGTTATTAAGCCTCCATGTGTTTGTGGGCTTTTTCATTTTCTTTGAGTAGTTTATTTCTAGTTTCATACCTTTGTGATCTTGAGAAGCTGGTTGGTACAATTTCAATATTTTTGAATTTACTGAGGCTCTTTTTGTGGCCTAGTATATGATCTATTCTTGAAAATGTTCCATGTGCACTTGAGAAGAATGTGTATCCCGTTGCTTTTGGACAGAGTATTCTATAGATGTCCGTTAGGTCCATCTGTTCTAATACGTTGTTCAGTGCCTCTGTCTCTTTATTTATTTTCTGTCTGGTTGATCTGTCCTTTGGAGTGAGTGGTGTGTTGAAGTCTCCCAAAATGAATGCATTGCATTCTATTTCCCCCTTTAATTCTGTTAGTATTTGTCTCACATATTTAGGTGCTGCTGTGTTGGGTGCACAGATATTTATAATAGTTATATCCTCTTGTTGACTGACCCCTTTATCATTATGTAATGTCCTTCTTTGTCTCTTGTGACTTTCTTTGTTTAGAAGTCTATTTTGTCTGAACCAAGTACTGCAATTCCTGTTTTTTTCTCACTATTAGTTGCATGAAACATCTTTTTCCATCCTTTCACTTTTAGTCTGTGTATGTCTTTGGGTTTGAAGTGAGTCTCTTGTAGGCAGCATATTGAAGGGTCTTGCTTTTTTTTTTTTTACCTATTTAGTGACTGTACCTGTTTTGATTAGTGCATTCAGACCATTTACATTTATGGTGATTATCAATAGGTATGTACTTATTGCCATTGAAGGCTTTAGATTCGTGTCTACCAAAGGTTCAAGGGCAATTCCCTTACTATCTAACAGTCTAATTTAACTCACTTCATATGCTATTACAAACACAACCTAAAGATTCTTTTTTTTCCTCCTTTTTCTTCCTCCTCCATTCTTTGTATGTAATGAATAATATTCTGTACTCTTTGTCTATCCCTTGGGTGACACCTATTTAGTCTTAGGAATACTTCCATCTATAGGAGTCCCTCCAAATTGAACTTTAGAAGTGGTTTGTGGGAGGTAAATTCTCTCAGCTTTTGCTTATCTGAAAATTGTTTAATCTCTCCTTCAAATTTAAATGATAACTTTGCCGGGTAGAGTATTCTTGGTTCAAGGCCCTTCTGCTTCATTGAATTAAATACATCATGCCATTCCCTTCTGGCCTGTAAGGTTTCTGTTGAGAAATCTGATGATAGCCTGATGGGTTTTCCTTTGTAGGTGATCTTTTCTCTCTCTCTAGCTGCTTTTAAAAGTCTGTCTTTTGCCTTGATCTTTGCCATTTTAATTATTATATGTCTTGATGTGGTCTTCCTTGGGTCCCTTGTGTTGGGAGATCTGTGCACCTCCATGGCTTAAGAGACTATCTCCTTTCCCAGAGTGGGGAAGTTTTCAGCAATTACCTCCTCAATGACACTTTCTATCCCTTTTTCTCTCTCTTGTTCTTCTTCTGTTACCCCTATTATGTGAATATTTTTCTGTTTGGATTGGTCACACATTTCTCTCAATATTCTTTCATTCTTAGAGATTCTTTTTTCTTTCTGTGCCTCAGCTTCTTTGTATTCCTCTTCGCTAATTTCTATTCCATTTACCGTCTTTTCTACTACATCTTATCTGCTTGTAAATCCCTCCACTGTATGTTTCATTTCAGATATGGAATTTCTTAATGATGGAATCTCCGTCATAAATTCATTCCTGAGTTCTTGAATATTTTTCTGTACCTCCATAAGCATGTTTATGATTTTTATTTTGAACTCTCTTTCAGGAAGATTGTTGAGTTCAGTTTCATTTGGCCCTTTTTCTGGGGTTTGTGAGATTTTGGTCTGAACCATGTTCTTTTGACATTTTATATTTCTCTGTGGCGCCCTCTAGTGCCCAGAATTTCCAGTCTCTGGAGCTGCTCCGCCCCTAGAATGAGGTTGGGGGTTGTAGGGGAGTGGAGCTGGTGCCTAGGGGGAGGAAAGATCTGTTTCCTGATTCCCATCTGCCCTGCCTCTCGTATCAGCACCAGTGGGCCAAGTGCACAGGTGTAAGCCTCTGTGCTTGGCATCTCTAGCTGTTGTAGGTGGGGCCTCCCTCTGCCTGGCCTGATGCCAGAGCAGTGATTGCCAGTTTGGGAGCCAGTGCTGTCAGGCCAGGAGGAAGGCTTGGCAGGCTGCTATCACAGTGTGGGGCCTCGGAGCTGAGTAGCCAGCCAGGGGAATGGAGTGCCTAAAGCTCCCCAAAGTTCCCAATCTGCTGGGAAGAACGCACCCAGACAACTTGTCCCCCTATCCCTTCTCCCGCATAGCAAGCTCCATGCAAACCCTGCCCCTTCAGCAGCCCTCTCACTGCTAGGAAGCCTGTCAGACTGCCTACCTTTCCCTTGTCCCAGAGTGGCCAGATGTGGATCCCATCCTCCACAAACTGCCAGAATCTGTCTTTCAAGTCCTCCACCTGTCCCAGCTCCCCATCCTCCAGAGAAGCACACAGTGTAGGTTTCTGCTTGCAAAGTAGATCTCCAGGGCTAGGTGTTCAGCAGTCCCAGGCTTCCACCCTCTCCCCCACTCTGTTTCTCTTCCTCCCGTCTGTGAGCTCTGGTGGGGGAAGGGCTCGGGTCTCCCTGGATCAAGGTTTTCATACATTATCCTGTTTCGTGAGGTCTGCTCTGTTCGTGAGGTCTGTATGCAGTCCGGTGCAGCCTTCTTTCCTGTTGCTGTTTTAGGGTTAGTTGCATTAACTATATTTTCACACTATCTGTGGTTTTGGGAGGAGTTCTGTGTCTCACCTCTCATGCCGCCATCTTGAATATCTCAGAATCCTTCTTCCAAGGACGTGAGAAGATACAAGGCCTAGGCACTGAGATGCAGGACAGTGAATGACATGGACATTGAGTTTTAACTTCCTCCTGTGAAAGGCAAGAATTGAGCCCATTTACTCCTTCCCTCCCATAGTGATATCACTGTTCTTAGTTCTTCCATTGGTCACCTCTGTGTCTTCAGTCAACATACTTAAGTCTCAACTGTATTTCAGCCACCAAAGTGAACTGACCTCCCACCTGGTAAGCATAGAATATTAACTTCCTAATTCCTTACCCTCTTCCCTTCATCTAAAGGCTGTTCGTTTACTTTTACACTGTCAATTTGTATTGTAACATTTTCATTCTTTTCTATAACAACCATTCAAATGTCCATCGTTTGTCTGTGAGTTCCCTTTGTAAGATGGAAAACAAGTCGTTTACATTCCCATGACAACGTGACCTCGGATTACTGCCCAGCAAAGGCTGGGCTAGGAGTCCTTCTCCACAGGGCCAGGCTCATGACCACCTGTCACTCTGGCAAGGAAGTCCCCGGCATCATATTGAAATGGGTAGTCCACGTTTGGCCTCCACCAAACTCTTTAATCGAATCATTGTGTTTTTCCACCTGCTACTACTAGCTGACAGGTCATTATCCCGGCAGCCCTGCTTTGTCTCTTTGACTTAACTCCTTCCTCTCAGGCTCTGTGAGCACACAGGAACCCCCAAAGTGCCAGGCTGTGCTGCCCTGATTCTTCCTAGAAAATTTGGTCACTTACTTTAGAGTAGACTTTCATTTTTTTAGTTGCCAAGAATGAAACAAATTCAGGAGATTTCACTAAATTCTAGAATTCTGTCTTTTATTGAAAAATTACAAGATTGGATAACTCTGGACCTGAATTCTACAGCAATGGGCCATGATGAACAGTACTAGCTCTCTTCCCTTACCTGTCCCAGCCCTTCCGTAATGGGATTTCAACCCTTGAAATTCAAACTTTCACTTAACCTCCTTGGTTCTAGGCCCATGTCTCATGCCTGCCATGGTCTGAATGCTCTCTCAGGGGCACAAGGCAGACTGCGCCTCTCTTGGGCGGCACCCCCTCAGCTACTCTTGCTGGCTAACTCAACCTGTAGCCCACTGACCAGAACAACCTCAGGGACAGCTTGGGAGCTCACTAGAGATGCAGAACTTCAGACCCCGCCCTAGACCTATTTGAATCATCATCTTCAGTTTAACGAGATCCTTTGGTAATTCTATGCAGCTTAAGAACTGGTCCCTACACTGTTTCTCTGTCATGTTTCATTGGGTATCTTTTTTTTTTTTGTCTTCTTAAATGTATTGAATTCTCTCAGGCATGGATGTCTCCCACCCCTTAACTTCATATTGATTTTATGTATTTATTTACTTTTTATTTTCACTTCTTTTCCTTTATTTAGTGGGATCTCTAGAGACAAAGGGAAAAAAAGTGTGTGGTCAGTAATTCAGCAAGCAATTTGACAGCTTCCAGACACAGGTCTTAAAAAGCTAGAGTAATAGACAATTTGGCTGTGCCCTGGTTTTCCTTTGTTGGCTTGTTTGTGCTTTACAGCTATCTTCTCAGTGAGAACACAGATGTGAGAGGGGATGACAGATGTTTATGATCTTGATGGAACAAGTCCTATTGCAGAAGTCTCCTGATGCCTTCTGGCCAATTACTTTACACCTGGAAAACTCAGAGATGCTGCTGCCTCTAAGACTGGTGACCACATTCTGCCAGAAATATCAGCATTAAAAAAGCAAATTGGAAATTACAATAAAGATAAAGGGAATGGAGTAGTTTAGCAAAGATGTGCAAAACTATGTTTCTTTGTTGTTCTGGGTGTATTTTTATTTTTAGCATCACAACTGCTACTGTACATTTTTCCCAGCCATCCATCCAAGTATTTGAGGAAATTAACTGCAATGTTATGAACGTTTCACAGATGGAGGAACCAAAGCTGATGAGAAAACAAACTGGTTCTGATCTCTTCACCATTTTGGAGATCTGAGTTTTATCTGGCTGAAAATAAACATGTTTTCAATCAGAAACTATACCAGGTAGAATTGTTTTTTTCTGCCAGAGACTAAATAAAAGAACTTTAACTGGGGATTCTAAAAATTAGCTGCACGATGGAATCACCTAGAAAACCTGGGCTCCCTCCTGGAGATCACTGATTTCATTTGTCTGGGGTGTGGCCCAGGTACTGAGCATCATTCTCACGTGCAACCAGGGTTGAGAAACACTGATTTAAACAATGCAGACATTTACTGTTTCACTTAACCAGAAGTCTGGCGGTGGCCTTGTAGGCATGGTGTGGGGACTCAGTAATGTCATCAAGGATTTAGGTTCCTCCCAAGTCATTTTCAGCTTGTCAGTGTCTTCAGTCTCAGATACAGATGGCTGCTACAGCTCTGAGCATACAGTGTTCCAACACAGGAGGAAAAGTGAGGTCAAAATACTTCCTCTTCTCACTTGTCTTCAGCAAGGAAAACTTTCTAAGATGCCTCTCTGGGAGATTTCTCCTTATTTCATTGCCTAGAATCCAGCCACTCATAGATGAACTGCTGACCAAGAGAAACAGCTTACATCAACTACCTTGTTCCTGTTACAAAACAAAATGACGGTTCCACTTAACCAAGGAAGAGGACAATGGCTATCAGGTGGGCAACTAACAATGTCTGTCTCTGTAACTGGTTATCCAGAACAAATCAGCAGTAACTCATCCTTAACCTTCGGGATATAGTCAGTCTCCATTGGACCCCATATTAGTTTTCCATTTTCTTTTTGGAGTAGTTTTAACTATTTTGTAAGAAGCAATATTTTCAAACTCTTAATTCTTTCTTGGAGGTCTTCCAAAGAGCAAAGAGAAAATTAAATTTTAAATAAAAAAAATAGAATAAAATTCGTTCTATCTTAGTGATATCCATGTGGGTCCATTGACCCTTTTTAAATTTAAGATAATTATGGGATCTTACTGATCTTATTTTTCTTGCTCCACATTTCACCATTTCATCACTTAAGGAATTCTTTGTCTTCAATTTTTCCCAGTTGTATTTTAAAAAGGAATTACATCATAAGAAAATAGAAAAATCATCGAATTATCTAAAAGGATGATGCAATGGTAAAAAAACAAACAAGTTATCCTTCCATTTTCTTACTGTGTTGCCCGAAGTATTACACCATTTTTCAAAAAGGAATAAAATTAAACTGGAAGAGCTATCTTTATAGTTTGAAAGATCTCATAGAACAAGTTGAGAATTTGGAATTTTTCATTTTCCATCTATAGTAGCAAAGAAAAGGGAATTGACAGAAGAAGATGCTTCAAAATTATTAGATGAATCAGAAGATAAATGCAGAGACAGATAGCACTCTAGACTCTCATAATGATGGTGGAATGGATCATATAAATGAAATCTCAGATTGAATTATTAGATGATGATATTGTAGATGAACTTTCTCAAACTCAAGAATCAACAAGTGGCCTATATATTTCTAAGGATAAAAAGGAAATGTGGTATTTCATCCAGTTAGTCATTCAACAGGAAGCATATCATCACACTGTATTTTGTGACAAGGACATCTGTCTTGTTTTGCTAAAAAGATGTATAATGATATTAATTTTGTTTGTGCACCAGTCTTATTTGAAATGAAGCTTTATTTGAAATGAAGAGGTTTGCTGTGTTTAAATTCTTAACTTTTCTAGTATTTTTTCTTAATATTCCTTTATTCTTCTGCAAATTAATCAAAAATGACTTCAAAACGGTGCTGAATATTTTCTTGGTCTATTGACAAAGATTACTCAGACTACCTAGTTGTGGGCTCAGAAACCTTGATCAGTATCAACAAGAGAAACATATTGATTACCTTGTTTAGGAGAGGCATCCTGCCAGGTTCTGAAGAAACAAAAGAAAACCCAGGTCTGCTCTTGAAGAGCGTATCACCCCACAGGGATATAAATTCCTGTCAGGAATATAAATTTCCTTCCATTAGCTATAAATGCCACCTTAGGGTTTTTCATTGCCAACTCTAGGCTATCCTCAGCTATTTTTTCCTCCAGCTTTCCCCATGTTAACATCTTACACAACTATAGTAGACTATCAACATCAGGAAATTGACATTGGAACAATCCATTCAACTTATTCAGGTTTTACCAGTACAGACTTATTTCTGTGAGTGTATATAGCTCGATGGAATTTGATCACATGTAAAGCCTTGTGAATCACCACCACAATCAAGACCCTCAGCTGCACCATCACCTTAAGTCTTGTTCATTACCCATTTATAGCCATATCCCTCCTCTCCCCATCTTTAACTCTGACAATCACTAATGTGTTCTCAATCTCTAAATTATCTCATGAATGTCATTTAATAGAACCATGAAGAACAAAATCAGAATACCCTTTGACATTAGCTTTTTTCATTCAGCATAATTTCCTTGAGGCTAATACAAATTGTTGCTTGTATTAATAGTTTGTTCCTTTTTATTGCTGCATAGTGTACCATGGTATGACTGTACCATAATTTGTTTAATCATTCAGCTATTGAGGGACACCAGGTTGAGGCTACTAAGAATAAAGCTGCTATGAACAGTCGTGTGTAAGTTCCTGTGCAGAAATCAGTTTTCATTTTCCTGGGGTAAGTGCCTAACAGGGCAATTGGGCAATTGCTGGTCATATAGTAAGTCCATTTTAGTTTTGAAAGAAACTGCCAAACTATTTTCTAGAGTGGTGGTACCATTTTACTTTCCCATCAGCAACATATGAATGATCCAGTTTCTCTGCATCCTCACTTGCATTTGGTGTTATCACTATTTTGAATTTAGCTGTTCTGGTAGGTGTGTAGTTAATCCCACTGCAGTTTAATTTGCATTTTGCTAATGGCTAATGACATTGAACATCTTCTCATATGTGTATTTGCAATCTGCATATTCTTAGTGAAATTTCTTTGTTCACTTTCTAATTGTTTTGTTTTTAATGTTGAGTTCTTTACACATTCTAGATATACCCAGCTATTATTTTTAATCAGCGGCTATAACATTTGAGGGAGAAATGATGACATGAAGTGTCTCTATCTCACTGAACCACGTTAATACTCCTCCCTGTTCTGAAACACCATCTATATCAATCCAATCCAGCTGTCTTCAGAAAGGAACACTGTTTATAAGGCCTGGGTTCCAACCCTGGCAGAACATTTTATTTGCCATTAATCTACTCCACACTATCCTTTTAAGAATTAAAGTGCCAGTTCTTCTTACTTCTTTCTCTAGGATTTGTTATCAGAGCCACAAAAGCAGCTGAGGTAATGCTGACATGACAATTTTTCTGTTTGTTTTTAGTTTTTCCTCCATTTTTCTACTTTCACTAGATGGGTTTCCTTTGCTCATTCATTCCTCTGCTTCCCCACAACTTTAGCTTTCCCCTCCTGTGGCGATGGCACTTGCTTCTACATGCCTATAAAGATCTCGGTTCCTCCGATTAACTGATTCTGCTTCACTGTCCAAATTTCAAATTTCTGAGAGAGATTGGACACCTGAATATTGAGGTCAGTTGTGTATTTCTGGTGTAGCTGTGGCCTGAAGAAGTGATGGCAAGTGATATGTGGTCATCCTTCTGGGGCTGTGGCCTGTGGCGGTTCTCTGAGAAGGAGGACTGAGCAGAAGATTATAGTAATCTTTACTTCAAGGAGCAGAAAGTCAGTGAGGGTTAAGTGGTTCTCTGAGCCAAACAGCTTCAATGGTAGAGGCAGGATATAAACTCTAGCCTATCAAGTTCCAAAGCTTGAACTGTATCAACTATGCCAATCGCCCACCAGCACCACTCCTGGTGGGCCAAGTACACAGGTGTAAGCCTCTGTGCTTGGCGTCTCTAGCTGTTGTAGATGGGGCCTCCAAAACCTGGGTCCTTTGGTGAGATCAACACGTATCCAGAAATATCAGACACAAATTCCAACAGAGAAATATACCTGGAGGAAAGCAGATCTAGTAAATGAAATACAATATACAATTAAAACAATGTTATTCCTTTCTAAACAACTTTTATAGTAGTTTAAATTTACCCTTATATGATTATCATCCTCACAAAAATAGTTTGAGCTCTGGATGATATAGTTCAGTAACAACCAAAGTTAATTCCATAGAGTGGCAGAAAAAAAAAAGATACATACTTTTATGCAAAAACACTTTTTAATTTTTGCCCTTTAATCAGCATTAACTGCCCCCTTTATTAACTAGCCAGTGGACACATAAAACTGATCATCATAAGCCTCCTTATCTTTTAGTCTCTGTACCATATGTAGTTAATAAATTCTTTTACATTCCTAATGTCGTATGTGCTTTTATCATGATTAATCTTGCTGTTTTTCTGATTAGTCTTTCAAAGAGCCAACCTTTGCCTTTCAATTCCATAATTTTTTATCCTTTATGATACAGTTTCAGAGTAGACAGAAATTGGTATCAACCACAGAACACTACCAGCAAAAGGCCAGTTTAAATTTGAGTTGTTTTGTTTACACCTCTATGGAACACGAATTTGGACTGCACACCTATATTAAAAAAAAAAAGATATATACACAGAAAAAGCATGACATGTGCCAAAATATTAACAGTGGCTATGTCTGGGTAGTAGAAATGGGGGCAATGTTCTTCTTCATTTTTTCCAGCATTAAAAAGTATGTATTTCCCCTAGGAATTTACCCCAAGAATGCAGCAGCCCAGTTTGAGAAAGACACATGCACCCCTATGTTTATTGCAGCACTATTTACAATAGCCAAGAAATGGAAGCAACCTAAGTGCCCATCAGTAGATGAATGGATTAAGAAGATGTGGTACATATACACAATGGAATATTACGCAGCAATAAGAAAGAAACAAATCCTACCATTTGCAACAACATGGATGGAGCTAGAGGGTATTATGCTCAGTGAAATAAGCCAGGCCGAAAAAGACAAGTACCAAATGATCTCACTCATATGTGGAGTATAAGAACAAAGAAAAAATAAAAAATAAATAAATAAAAAAATGAAGGAACAAAACAGCAGCAGACTCACAGAACCCACGAATGGACTAATAGTTACCAAAGGGAAAGGGACTGGGGAGATGGATGGGAAGGGAGGGATAAGAGGGTAAAAGGGGCATTACGATTGGCAGACATAGGGTGGGGGGGCACGGGGGGTACTGTACAGCTCAGAGAAGACAAGTAGCGATTCTCATCTCACTACGCTGATGGACAGTGACTGTGGTGGGGTTGGTGGGGGGGACCTTGTGATGGGGGGAGTTCAATCATCACGGTATTGCCCATGTAATTGTAGGTTAATGATACTAAAATAAAATAAATTATTAAAAAAAAAAAAGTATGTATTTCCATTGTAATGTATATAAATACCAAATCACTATGTTGTACACCTGAAACTAATATTGTTGTCAACTACATTTTAAAAAAAGGTATGTACTTCTAATAATTAAGTGCAATGCAGGATTCTTGATTCATCCTAGATTGGGGGGGGAGGCTAAAGAGCACTTCGAAATTTTAATATGAAATGTTATGTTAGGCAGTAATATTCTTCTGTTGAATTTCTTTGGTGTAATGACATTGCAGTTATGTAGAAAAATGTTCTTAGAGATATATGTTGAAGATTGAGGGGTAAAGTGTCTGATGCACAGTTCAAAGGTTTCAGGAAAAACCCTGTTTATAGAGAACATATGGCAAAATATCAAAAGTAAGTTAATCTTAAGGGTGTATGTGTGTTCACTGCACTCTTTGAAATTATCTGTAGATTTGAAATTTTCAAGATAAAAATTGGGGGAAAATGATTTACTTCTGTAACAAAACAGTTGGAAAACAAAGGCCCATAGGACAACCAGTCACTGATTAAGATACTTTCTAGCTGGATGGGTCTCACACTTTTGTCTGAGAGGCTCTGTCCCACGTCAGTGACAGTGGCTCACCACAGGCGGTTGCACCAACAGGCAAGGCTGCTGATCACCATCCCCCAGAGTTGGCAAGCATGACCTGGGGCTTATGCACCTGTTCTCTGGGATAATGAGATGATGCCTTTTGATGAGGGTAAAGTATTAAAACAACTCTGAGAAATTTTGCTATTTGAAAATGAAATCAAGCATATGGCAACTTTCTATAGCACATAATATGCTCAGAATGGGCAAAATCATTGGTATCATGGTAGTGGTGCATATATTATTTCCACTTCCATTTTCCTACCATTAAGTCTCAATTCTCTGGGGGAGAAAATTTTTTATAAAGATTTAATCATAAAGGAAAGGAATAAGGATAATGTTTCTTGGTTTCAAAGTTCTGATTTATAAGTTAAATCAAGTCAATAAAAAATCTTTCTTCAGCCAAATAAAAGAAGGGGATCAAAAGAACCTTTTGCAAATCCTTGGTATTACCAGGTTTCTATGGACCTGAAATATAGCACTCAAGGATTATATCTTTAAACACTATACACTATGTATAATAAGCAAGTTGAGGAAATAAAAACAAAACACATGTCTACAAACATGCTTTCCAAAGTATTATAAATAAACTTTTACTTCAGGATCTTGAAATCAAAATTAATCATAGAGTATTCAGAATTAACCCTAACAACAACACAAGATAAAATAGCCAATGGCTTAATAGCTGACATTTATATAAAATATAACCACGGAAAGGAGGTGGTACATAGGATTGGATTAAATATGGCAGTGTGAGACACAGGCTTCCTCCTAAAACCACATATAATATACAAAAATATAATTAATACAACTAATCCTGAAAGAGCAACAGGAAAGAGGACTGGGCCAGACTGCATACACCTGGAGAAAAGAGCAGACAGCACAGAACAGGGTAACGTACCAAAGCTGTGGCCCAGCGGCACCAAAACCCTTCCTCCACCCCAGCTCATGGGCTGGAGGAAGAGAAACTGAGCAGGGAGGGAGTGGAGGCCTGGGACTGCTGAATACCTAACTCCAGAGATCTGCTCTGGTGGCACAGACCTACATTTCATGCTGCTTGCATGATACTCTCTACAATTACAGGCAGAATTCCTGGAGAGACTGGGATTACAGCCACTTTTAGAAAGCAGGGATCCATACCCAGCTGCTCTGGGACAAAAGAAAGGTGGGCAGTCTGAGAGACGTCCTAACAAGGAAGCCCTTAGCAAGAGGGCTACTAAAGGTGCAAGGATTGCACAGAGCTTACTGCTCAGGAGAGAGAGCAGGTAGACAAAATTGTCTAGATGCACTCTGCCCAGCACGTTGAGAGCTTTGCCATATAGACTCTCATATTTAAGGAGGAAAAAGAAATCTTCCTCCTTAGACGATCTTCAGGTGCTCCAGCTCCCTGGCTGGCTACACAGCTCCAAGGATCCCCTCCATAATACACAGCCTTCTGCAACTTTCTTCTGGCCAGCCCCACCTGGCTTGCAAACCGGCAAACCCTACCCTGGCATTAGGCCAGGCAGAGGGAAGATCTGTCTGCAGCAACTACAAACGCAAAGCACAGAGGCTTATACCTGTGTGCTCGGCCCACTGGTTCAGGCAATGGAGACATGCATAGAAGCCGGGTAGCAGGAAACAGCTCTTTCCTCCCCCCAGGCACCAATACCACTCCCCTGTGACCACCGACATTGCTTCAGGGGCTGAGCAGCTCCAGGGAGTAGAGCTTCTGGGCGCTAGAGGGTGCCATATACAAATATGAAATGCCAAAGGAACCTGGTTCAGAGTAAATTATTAATACCACTCCTGAGAAATATTTAAATGACATCGACCTCATGAGTCTTCCTGAAAGGGAATTCAAAATAAAAATCATGAACATGCTCATGGAGGTATGGAAAGATATTGAAGAACTCGGGAATGAATTCCATTCAGAGATCCAATCGTTGAAGAGCGCAATGGAGGGTATTAAAAGCAGATAGGATATGGCGGAGGAGACAAATGAAATAGAAACTAGAGAAGAGGAATGCAAAGAAGCTGAGGCACAGAGAGAAAAAAGAATCTCTAAGAATGAAAGAATATTGAGAGAACAGTGTGACCAATCCAAACGGAACAATATTCGCATTATAGGGGCACCAGAAGAAGAGAGAGAAAAGGGGATAGAAAGTGTCATTGAGGAGGTAATTGCTGAACATCCCCAATCTGGGGAAGGAGATAGTCTCTCAAGCCATGGAGGTGCACAGATATCCCAACAAAAGGGGTCCAAGGAAGATAACATTAAGACATATAATAATTAAAATAGTAAAGATCAAGGATAAAGACAGACTTTTAAAAGCAGCTAGAGAGAGAAAAAAAATCACATACAAAGAAAAACCCATCAGGCTATCATCAGAATTCTCAACAGAAATCTGACGAAAGGAGTGGCATGATATATTTAATGCAATGAAGCAGAAGGGCCTTGAACAAAGAATACATTATCTGGCAAGATTATCATTTAAATTTGAAGTAGGGATTAAATAATTTCAAGATAAGCAAAAGCTCAGAGAATTTAAGCTCCAACAAACCATCTCTACAGTGTACTTTGGAGTTTGGAGGGACTGCTATAGATGGAAGTGTTCCTAAAGTTTGATAGCTATCACCAGCGGTAATAAAACCACAGTAAAGAAAGTAGAACCTAATTACTAAGCAAATGAAAAATTAAAATAACAACCTCCAAAGTCAATCAAGGGATAGACAAAGAGTACAGAATATGATACCTAATATATAAAGAATGGAGGAGGAAGAAAAAGGAGGAAGAAAAAAAAGAACCTTTACATTGTCTCTGTAATAGCATATTAAGTGAGTTAAGTTAGACTCCTAGATAGTAATGAAGTTAACCTTGAACCTTTGGTAACCACGAATCTAAAGCCTGCAATGGCAATAAGTACATACCTATCCATAATCACCCTAAATGGACATGGACTGAATGCACCAATCAAAAGACATAGAGTCACTGAATGGATAAAAAAACAAGGTCTATCTATAAGCTACCTACAAAAGACTCACTTTAAACCCAAGACGTACACAGACTATAATTGAAGGGATGGAAAACGATATTTCATGCAACTAATAGGGAGAAGAAAGCAGGAGTTGCAGTACTTGTATCAGACAAAATAGACTTCAAAACAAAGAAAGTCACAAGAGACAAAGAAGGACATTACATAATGATAAAAGGGTCAACCCAACAAGAAGATATAACCATTATAAAAATCCATGCGTCCAACACAGGATCACCTAAATATGTGAAACAAATAATAACAGAATTAAAAGGAGAAATAGAATGCAAAGCATTCATTCGAGGAGACTTCAACACTCCACTCACTCTGAAGGACAGATCAAGCAGACAGAAAATAAGTAAGGAGACAGAGGCATTGAACAACACATTAGAACAGAAGGACCTAACAGACATCTACAGAACTCTACACCCAAAAGCAGCAGAATACACATTCCTCTCAAGTGCACATGGAACATTTTCAAGAATAGATCATATACTAAGCCACAAAAAGAGCCTTGGCAACTTCAGAAAGATTGAAATTGTACCAAGCAGTTTCTCAGACCACAAAGGTATGAAACTAGAAATAAATTACACAAAGAAAATGAAAAATGCCACAAACACATGGAGACTTCACAACATGCTCCTAAATAACCAATGGATCAATGACCAAATAAAAACAGAGATCAAGCAATATATGGAGACAAATGACAACAATAATTCAACACCACAAAATCTGTGGGATGCAGCCAAGGCCCTGTTAAGAGGAAAGTATACTGCAATACAGGCCTACCTCAGGAAAGAAGAACATTCCCATATGAGCAGTCTAAACTCACAATTAATGAAGCTAGAAAAAGAAGAAATGAGAAAAGAAAAATCACTATGGACACCACAGAAATACAAAGAATTATTAGAGAATACTATGAAAAATTACATGCTAACAAACTGGGTAACCTAGGAGAAATGGACAACTTTCTAGAAAAATACAACCTTCCAAGGCTGACCCAGAAAGAAACAGAAAATCTGAAAAGACCAATTACCAGCAACGAAACTGAACTGGTAGTCAAAAAACTACCTAAAAACAAAACGCCTGAACCAGATGGCTTCACCACTGAATTTCATCAAACATTTAGTGAAGACCTAACACCCATCCTCCTTAAAGTTTTCCAAAGAGTAGAAGAAGAGGGATCACTTCCAAACTCATTCTATGAGGCCAGCATGATTCTAATACCAAAACCAGGCAAAGACACCACAAAAAAAGAAAATTACAGACAAATATCCCTGATGAACATAGACCCAAAAATACTCAACAAAATATTAGCAAACCGAATTAAAAAATACATCAAAAAGATCATCTATCATGATCAAGTAGGATTTATTCCAGGGATGCAAGGATTGTACAACATTCGAAAATCCATCAACATCATGCACCACGTCAACAAAAAGGAGAAAAACCACATGATCATCTGCATAGATACTGAAAAAGCATTTGACAAAATTCAACATCCATTCATGATTAAAACTCTGAAAAAAATGGGTACACAGTGCAAGTACCTCAACATAATAAAGGCCATATATGACAAACCCACAGCCAACATTATATTTAACAGCTAGAAGCTGAAAGCTTTTCCTTTAAGATCGGGAACAAGACAAGGATGCCCACTATCCCCACTTCTATTCAACATAGTACTGGAGGTCCTAGCCATGGCAATCAGACAACACAAAGAAATAAAAGGCATCCAGATTGACAAGGAAGAAGTTAAACTCACCCTGTTTGCAGATGACATGATACTGTACATAAAAAACCTATAGAATCCACTCCAAAATGACTAGACCTAACATCTGAATTCAGCAAAGTTGTGCGATACAAAATTAATACGCAGGAATCTGTGGCATTCCTATACACTAACAATGAACTAGCAGAGAGAGAAATCAGGAAAACAATTCCATTCACAGTTGCATCAAAAAGAATAAAATACCTAGGAATAAACCTAACCAAGTTGGTGAAAGACCTATACCCTTCAAACTACAAGACACTCATGAGAGAAATTAAATAAGATACCAATAAATGGAAAAACATCCCATGCTCATGGATAGGAAGAATTAATATTGTCAAAATGGCCATCCTGCCTAAAGCAATCTACAGATTCCATGCAATTTCTATCAAAATACCAACAGCATTCTTCAACGAACTAGAGAAAATCATTCTAAAATTCATACAGAACCACAAAAGACCCCGAATAGCCAAAGGAATCCTGAGAAGGAAGAATAAAGATGGGGGAATTATGCTCCCCAACTTCAAGCTCTACTACAAAGCCACAGTACTCAAGACAATTTGGTACTGGCACAAGAACAGACCCATAGACCAATGGAACAGACTAGAGAGTCCTGATATAATCCCAACCATATATGGTCAATTAATATATGATAAAGAGCCATGGACATACAATGGGGAAATGACAGCCTCTTCAACAGCTGGTGTTGGCAAAACAGTTGGACAGCTACATGCAAGACAATGAAACTGGATTATTGTTTAACCCCATACAGGAAAGTAAACTCAAAATGGATCAAGGACAGAATATAAGTCATGAAACCATAAAACTCTTAGAAGACAACATAGACAAAAATCTCCTGAGTATAAGCATGAGCAAATTCTTCCTGAACGCATCTCCTTGAGCAAGGGAAACAAAAGCAAAAATGAACTCATGGGACTACATCAAACGAAAAAGTTTCTGTATGGCAAAGGACACCATCAACAGAACAAAAAGGTATCCTACAGTATGGGAAAATATATTTGTAAATGACATCTGACAAGGGGTTAACATCCAAAATATATAAAGAACTTACATGCCTCAACACCCAAAAAGCAAATAACCGAATTAAAAAATGGGCAGAGGATATGAAGAGACAGTTCTCCAAAGAAGAAATTCAGATGGCCAACAGACACATGAAAAGATGCTCCACATCACTAATCATCAGGGGAATGCAAAATCAAACCACAACGAGATATCACCTCACACCAGTAAGGATGGCCAGCATCAAACAGACTAAGAACAACAAATGCTGGTGAGGATGCGGAGAAAGGGGAACCCTCCTACACTGCTGGTTGAAATGTAAGCTAGTTCAACCATTGGGGAAAGCAATATGGAGGTTCCTCAAAAAACTAAAAATAGAAATACCATTTGACCCGGGAATCCCACTCCTTGGAATTTACCCAAAGAACACAACTTCTCAGATTTAAAAAGACATATGCACCCCTATGTTTATTGCAGCACTTTTTACAATAGTCAAGATATGGGAGCAACCTAAGTGTCCATCAGTAGATGAATGGATAAAGAAGAGGTGGTACATATACACAATGGAATATTATTCAGCTATAAGAAACACATCCTACCATTTTGCAACAACATGGATGGAGCTGTAGGATATTATGCTCAGTGAAATAAGCCAGGCGGAGAAAGACAAGTGCCAAATGATTTCCCTCATTTGTGGAGTATAACAATGAAGGAAGAAAATAGCAGCAGACTCAGAGACTCCAAGAAGGAACTAGTGGTTACCAAAGGAGAGGGTTGTGGGAGGGAGGGTGGGGAGGGTGGGAGAAGGGGATTGAGGGGTATTATGTTTAGTACACATGGTGTGGGGGATCAAGGGGAAAACAGTGTAGCACAGAGAAGGCAAACAGTGAATCTGTGGCATCTTACTACACTGATGGACAGTGACTGCATTGGGGTATGGGTGGGACTTGATAATATGGGTACATGTAGTAACCACATTGTTTTTTCATGTGAAACCTTCATAAGAGTGTATATCAATAATTAATAAAAAAAGAACCCCCCCAAAAAAGAAAGAAAAAATATTACCACGTACCAGGATCTAAGTGCTTTTACCTCATTTAATTCTGACAACCCTCTAAGTAGTTACTGTTATTACATCCATTTTATAGATGAATTATTCTATGTCTAAATTCTCTACATATTTTGCTCCTTCCAATCTATAAAACTATCCTGTTTTGAGAAACCTGATTTTATTTTACTTCTATTCCCCTACTCCCATCCCTGTACTCTGCCCTCATCAAGTGGCCTTATCTGTATTAAGCTCTCATTAGAACAATTACCAAAAAACCATGAAATAATTAAATCTTGTTTGTTCAGAATAAAAGGACCTAAAATACTTTCTCAACTCTTTGACTATTCTCTTATCTAGGCTTCAAAGACTTGCTAAGAAAAGTACTGCTGATACTGATAAAGTATCTTACCAGGAGCAACACTATCAAAACAATATCTTTCTCTTCTGTGTGTACAATGTGTAGCAGAATGGGGGTGGTGATGGAAACTATGGTAGTAAATGTAAGATAAATTTTCTAGAAACATTTTCATTTCATGTTAAGACCACATCAAGCTAAATATGTAATTGTGAAAATTTTATTTTTTAAAAAACCAGGCCATACAGACAGACAACTGAAAGTCAACTAGGAAGAAATTTCCAAAACAAACAGTCTCATCTAAAAAATTATTTAACATGTTTAGGGCCCGTATTAGAAACACAGTCCCCTTGGTCCAGTTCAGATACAGAAAGAGCAGCCCACGGTGACACACTTGGGAAGAGGACTGCTGCAGCACTTCCCAGTCCATGACATAACAAACGATGAACCCCTAGAAGGTACTTCAATGCTCAGAAGTTTTATTTTGGTAATTTTGAAGGTAAGAAGTAAAATAAAATTACTTTCCATTGGTACATGTCATTGGCCTCAGTGATCTCAGTCACAATGCTTCTGAATAGCTTCCATTTGGGGGCAGAGCAATCTGCAGAGATGATAGTTTTTACACATGCTCAGTTACTTATACCAGTATCATTACTACATTATCTTATAAAAACAAACAGTTATAAGGAGTTTCCTAAAGATTAAAAACAAAAGAAAACAAAAGTCCAGATTCATCAAAGATTGAGTAAAAAGCCAATACTTTCCTAAGGTCACTTCCTTACTCTATTCCGGCTTAAATGCAAAAGCTGACAGTTTCTGGTTGGGAGAAAGATCTAAAGGTTTTTGCTTTTTAGGCAAATTCAGATTCTCCTTTGGTTTTTCTTTGTGGTTTTCACCTTCATGACTTTTTTCGACAACATGTTTTCGCTTCTTTGCTTCAGTTCCATTAACTGAAGTTCCTCCTTTGGCCTTGGTAGTCCATGCCTTTGTAAAAATATTGAAAGAGAAAAGATTTTTAGATTTTAGGCAGTAACAAAGAAATAGAAGGAAATGATTTCTGTACTCTTCCAGACAACATTCCTGTATATAAAGCAGCATAATTAGCACTTGAATTGTTAAGCTAATCATTAAGGGTTCACATTGTTAACAAATCTCTAATTACTTAATTGCAGGGCATATCTAAAAATTTACATTCTACCTCTATGATCTGTCAATCTAAACTGCTTATACTTAACCATACCAGTGCAAAATACTGTAACTTCAAGTATTTTAAAATGAAATATTTTATTTCTGAATTATTATAGCTTCACATGCAGTTTTAAGAAGAAACCAAGAAAGATCCTATGTACCCTTTACCCAGATTCCCCTAATAGTAGTATCTTGCAGAACTATAGTGCAGTATCACAATCCGGACATTGACATTGATATAGTCCCTTTTTATTTCTACTCATTTGTGTGTATTTAATTCTATTGTACGTTCCTGTATATTCCACTACACCCAAGATACAGAACAGTTCCATTACTACAAGGATCCCTCGTGTTGCCCCCACAACCCACCCACCCCTAGCAAACAGTACTATGTTGTTCATCATTATCACGTTGTCATTTCAGGGAAGTTATGTACAGTATATATTCTTTTTGGATTGGCTTCTATGCACTAAGAAAAATCTCACCAAGTTCACTCGTTTCATCTGTCTCTTAAATCTCTTTTATTTATAAGTTGTTCCTCCTCCTTTATTTCCCTTTCTTTTTATTTATTGTAGAAAAGGGACACTTTGGGCTGTAGAATTTCTCACCTTAACAAACTAGATTTAAGTAAATATTTAAGGCTTACTCTAAAAATACTAATTTTTGTTTCAAAAACGTAACCTTCTGTCAAGTCTCTTTCTCTTGATTGCTGCATGAAGTCTTATTCATTCAGATGCCTTTTATCTAATTCTTTAGAAGTTTATCGTTTTATAAGTATTAATAAAAAATGAGAGAAACACAAAGTTGCTGAGACCTTAAATGAGGCTAAAGGTGGTCATTCTAGCTCCCTCATTTTACAATATCTTTATCCATAAAACCCAGTTTATCGAGGCAAGTATCTACGTCAGTAGGTGCCTATGATGTTACAATACCATCCCTGGGGAAGTGAGATCCAAGGATTTCATTGATATTTTCCTTCATTGCAAAAGAAAGCTGCTCCTAGCCTCCCTTCACGTGGCAGACCTCCCTTCACGTGGCAGAAATTTATGTAAGAAGCAATAGATAAGAGCCACCTGGTCTAATTTTCATGTGACAGGCAGAAACGTAAAACCAGTTTTTTTTTTCCTTAAAAGCAGTACTCTAATTTAGAATTCATTGTGTAAGTGAACAGCAATGTAAAGAATTCTGCTCACAAGGACCCTAAAGTACTAGCAGTAGTCCAAAAATGTGAACTGATTTCATTATTTTTTATTTTCTTGGTAGAATACAGAATTTAGCACTGACTTTTTTCCCTCTAATTTTAATACACAGTTACATTAGCAACAGTATGGTTACTAGACTCCCCTATTATAAATCCCCACCACATACCCCATTGCAGTCACTGTCCATCAGCTTAGTAGGATGTTATAGAATCACTACTTGTCTTCTCCATGTTATACCGCCTTCCCTATATCCCCCCGCCCCACTCCCACCCCAGCGACATTATGTGTGCTAATTGTAATAGCCCTTTTTCCCCCTTATCCCTCCCTTCCTACCCATCTTCCCCAGTCTCTTTCCCTTGGGTAACTGATAGTACATTCTTGGGTTCTGTGAGTCTGCTGCTGTTTTGTTCTCTCAGTTTTTTCTTTGTTCTTGTACTCCACAGATGAGTGAAATCATTTGATACTTGTTTTTCTCCACCTGGCTTATTTAACTGAGCATAATACCCTCTAGCTCCATCCATGTTGTTGCAAAGGGTAGGAGTAGTTTTCTTCTTATAGCTGAGTAATATTCCATTGTGTATATATATAACACATCTTCTTTATCCATTCATCTACTGAGGGACACTTAGGTTGCTTCCATTTCTTGGCTATTGTAAATAGTGCTGAAATAAACACAGGGGTGCATATGTCTTTTTCAAACTGGGCTGCTACATTCTTGGGGTAAATTCCTAGGTGTGGAATTCCTGGGTTAAACAATACTTCTACTGTGAGTTTTTTGAGGACCTTCATACTGCTTTCCACAATGGTTGTACTAATTTACATTTCAACCAGCAGTGTAGGAGGGTTCCTCTTTCCCCACATCCTCGCCAACATTTGTTGTTTGTGTTTTGGATGTTGCCTGTCCTCACTCACTGCTGTGAGGTGATATCGCATTGTGGTTTTAATCTGCATTTCTCTGATGATTAGCGATGTGGAGCATCTTTTCATGTGCCTGTTGGCCATCTGTATTTCTTCTTTGGAGAAGTGTCTATTCATGTCCTCAGCCAATTTCTTAATTGGATTATTTGCTTTTCGTTTGTTAAGGTGCGTGAGTTCTGTATATATTTTGGATGTCAACCCTTATTGGATACGTCATTTATGAATATATTCTCCCTTACTGAAGGATGTCTTTTTGTTCTACTCATGGTGTCCTTTGCTGTACAGAAAATTTTCAGCTTGATATAGTCCCACTTGTTCATTTTTGCTTTTGTTTCCTTGCCCGGGGAGATATGTTCATGAAGAAGTCGCTCATATTTATGTCCAAGAGATTTTTGCCTATGTTTTTTTTTGGAAGAGTTTTATGGTTTCATGACTTACATTCAGGTCTTTGATCCACCTTGAGTTTACTTTTGTGTATGGGGTTAGACAGTAGTCCAGTTTCATTCTCTTACATGTAGCTGTCCAGTTTTTCCAACACCAGCTGCTGAAGAGGCTGTCTTCTCCCCATTGTATACCCAAGGCTCCTTTATCAAATATTAATTGACTGTAAATGTTTGGGTTAATGTAAGGATTTTCTATTCTGTACCACTCGTCTGTGGGTCTGTTTTTGTGCCAATACCAAATTGTCTTGATTACTGAAGCTTTGTAGTAGAGCTTGGAGTCAGGGAGCATAATTCCCCCTGTTTGATTCCTCCTTCTCAGGATTGCTTTGGCTATTCGGGGTCTTTTGTGGTTCCATATGAATTTTACAATTATTTGTTCCAGTTCATTGAAAACAGCTGTTGGTAGTTTGATAGGGATTGCATTGAATCTATAGGTTGCTTTAGCTAGTATAGCCACTTTGACAATATTTATTCTTCCTAGCCAAGAGCATGGGATGCATTCCCATTTGTTAGTGTCCTCTTCAGTTTCTCTTAGGAGTGTCTTGTAGTTTTCAGAGTACAGGTCTTTCACTTCCTTCGTTAGGTTTATTCCTAGGTATTTTATTCTTTTTGATGCAATCGTGAATGGAATTGTTTTTCTGATTTCTCTTTCTGTTAGTTCATCATTAGTGTATAGGAAAGCAATAGATTTCTGTGCGTTAATTTTGTATTCTGCAACTTTGCTGAATTCAGATATTAGTTCTAGTAGTTTTGGAGTGGAGTCTTTAGGATTTTTTATGTACAGTATCATGTCATCTGCAAATAGTGACAATTTGACTTCTTCTTTACCAATCTGGATGCCTTGTATGTCTTTGTTTTGTCTGATTGCCGTGGCTAGGACCTCCAGTACTATGTTGAACAACAGTGGAGAGAGTGGGCATCCCTGTCTTGTTCCCGAACTTAAATGAAAACCTTTTGGCTTCTCGCTATTAAGTATGATGTTAGCTGTGGGTTTGTCATATATGGCCTTTATGATGTTGAGGTACTTACCCTCTATACCCATTTTGTTGAGAGTTTTAATCATGAATGCATGCTGAATTTTGTCAAATGCTTTTTCAGCATCTGAAGAGATGATCATGTGGTTTTTGTTCTGCTTTTTGTTGATGTGGTGGATGATGTTGATGGATCTTCTAATGTTGTACCATCCTTGCATCCCTGGGATGAATGCCACTTGACCATGGTGTATGATCCTCTTGATGTATTTTTGAATTCGGTTTGCTAACATTCTGTTGAGTACTTTTGCATCTACATTCATCAGGGATATTGGTCTGTAATATTCTTTTTGTTGAGGTTTCTGCCCGGTTTTTGGTATTAGAGTGATGCTGGCTTCATAGAATGAGTTTGGAAGTATTCCCTCCTCTTCTATTTTTTGG
The DNA here is from genome assembly GCA_029783875.1 of Phataginus tricuspis. Lineage (NCBI taxonomy): Eukaryota > Metazoa > Chordata > Mammalia > Pholidota > Manidae > Phataginus > Phataginus tricuspis. The sequence continues at coordinate 46,560,360 of JAQQAC010026072.1, read as the reverse complement.
ATAACTTTAAGAAGAATGGGTGTTATTTCTTCTCTATATGTCTGGTAGAATTCAGACGTGAATACATCTGTCCACGGGTTTTGTTCTTGGGTAGTTTTTTGATTACCAATCGAATTTCATTGCTGATGATTGGTCTGTTTTGTTTTTATGTTTCTTTGTGGGTCAGTCTTGGAAGGTTGTATTTTTCTAAGAAGTTGTCCATGTCTTCTAGGTTTTCCAGCTTGTTAGCATATAGATTCTCATAATATTCTCTTATAATTCTTTGTATTTCTGTGGGGTCCATCGTTATTTTCCATTTCTCATTTCTGATTCTGTTTATGTGTGTAGATTCTCTTTTTCTCTTAATGAGTCTGGCTAGGGGTTTATATATTTTGTTTAATTTTTCAAAGAACCAGCTCTTGGTTTCATCGATATTTTTCTATTGTTTTATTCTTCTCAATTTTATTTATTTCTTCTCTGATCTTTATTATGTCCCTCCTTCTGGTGACTTTGGGCCTCCTTTGTTCTTCTTTTTCCAATTTCAGTAATTGTGTCTTTAGACTATTCATTTGGGAATATTCTTCCTTCTTTAAATAGGCCTGGATTCAATGTACTTTCTTCTTAAAACTGCCTTTGCTGCATCCCACAGAAGTTGTGGCTTTGTGTTGTTGTTGTCATTAGTCTCCACATATTCTTTGATTTCTGTTTCAATTTGGTCGTTAACCCATTGATTAATTAGGAGAATGTTGTTAAGTCTCCATGTATTTGTGAGCCTTTTTGATTTCTTTCTAAAATTTATTTCTAGTTTTATACCTTTGTGATCTGAGAAGTTGGTTGGTAAGATTTCAATATTTTTGAATTTACTGAGGTTCTTTTTGTGGTCTAGTATGTGGTCTATTCTGGAAAATGTTCCATGTGCACTTGAGAAGAATGTGCATCCTGCTGCTTTTGGGAGCAGAGTTCTGTAGATGTCTCTTAGGTCCATCTGTTCTAGTGAGTTCTTCAGTGCCTCTGTGTCTTTACTTATTTTCTGTCTGGTTGATCTGTTCTTTGGAGTGAGTGGTGGGTTGAAGTCTCCTAAAATGAATGCATTGCTTTCTATTTCCTCCTTTAATTCTGTTAGTATTTGTTTCACATATGCTGGTGCTCCTGTGTTGCGTGCATATATATTTATAATGGGTATGTCTTCTTGTTGGACTGACCCCTTTGTCATTATGTAATGTCCTTCTTTATCTCTTGCTACTTTCTTCGTTTTGAAGTCTATTTTGTCTGATACAAGTACTGCAACACCTGCTTTTTCTCCTTGTTGTTTGAATGAAATATCTTTTTCCATCCCTTCACTTTTAGTCTGTGTGTATCTTTGGGTTTGAGGTGAGTCTTTTGTAAGCAGCATAGAGATGGGTCTTGCTTTTTTATCCATTCTATTACTCTGTGTCTTTTGATTGGCACATTCAGTCCATTTATATTTAGGGTGATTGTCGATAGATATGTACTTTTTGACAATGCTGGGTTTAGATTCGTGGTTACCAAAGGTTCAAGTGTTGCTTATTTACTATCTAACAATCTAACTTAACTTTATTGTTCAGTTATTGTAAACACCGTCTGACGTTTCTTTCTTTCTCTCCCTTCCTATTCTTCCTCCTCCATTCTTTATATACTAGGTGTTTTATTCTTCGCCTTTAGTTGGTATTTGGATGGTCTGCTTTCTTTGCTATGATTTTATTTTCTCTGGTGACATCTTTTTAGCCTTCGGAGTGCTTCCCTCTTGAGCAGTCCCTTTAAGATATCCTGTAGAGGTGGTTTATGAGAGGCAAACTCTCTTAACTTTCGCTTGTCTGGAAATTGTTTAATCCCCCCGTCTTATTTAAATGATAATCGTGCTGGATAAAATATTCTTGGTTCGAGGCCCTTCTGTTTCATTATGTTAAATATATCATGCCATTCTCTTCTGGCCTGTAAAGTTTCCGTTGAGAAGTCTGATGATAGTCTGATGGGTTTTCCTTTGTAGGTGATCTTTTTTTCTCTCTCTAGCTGCCTTTAATACCCTGTCTTTATCTCTGATTTTTGCCATTTTAATTATGTGTCTTGGTGTTGTCTTCCTTGGGTGTCTTGTGTTGGGAGATCTGTGGGCTTCCGTGGACTGCGAGACTATTTCCTTCCCAAACATGGGGAAGTTTTCAGCAATTATTTCTTCAAAGACACTTTCTATCCCGTTTTCTCTCTCTTCTTCCTCTGGTACTCCTATAATGTGAATATTGTTCCGTTTGGATTGGTCTTAATATTCTTTCATTCCTAAAGATCCTTTTAACTCTCTCTCTGCCTCAGCTTCTCTGTATTCCTGTTCTCTATTTTCTATTCCATTAACAGTCTCTTGCATCTCGTCCAGTCTGCTGCTAAGCCTGTCGTTCGCTTGTCTCAATTTTGCATTGTCTTTCCTCACTTCCCTCACTTCCTTCCTCAGGTCTTGCATATTTCTCTGTAGATCCATCAGTATGGCTATGACTTTTGTTCTGAATTCTTTTCAGGAAGGTTGTGCATTTCCATCCCTTCAGGTTCCCTCTTTGGTGTTGTCTGGGTCTGGGTGAGTTTTGTTTGTACCTCTGTCTTTTCATGGCGACAGAAGTGTTCACTGGTAGGTGCCATGTATGTCAGCTGGGCTCTTTAAGACTTTTAAAAAGCAAAAAAAAAAAAAAAAAAAAAGGAAAGATATTTAAAAAAAGAAAAAGAAATAAAAGAAAGAAAAGAGAAAAAAAAGAAAGAAGGAAAAGAAAGAAAAGAAAAGAAAAAGAAAGAAAGAAATAAAGAACACCCACCAGGAGTAGATTCTGTGGGGATGCTGTAGGTGGCGCTGTTGCTCCAGTATTCTGCGGCCATGGCCGAGGCGCTTCACAGGGCCCTTTGTAGCTCTGTCCTGGGCAGAACGAATGGGAGGCTGTTGATCTCTGTGGGAAGTCTGAGTAAGGCTACTCTTTCCCAATTGCCAGACAAGGGGTCCATATTCCCCAGGACTTCTAGCCTGCTGGGCCGAGTGTGCTGGGACGATCCTGGGCCCTTGTCTCTTTAAGACAGCTAAAAAAAAAAGTGTGCACTTTTCTTTTGTCCTGGGAGCCAGCTGCGAGGACTCGGCTGCATTCCCAAGCTCAGATCCTGCACCCTCGGTCTCTCCAATCTCCGATACACCGCGCGAGGTGTGTCAGCGCTCCCAGCGCAGATCACCAGGGCTGGTTATTTCGTGGGCCTCTACTTCCACTCCCTGTTGGCTCTGAATCCTCTCCTTCCGCTGGTGTGCTGGGGTGGGGGAGTGCTCGGGTCCCACCGCAACGCCGCTCCATATCTTACCCGCCTTGTGGGGTGCTGAGTCCTCTCAGGTGTAGATGCAGGCTGTGTGCTGTCCTGTATCTTCTGATCTCTTTTTAAGGAATAGTTGTATTTGTTGTATTTTCATAAATACATATGGTTTTGGGAGGAGATTTCCGACGCCTTGCTCATGCCGCCATCTTCCCAGAAGTCCGCCTGTTTTTTTCTAAGAGTTTTATGGTTTCATGATTTACATTCAGGTGTTTGATCCATTTTGAGTTTACTTTTGTGTATGGGGTTAGACAGTAAACAGTTTCATTCTCTTATATGTAGCTGTCCAGTTTTGCCAACACCAGCTGTGGAAGAGGCTGGCATTTCCCCATTGTATATCCATGCCTCCTTTATCGTATATTAATTGACCATATATGCTTGGGTTTATATCTGGGCTCTCTATTCTGTTCCACTGGTCTATGGGTCTGTTCTTGTGCCAATACCAAATTGTCTTGATTACTGTAGATTTGTAGTAGAACTTGAAGTCAGGGAGCATAATCCCTCCTGCTTTATTCTTCCTTCTCAGGATTGTTTTGGCTATTCGGGGTCTTTTTGGTTCCATATGGATTTTAGAGCTATTTGCTCTAGTTCATTGAAGAATGCTGTAGGTATTTTGATAGTGATTGCATTAAATATGTAGATTGCTTTAGGCAGGATGGGCATTTTGACAATTGTAATTTTTCCTAGCCAAGAGCATGGGATGAATTTCCATTTATTAGTGTCCTCTTTAATTTCTCTTAAGAGTGTCTTCTGGTTTTCAGGGTATAGGTCTTTCACTTCCTTGGTTAGGTTTATTCCTAGGTATTTCATTCATTTGGATGCGATTGTGAATGGAATTGTTTTCCTGATTTCTCCTTCTGCTAGTTCATCGTTAGTGTTTGGGAATGCAACAGATTTCTGTGTATTAACTTTGTGTCCCGCAACTTTCCTGAATTCAGATATTAGATCTAATAGTTATGGAGTGGATTCTTTAGGGTTTTTCATGTACAATATCATGTCATCTGCAAACAGGGGCAGTTTAACTTTTTCCTTGCCAAAATGGATGCCTTTTATTTCTTTGTGTTGTCTGATTGCCATGGCTAGGACCTCAAGAACTATGTTGAATAAAAGTGGGGAGAGTGGGCATCCTTGTCTTGTTCCCAATCTTAAAGGAAAAGCTTTCAGCTTCTTGTTGTTAAGTATAATGTTGGCTTTGGGTTTGTCTAATATGGCCTTTATTATGTTGAGGTACTTGCCCTCTATACCCATTTTGTTCAGTTTTTATCATGAATAAATGTTGAATTTTGTCGAATGATTTTTCAGCATATATAGAGTTGATCATGTGGTTTTGTACTTGTTTTTGTTGATGTAGTGCATGATGTTGATGGAAATTCAAATGCTGTACCATCCTTGCATCCCTGGGATGAATCCCACTTGATCGTGATGGATGATCTTTTTGATGTATTTTTAAGTTCGGCTTGGTAATATTTTTTTGAGTATTTTTGCAGCTATGTTCATCAGGAATATTGGTCTGTAATTTTCTTTTTTTGTGGTGTCTTTGCCTGATTTTGGTATGAGAGTGATGTTGGCCTCATAGAATGAGTTTGGAAGTACTCCTTCCTCTTCTACGTTATGGAAAACTTTAATGAGGATTGGTATTAGGTCTTCACTAAATGTTTGATAAAATTCAGCAATGAAACCATCTGGTCCAGGCACATTGTTCTTAGGTAGGGTTTTGATTACCAATTCAATTTCTTGCTGGTAATTGGTCTATTCAGATTTTCTGTTTCTTCCCGGGTGAGGCTTGGAAGGTTGTATTTTTCTAGAAAGTTGTCCATTTCTTCTAGGTTATCCAGTTTGTTACCATATAATTTTTCATAGTATTCTCTCATAATTCTTTGTATTTCTGTGGTGTCCGTAGTGATTTTTCCTTTCTCATTTCTGATTCTGTGTGTGTGTAGACTCTCGTTTTTTCTTGAATAGTCTGGCTCGGTGTTTATATATTTTGTTTATTTTCTCGAAGAACCAGCTCCTGCTTTCATTGATTCTTTCTATTGTTTTATCCTTCTCAATTTTATTTATTTCTGCTTTAATCTTTATTATGTCCCTCCTTCTACTGGGACTCATTTGTTCTTCCTTTTCTAGTTTCATTAATTGTGAGTTTAGACTGTTCATTTGGGATTGTTCTTTCCTGAAGTAGGCCTGTATTGCAATATATTTCTCTCTAGCACTGCCTTCACTGTGTCCCAGATTTTGTGGTGTTGAATTATTGTTGTCATTGTTCTCCATATATTGCTTGATCTATTTTTATTTGGTCATTGATCCATTGATTATTTAGGAGCATGTTATTAAGCCTCCATGTGTTTATGGGATTTTTCATTTTCTTTGTGTAATTTATTTCTAGTTTCAAAGCTTTGTGATCTGAGAAGCTGGCTGCTACAATTTCAATATTTTTGAATTTACTAAGGTTCTTTTTGTGGCTTAATATATGATCTATTCTTGAAAATGTTCCATGTGCACTTGAGAAGAATGTGTATCCTGTTGCTTTTGGATGGAGTGTTCCCTAGATGTCCGTTAGGTCCATCTGTTCTAATATGTTGTTCTGTGCCTCTGTCTTTTTACTTATTTTCTGTCTGGTTGATCTGTCCTTTGGAGTAAGTGGTGGGTTGAAGTCTCCTAGAATGAATGCATTGCATTCTATTTCCCCCTTTAATTCTGTTGTATTTGTTTCACATATGTAGGTGATCCTGTGTTGGGTGCATAGATATTTATAATAGTTATATCCTCTTGTTGGACTGACCCTGTTATCATTATGTAATGTCCTTCTTTGTCTCTTGTGACTTTCTTTGTTTTGAAGTCTATTTTGTCTGATACAAGTACTGCAACTCCTGCTTTTTTTCTTACTATTAGTTGCATGAAATATCTTTTTCCATCCATTTACTTTCAGCCTGTGTATGACTTTGGGTTTAAAGTGAGTCTCTTGTAGGCAGCATATAGATGGGTCTTGTTTTTTTATCCATTCAGTAACTCTATTGCTTTGGATTGGTGCATTCAGACCATTTACATTTAGGGTGATTATCAATCGGTATGTACTTATTGCCATTGCAGGCTTTAGATTTTTGGTTACCAAAGGTTCAAAGGGAATTCCCTTACTCTCTAACAGTCCAATTTAACTTACTTTGTATATTATTACAAATACAACCTAAAGGTTCTTTTTCCCTCCTCCATTCTTTGTATGTAATGAATCATATTCTGTACTCTTAGTCTTCCCTTGGGTGACATCTATTTAGCCTTAGGAATACTTCCATCTATAGGAGTCCCTCCAAAATGCCCTGTAGAGGTGGTTTGTGGGAGGTAAATTCTCTCAGCTTTTGCTTATCTGAAAATTGTTTAATCTCTCCTTCAAATTTAAATGATAACCTTGGCTGGTAAAGTATTCTTGGTTCAAGGCCCTTCTGCTTCAGTGCATTATATATATCATGCCACTCCCTTTTGGACTATAAGGTTTCTTCTGTTGAGAAGTGTGATGATAGCCTGATGGGTTTTCCTTTGTAGGTGATCTTTTTTCTCTCTCTAGCTGCTTTTGAAAGTTTGTCTTTATCCTTGATCTTTGCCATTTTAATTATTATATGTCTTGATGTTGTCTTCCTTGGATCCCTTGTGTTGGGAGATCTGTGCACCTCCATGGCTTGAGAGACTATCTCCTTTCCCAGAGTGGGGAAGTTTTCAGCAATTACCTCCTCAATGACACTTTCTATCCCCTTTTCTCTCTCTTCTTCTCCTGGTACCCCTATAACACGAATATTCTTGCGTTTGAACTCGTCACACAGTTCTCTCAATATTCTTTCATTGTTAGAGATCCTTTTTTCTTTCTGTGCATCAGCTTCTTTGTATTCCTCTTCTCTAATTTCTATTCCATTTACCGTCTCTTCTACTACATCTAATCTGCTTTTAAATCCCTGCATTGTATGTTTCATTTCAGATATGGAATTACTAATGATTGAATCTCCAACTTAAATTCATTCCTGAGTTCTTGAATATTTTTCTGTACCTCCATAAGCATGTTTATAATTTTTATTTTGAACTCTCTTTCAGAAAGATTCATGAGTTTGGTTTCATTTGGCCCTCTTTCTGGGGTGTGTAATATTTTGTTCTGAACCATGTTCTTTTGTTGTTTCATATTTCTGTGTGGTGCCCACTAGTGGGCAGAGACTCCAGTCTCTGGAGCTGCTCAGCCCGTAGAGTGAGGTTGGGGTTGTACGGGAGTGGAGCGGGTGCCCTGTTTCATCAGGTCTGCTCTGTCCATGAGGTCTGTTTGCAGTCTGGTTTAGCCTTCTTTCTTGTTGCTGTTTTAAGGTTAGTTGTATTAATTAACTATATTTTTGTACTGTATGTGGTTTTGGGAGGAGTTCTCCTTCTCACCTCTTACCCCGCCATCTTGAAGGGATCCTGATTTCATTTTTATTTATTAATTTTATTTGCTTTTGACTTATAAATAATGTACTTTTTCTTGGGGTATTCTTTTGATTTACAATATGCAGGAACTTACAGAGATGTAAAAAATGTATCTACCAAAAACTTAACCATCAGCACTAAATAATAATTATTACATATCCATATGTTCAAAGTGGACATTTGTTATTTAATTTCCTCTTCATCAAGGGTTCACCAGACAATAGCCAAGATATGTAAACAACCTAAGTGTCCATCAGTAGATGAATGGATAAAGAAGATATGGTACATATACATAATGGAATACTATTCAGCCATAAGAAGGAAATAAATCCTGCCATTTGCAACAACATGGATGGAGCTGGAGGATATTATGCTCAGTGAAATAAGCCAGGTGGAGAAAGACAAGTGCCAAATGATTTCCCTCATTTGTGGAGTATAACAACGAAGCAAAACTGAAGGAACAAAAGAGCAGCAGACTCAGAGACTCCAAGAAGGAACTAGTGGTTACCAAAGGGGAGGGATGTGGGAGGGTGGGTGGGAGAAGGGGATTGTGGGGCATTATGTTTAGTACACATGGTGTGGGGAATCACAGGGAAAACAGTGTAGCACAGAGAAGGCAAACAGTGAATCTGTGTCATCTTACTACACTGATGGACAGTGACTGAATTGGGGTATGAGTGAGTGGAGACTTGATAATATGGGTAAATGTAGTAACCAGTTTTTTTTCATGTGAAACCTTCATAGGAGTGTATACCAATAATACCTTAATAAAAAAAAAAATATATATATATGCAAAAAAAAAAAGAGCTCACCAGAATGTATTCAATTTCTAAAAACAGAAAAAGGTATTTTGTACAACAGTTCTTAAAATCTGGGAACTTACTAAGATCTCAATCTCAGTACAACTATCCTTACCTCCCTTTCTTCAGCTGACAATACTCTAAATCGAATCATTCCTTCTTTTATTATGTCTGCTTCATCTGAAAAGTCAGGATTGTCAGACAAAATATCACTTCTGTTTTCTTCTAGCCACATCTGGAACCCAGTCTTTGGCCTAAAATAGCAATTAAGTGAGAAAATTTTATACTTAGGACAAATTAAAGTGCTCTATAAATTTTCAGGTTAGTAATTAACTATTAGTCTCTGCATACCTATATAAAGTAAGAGAAATACAATTAATTACACTTGTTAATATTTACATTACATATTACTTAAAATTTCCCAACCTTGAGAGGATAATGAACTGAAAAGTCACGTGTTAGGTCAGTTCCAAGGGTTTACTCACATTTGTATTTTCCAACTGCAGCAACTATGAACTCTGCACTTTTAACTCTTTTATGAATGTTAACAGGCTCATGGTCTCCAATTTCACTTAAGTCTTTCTGACCCTGAAAAATTCTCCCATGTATCCTTGGCAGGTTATTTAATTTCCCAAACTAGCTATTTGTTACCTTTACTTCTCTCAATTTCCTTACCTAATCCCCTCACCCTAGTTCTCAAAGCTGACCTGGGAGCACAGGTTCTTTCTGATGTCATCATGTAAACATAGACACAGCACAGCACATTTGTCGATTTTATTAGATTTCACTTCTAACACAAAATGTCTTTAAGTCACAAATGAAGGTTTACACTTAATGCAAATATTTAATATTTACTGAGTAATGACTTTCTGTTGGACATTGTTCTAAATGCTTTAATGCATTACCTCTTTTAATCTATAATAACCCTGTGAAGTAGGTAAATTACTATTCCACTGATGAGGAAATCAAGGCCCAGCCAGATGAAATAACTTAATCCAGGTTACACAAATAGTAAAAGCCAGACATGGGATACAACAGCCAGGCAGTTTGGCTTCCACACAGTCCTCAATCTTAACATACCAGCTATACTGCCTCTCAGTGTGGTAAGTGAATGGATCCTAAATAACAAGTTTAAATACAAAGCAAAAATTAGTAGCAAAAATACCAGGGGGAAATGTTTACTATAAATTTTTAAATGGAAACAAAAACATAGGGTATAAAATTATACCTCTAACATAAATCTTGTTATGTATAAAATCCTCAAATTACTAAAAAAGGGTAGAAGGATTACCTTTATAAATGAGTAACAGTGATTTTTGTTTATCTAAACTTTTAAATTTTTAGAAAAACAAGCTATTAAAAAAAATTACTATTATGACTATAACTACTTGCCCAATTTTGAAAATATACAAATTTCAAGTAATCTTAATGTAATTCTACTTCCAGGAAAATAATAGAACAAATCAAAACAAATAGTCACACTTAAGAAAGATTCTTGAATTTCCAAAAATTAATTCATTTTAACCAACCTTGGGGCAATGACACAAGTCTAGCTAATAGCATGTAATTCCCCTGCCTCTAGAGCTGAATTTTAAAAAGAAAAACAAAACAGAACATTTCTCTTCTGATTTAGTATGTCAACATCTGTGATAAAATATTTGGTTAAGCAGTGACAATTCCTTAACAAGATTTCAATAAATTTTCTGTATAGCCAGTTAAGAGAACAAAAAGTTGGATCTTCTTAAATAAAAATTTCAGTTTAATGTCTGAATTAAATTCAAAACAAAATAGGAAAAGTAAAAATCATAACTACCCCTTTAAATTAATCTGGTTAACATGAGATACTGGTTAAATGAGTTATTCAATGCTAAAAATGGAATGCTGACTTTTTCAATTTAACTAATGTACGTTAAGTGAATCTAGCATAACAGATAATATATTTGGTAGCATATTGCATTGGAGGAGAAATAGGATATGCACAAAGAACTCTTATATTGCTGTAGTTGTACAAAATGATACAGCATCACTGCAGAACAATTTGGCAATATCTATTGGAATTACAAGTGCACATTAACTTGAACCATACAGGAATCCATCTTATAGCTATATATATATATATATATATGAGAGAAATGACATTTATATAGTTATTCATTACAGTATTATTTGTACTAGCAAAGACCAGGAATCACATTTTGTCTAAAAGTGAATAAATTTTGGTATATCCATTCAATGGACATAAGAAGGTTAAAGAAACTGTTCATGTAGTTACTTGAAATGATCTGTGAAAGCTCCTGTTAAGTGAAAAAGAAGTACAGAACAATGTGTATGCCACCATTTCTGTAAAAATAAAAAATCCCTAAAAAATAGATGAATGTGTTTGTACATGTATGTAATAATTCTGGAAAGCTATATAAGAAATTTGTTGCAATGACTGTGGAGACGGGAACTGGGTGGATAGGAACAAAATTTACTTCTCATCACACTTTTTTTTTTTTTGGTATCATTAATGTTCAATTACATGAGCAACATTATGTTTACTAGATTCCCCCCATTATCAAGTCCCCAACACATACCCCATTACAGTCATTGTCCATCAGAGTAGTAAGATGCTATAGAATCACTACTTGTCTTCTCTGTGTTATACTGCCTTCCCCACACACCTTTTTTATCTTTTGACTGTTTCTTCCATGTAACTATACTATCTATTTTAAAACAAACAAAATAAACGAATTATAAAATATAGTGTCCCAATAAAATATATCTACAATTTAAAAGCTACGTATAATTTGTCAATGCATACTTTAATAAATAATGTAAATAGACATTAATCTCAATTTGTCAAATCATTATTTTAATAAGTAATGTAAACAGACAATACTTGTGGCTTCCTTAAAATACCAATTGTTCACAATGCCCACTACCAACGTCAATGTATTATTTATAATAATGAATGACAGAGATGCATAATTTTATATTGCTCCTTCTGTATGCATGCCTTTTATTGGTATATTGCATCTTGAGAATAATAAATCTATGTACTGACCTTTGGTTTTCAGTGTTTTGAGAACACATAGATGGGGCTTCATAAGATGAATTTTTAGGATTTTCTTCTTTCAATTCCTCAGTCTTATCAGATTGGGAAGTTTTTTTCTGGAAATAGGATACTGCAGATGCCTGTAAAACAAACAAGATGAGTACTGCAACAAAATCTAGTATGATTTTACGTTACAAGCTCAAGTTTTGAAAAATGTGGAAAAATATTTATTATTATTTAGAATTCTTATATTAATATGTTAAGTCCTGAGGTTCTCAGTTGAAAATATATGTGCACACACACCAAAAATAAAACTATATTTCAAATTCCATGTTTTATAAATGAGTAAAATTACATGAAATGGAAAAGATAAACAATAGATCTATTGTACTGATGACAAATCTGGGATGAAATCTGGAACACAAAAATCAGAATACAGAACTAGGAAAGATGAGGGCAAGGTACTACACCAGTCATCATTAAAAAAGGTTATGTATCAACACTGGCTGGGAAATTAAAAAAAAAACCACCCCCACCCAGAGAGATGCCCGAGTCCTGGGAGCCTGGGAGCCTGGGTATATATATATTTTTAAAGTGATTCTGAAACAAAACCAGGATTGAGAACTCTGTCCTCAGTAGACAATCAATTATAAAAACCTGGAACTTCCTGTCCCATACCTGAAACAGTAAACAAAACTAAAGTAAGACAAACAGATCACATGCTGCTTATTATAGATGTGAGCAGTTGAAACAGTACCTGCTTAGACTTTGGCTTTGGAACTAGAGGCTTTATAACTGGAGACTTTTCACTGTTCGTAGCTCGACTAAGCACAGCAGACTTCTTGGATGATTTGTTCATATTGTCTAAAATATTAGTTGAATGTGCTACATTCACTGAAATGGCTGGCTCTTTGGAATTAGCTGTTACCTAAAGAGCAAACTAGTATTAGCACTTTACGTTTAAAGAAGAAAAAAACCCCCAAGAGATTTATTTTCCTTTAAATTTCTGTTAAGTTTGTATGGTAGACTCATCTTTGCAAATGAGTACAGCTGGTATAATCCAAATTATGATTGATGCGTATATTCCCAAATACCACATCCCCAAGAAAAACAGGCAGTATTTTTCAAGACCATAGGTACTTAGAAGTTCAGTAGAAAATGTATCTTCTAACCCAAGTGTGAACTAGTGCTACTTTCATCTCTGTTTTTACAAAGATCTGCTTTAGTTTTTAATGCCTCCAAGTCTGGGGAGGGTCATCTGGTGGTTTATACAGAAGTATTTCTCTGGAAATGTATTTAAATAATAGCAAATATCCCAGGAAAGAGTTTACCTTGAAGGGGTTTACTCGTCCTTGGTTGCTAGAGGTAACTGCATAAGAAAGAAACCTTCACTTAATAGTGGTAAAACATAGATTTCTGACTTCTATACTAGATGAAATATTTTAATCTGTATTATATGAAAATAAATGTACTATTCAACTTGAAAACTATCAACTACATATAACCTTCCTATTTCCAAGACAGAATAAAAGCTATTAGATGGTAACTATCCCAACTTGCCACTATGAAACATATGAACCCAGTATGTATAGATCTTTTCTTGCTCCTGTTAGCATGGAAGAACAGTGCCTTATGTTGGCCAAGGTTAATCATTTCTCTACTTGTGCTCTAGATCCCACCCTCTCCTGCTTTGTTAAGAAACTTGCCCTATCAATGGCTACACCATCTTTGACTATGCCCTCTTTATTGGCTGTTCAAATTTCCTAACTTAAACAGAAAACAAGCCCTCTATTCCACATCTCCTTCACCCACCATTTTTTCTCTTGTGCCCTATATAGCAAATTTCTCAAAAGCTGTCTATATAACTGTTCTTATTTCTTTACTGCTCATATGTTCCAACATCCAAAATTATATGGCATCTACCCCTACTACCCTGCAGAACCTGCGCTTGTTAAGGACTCAGTGTTAAGCGGCAAATCTGGTAGATGTTTTTCAGTCATCACCTTATTTGACCTCTCAATAGCATTCCATATAGCTAAGTGTTCCTTTCTTCTTGATATTCTCTCCTCTCTTGATTTCTGAGATACCATGTTCCCTGGCTTACGTCCTTCCTCTCTGGTATTATCCTCTTTTGATGGTTCCTCCTCTTCTATGTAACATTTAAGTGCTGGGGATTCCATAGGCCAAAGCGCATTTTTCTTCTCACTTCACATCCCTCCCAAGGCTCACTCACCCACGACCATGGCATAAATTGCTATACTTACACCAATGATTTTCACTTTTTATCTCCTTCTCAGACTACATTCCTGAGCTCCTGGCCCAGGTACCCAATAGTAATTCATCATCCTCCTATCTAAACCTGTATTTCCCTAGTGTTCCCTGACTCAGTAAATGGCATCATCATTCATTCAAATACTCTAACCAGAAACCAAGAGTCATTTTTTACACCCTGAACTTCCACACATTCTACATCACCTTCAGAAACACCTCTTCAATTCTTCCCATTCTTTCTACCACAATCATCATCACCTCCCTAGTCCAAGCCACTATTCAATCTCATGTGAACTGCCTCAGTAGTCTCCTGATAGGCACTCCTGTGCTGTGCTAAGCTAAGCCTCTGCTTTAAGCCTACAAGGTCTCTACAAGCTTCCCAGGGACCTTAGAATAAAGATCAGAATCATACTATGGCCTACATGGATCTACATGGTTGGATTTCTGCCCATCACTGAGGCAGAAAAAAACCATTCAACACCACTTTCTTTGTTCTCTGTTCTCTTCACACCACTCTCAGTGTCTTCATAGATGCTGTTCCTTAAGCCCACATGCTTTTCCTCTGCTTCTGCTCCCACCCACCTTTGCCATTCATCCTTTGGATCTCTGCTTTAAACACTCCATGAGGCCTTTCCTGGGGTCCCAACCTACTCCGCACTGCTGATGAGATTATAGACACCTGTTATATATGATCTTTTAATATTCTGTATACATTTTTAAGGGTAATTTTTTTTTTACCAAAGTTAATATATGTATGCAATTTAAAGTCAATTAGTACTATTAGGTTCACACAGGGATCAACCATGAATGTCTGCTTGACTTCTGTATGTCTCATCTAGTCAAATACCTGACATACAATAGGCATTTAGTAAATATTTGTAAAATGACCACAATTCACAAACAACGTCTCTTATTTAAAAAAACAAAAGGCCCTAAAGGATATAGTATATTTAAGTAGATATATCACTTTAAAGATTACTTGCAAATTTTCCTTGATATTATGAAATCACAAATATCTCCTACCTGACTTAATAGCTGGCACATCAGAGGAATTTGCACTTTTGGAAAATGGGTTCTGTCCTATAGAATAATTGAGAAGATAAAGTCATTCTTTATAATCAACAATTAGCAAAAATGTCTTGAAAAAATCTGGGTATAAATTAGCCTCAGCCAAGTAAAATGGGTAAAGCCACACACAAGACATTTCTCACCTTTATAATGCCTTAAAAAGTATCTTACCAGGTTTCTGTGTTTCTGGCTTTTCTTCTACATCATCAGTTTCTCCACTGTCCTCTGCATCTTTCTCAGCCTGATTTTGGAGCCATGGCTGGCTCCCCTCTGTAGCAGTATTACTGTAACTGAAAGCCAGTAATATTATTCAATAAAGAGCTATGTAAAGACCAATTTAATATTTAGGAAGGTAAAGAAACATTAAACACGGTGTATTTCTTACCCAGCACCCAGCTTGTTTCTGAAATCTTCCTCCCCTTCCACCTGGGTTATTGTCAATTCTTCCGCCTTCTTTACAGCCAGCTCACCAACTCTTTGGGCCAATATTAATCTCCGAGAATGAGAAGCATATTTAATTGCAAAATTCACAACATTTTGAGTCATTAGGTCAGCAAGTTCCACACAACGAAATTCCCGTTGTAGTTTACAAGAAAGCTAACACAAAAAGGAAAAAATTAATAAAATGAAATAACATTAAGTGAGACTTTAAAAAAATAAAAGAATGATACTACAAATGAAAATGAGAGAACAGCTTTCTAGATACTGTATCTTACTGTTTCTAAGATGCTCATTTTTATACATTTTTACTGTTTCTAAGATGCTCATTTTTATACATTTTAATATCTCTGAAATTGGGAAGCATCTTAATTAATGGTGGGTCAATTTAACTGGCAGTTATTTTTTTTCTGTCTCAGTGGCTTAAATAAATAAAAGAATGGTGCATTTTACAATCAGTAGTAGCTTAGATTCAATGAAATATGGCATATCACTTCAATCTATTAATTACAAGAAATTCATTTAAAATTCAAATGTGGTTCTCTTAAACTTCTTTTCCCATCCATTCCCCAACTATCCTCACCAAACAGGGTAGCAAATTCAAAGAAGGAATAAATTGTAAATTATTTGTTATTACTTTGCTCAGAATTGGCACACAAATGCTAAGTGAATATGGTGGCACAAGTAGATTTAACCATCAGTTTTTAAGTGTGATTGTTTACAATCTCCAACTACCAGAAAGAGTTATACAACTTCCAAATTAATAACTTCCTTTTCTTGCTCTATATTTTAAAACTTAACAATATAAAACAAAGGGCATTCACTGAATGTCTAGAAAACACTATTTTTCTTTTGGTATGAATTTTGACAACTCAAAGTAAGGTGACTCACATACAATGTGAGGAAAATTAATACTTCAAAGACTACTAAGGGTCCTGTAATTCACAGTATTATATTCCTCTCTGTAAACCAACCTGGAGTGAGGACACAAACATAGACCTTATGTTTCAAAAAGTTTACTTATCTCCAAATATCCAAGACACCAAACCTGGTCACTGGTTTGTCTACAGACAAACTTTTGTCACACACAGTTGCACAAGAGGATGACAAAAGGCAGGCATAGCTAAAGCCTTATCCAAGTTCTTAAGCATGTCCAACCTTGGACGTCTTAAAGTTCACACTCAAACTTTATTTACTGCATGATAGGAGCAGGAGCTACAGTCAGGTCTCAAACTTTAGTAAGCATCAAAATCACCCAGAAGGTCTATTAAATACGGGCGGTTGGGCAAAAGGCAAAAAGGGAGGGAGCACCAGAACAGTTTATTTCTACCCATGGTCTTAGATGCAAGGTAATGTTTTAAATATTTTAACTTCAACATCAACTGGGGAACAATTTTTAAGGAAGAAACACACCACTAGATACAACTTAAGAATCTGAGATTGTGGAACTCAGTGCTAATTCACTTTATTCACATAGCTTAAGAAATTCAACCTATAGAAAAGCACTTAACCTTACTTTTTCAGTATATTTCTTT
Source organism: Phataginus tricuspis (assembly GCA_029783875.1). NCBI lineage: Eukaryota > Metazoa > Chordata > Mammalia > Pholidota > Manidae > Phataginus > Phataginus tricuspis. Next base: position 46,543,450 of record JAQQAC010026072.1, on the reverse strand, counting down.
TACTCACCGCGAACATTTTCATTAAAAGTCTCTGTTGTTCTTTTATTGCTTGATTTTTAGTGCATTTTTCGTATTCATAACCATTTTTAGCTAAATAATCCAGGTAATTGTGAAACATAACTGAATGCCAAAATTGTTCCTATGAAAGTGGAAAAAATTGCTTAGAGTCAACTATCAGCATAATACCAGTCAAGTGTTAAATATTTATTTTAAGTTTCTGAGTAAAATATTTTCTGGAATACTACTTTCTATAGCTTATTTTGTAATTCAAATTCTAACATAATACTACAACTTGACTCCATCTTCTATCTTTAGAAAAAGAAAAATTCAGATTTCAAATACTTCCTATCTATCAGTTAATGCTCAGAGAACTTGGTAAACTAGTTTTTTAGAAACCCCGTTTGTTTCTTGTTTAGAATAACTGCAGGATTTCAAATGACCTTCGATGACACAGGGCTACAACCATGGTGAGAGAAGCCAGGTGCCGATGGTGCAGAATTTATGGAGGCATGTTCTTTCAGGCACTCGTCCAACTTTGAGGGTAAGTGCCTTACCCAAGGTGAGGCCCTGACCTTCACACCCACTTACCTCATAGACAAAGTCCCTGGGAGCAGCGCAGCAAGCAGGTGCCCTTGCAGTCACGAGTAGTCCTCCTCCCTCCCTGCTACTACTATGTAATTATAAGGCAATGACTACTCAAACACTGGTCATCTCAACAGGATGATTTTTTGATGTCTTTGTTACAGGCAGTGTATTACCAAATTCAATTTCAATACTCCCACATACCTCCATTTGTCCTTTCTCTGTTGCAGTCTGACAGTAAGGAAGCTTAAAGGGTAATATAGCTACAGCAGGGCGTGGAAGGGTGGGAGGAAACTGAGCACCTTTGCAAGGAATGCACCTGTCAGTAAAGAAAAGATTTCATTATAAAATATTTACAAAGTATCATAAAAACAGCTAAAATATGAAATTTCCAAAAGTTAGTAACTTGGAATAATATTCCAGAAGCTGGCTTAATAGTATACAACAAATTCCTCTTTACAAAAGGTACTATAGACCTGATCAGGTATAAAATCTATCCCTTCACACATTTTCAAAAATCCCTCCTCACATCAGTTTAATTAAACAGTAATGACTAAAAGTGAAATCAGCTCTCTTCAGATTTTCCTTAGCACACTGCCCATTTTTAAAATATAGTAATTATGCCATATACTTATTGTGGGATAGGTGTTTCCAAACAGGTCACCCTAAGATTAAATGTTAATAAAGCATATTTACTTTTGCTCATTGGTTTGGGAATACTTGGTACTATTGGCAGAAAATGTCAAATAAGAGAAAAATATGGTGGAATGTCCAATACAGATAAGAGATTAGATATTGTTAGATATTGGTGAGTGAGGCAGAAAATCCAGTAACATTAAAAAGGTTATAAGGTATATTTGCTCTGAGAAATTAAAGGTTGCCTTATGTGGGAACAGCTCAGAGGGCAAGGGCTTTGTCTAAACCTTTTCTTACTAGAAATTAAAAGGCATTCAGAGATGCCCATCAGGATGAGTACTAACATAATTTATTAATTAAAAAGCATTCGTTAATCACAGAATGATTTATATACATAGAATATGCATAGAATAGTCTTAACTTACAGACTCCAAATTTGTAAGACAACCACTGGAAAACCATGACTGCACACTGTAAGTGCAATCGGCAAATTTTCTAATTTTCATAAAGTCACTTTAAAAATACAGTACCATGTTCAATGCATACTAATAGCCATTCATTTAATTTATGGTACAGCCTTTTAGCCAGGGCTTTAAATTATGACTTTCTTGAAGGGAAAAAATGAAATAGAAATTAGATTATTAGGTTAAATGTTTTTTTCCCATAAGTATCTTCCAGTATTATCAAATACTCACTAGGGTAGTTAAAAAATAAGTAAGTGGCAATACCCAGGAATCTTTTTCAAACTACAAAGGCCCCCTTCCTAGTAAGACTTGAATATACCGTTTCCTTATTTTTGTGACTGCACACAAAAAAAACATGTTTTTAGAGTTCCAATATTTATGAATACACAAGTCCCTTTTTTCTTCCTCCTCCCCTTTTATGATTTTGCATACATCAGTGGTTTTCACCACACACTACACACAATTAGGTGGCAGTGTGAATACTTAGAGTTTGAAAAATCTCATGGCAATCCTGTCATGCACCTATTCGCAAAAACCAGGGGTTTCAGTCATGCACAATAGAAGACAGAACATATAACATATAAATTCAGAAAAAAAGTTAATATATATGTACATTAACAAAATTAGGAGGAACACTTGGAGCAATCTTAACATTCTTTTTCTATAAAGTGACTTAACACTGTCTTGTTTAAAAACATTTTACAGCTTAAATACTTTTTTGATTCAGTTACAGTGAGCAATTATCACAAAGAAAATTTAATAGGGTTTTATTACTAGTTTTTTAAAAGCCACATTTACATCAAAGCAAAGGACCAATTAACATTTCTTATCTTCTTCTTAGCTTTAAAGACTTGAAGTAAAAAAACATTTTCTCTGTTAAATATCCCTTTCATGAAAGAAAAAGAGGAAGAAAATAACTCATCTGACTTCCAACTTGGTGGGATTTGCCTACAATGAATGACTTTCCTGGAAACTATGTGGCTAAACCATTTGGAGAAGAAAATGTGAAAAAGTAAACCACAGTTTAGTAAGGAGACAAAACTGTTCTAATTACTTTTCAAATAAATCACAAAATTTATTCTCATTTTATTAAAAGAAGAGTTGAAAAATATAAAACTAGAGAAAACTGGGGTCAATGTCCAGATTAAGATTCCCCCAGTCAGCTTGCTTCTGTCTTTCCGTGTTCCATGGGACTCTTTTCTGCATTCAAAGGGACTTCAGAATTCTTTTAAAGCACTTTCTTGGGAGTAGATAATGTTTTACCAGCTAATTCTTCCAGGCTGCTGGCCTTATTTATCTTTATGCAGCATAGCACATACAGTCAGTACTATAACAAACATTTGTTAAATGAACATAACTCAGAGTTCCGGGAAGATGGTGGCATGAGCAGGGTTCCAGAAATCTCCTCCCAAAACCATATATATTTATGAAAATACAACAAATACAACTATTCCTAAAAGAGAGACCAGAAGATACAGGATGACACCCAGCCTGCAGCTACACCTAAGAGGACTTGGCACTCGTGTAGTGGGTAAGATACAGAGCTGCGACCCGGTGGGACCCGAGAACTCCCCGACCCCAGGGCACAGGCGGAAGGAGAGGATTCAGAGTAGGGAGGGAGTGGAAGCACAGGCCCCCAAATGACCAACCCTGGTGATCTGCGCCGGGAGCAATGACACACTTCACGCGGTGTATCAGAGATTGGAGAGACAGAGGTACAGGATCGAGGACGGCAGGTCCACGCAGCCAGCTCCCCAGGACAAAAGAAGAGCGTGCGCTTTTTTAGGGGTTGTAAAAGAGACAGGGGCCCAACGGAGGAGCAGGATCGTCCCAGCGCACTCAGCCAAGCAGACTGGGAGTCCTGAGGAATTACGGACCACTTGGACTGCGCCGGGGAAAAGCAGTCGCACCGAGACTTCCCACAGAAATCAGCAGCCCCCCATTTGTTCCCTCCCCAGCCAGAGTCACAAAGGGCCCGGTGGAGCGGCATGGCCTGGTGGACTGGCCACAGCTGCGGAATAGTGGAGCAACAGCGCCACCCACAGCATCCTCAAAGAAACTACACCCAGTGGGCTTTTTTTTTCTCTTTTTTCCCTTTCTTCTTTTTTTCTTTTTCTGACCACTTCTATCGCCATGAAAAGACAGAGGAATATGGTACAAACAAAGATTACCCAGACAACCCCAGAGAGAGAGCCTGATGGGATGGACATGCACAATCTTCCTGAAAAAGAATTCAGAATAAAAGTCATAACCATACTGATGGATCTACAGAGAAATATGCAAGAGCTAACAGAGGAAGTGAGGGAAGTAAGGAAAGACAATGCAGATATGAGACAAGCGATTGACAAGCTTAGCAGCAGACAGGACAAGACACAGGAGACTATAATGGAATAGAAATCAGAGAACAACAATACAGAGCTGAGGCAGAGAGAGATAAAAGAATCTCCAGGAATGAAAGAATTTTAAGAGAACTGTGTGACCAATCCAAACAGAACAATATTTGCATTATAGGAGTACCAGAGGAAGAAGAGAGAGAAAAGGGATAGAAAGTCTTTGAAGAAATAATTGCTGAAAACTTCCCCAAGCTGGGGAAGGAAATAGTCTCTCAAACCATGGAAACCTACAGATCTCCCAACACAAGGGATGCAAGGAAGACAACACCAAGACACATAATAATTAAAAGGGCAAAGATGAAAGATAAGGACAGAGAATTAAAGGCAGCTAGAGAGAGAAAAAATATCACCTACAAAGGAAAATTCATCAGACTATCATCAGACTTCTCAACAGAAACCTTACAGGCCAGAAGAGAATGGCATGATTTTTTTAAGGTAATGAAACAGAAGGCCTCGAACCAAGAATATTGTATCCAGCACGATTATCATTTAAATTTGAGGCAGGGATTAAACAATTTCCAGACAAGCGAAAGCTGAGGGAATTTGCCTCCCATAAACCACCTCTTCAGGATATCTTAAAGGGACTGCTCTACATGGAAGCACTCCTAAGGCTAAAAAGATGTCACCAGAGAAAAATCATAGCAAAGAAAGCACACCATCCAAATACTAACTAAAGGCAAAGAACAAAACACCTAGTATATAAAGAATGGAGGAGGAAGAATAAGAAGGGAGAGAAGTAAAGAATCATCAGACTGTGTTTACAATAACTTGACAAGAAAGTTAAGTTAACTGCTAAATAGTAGAGGAGCTACCCTTGAACCTTTGGTAACCAAAAATCTAAAGCCAGCAATGGCAATAAGTACATATCTATCGATAATCACCCTAAATGTAAATGGACTGAATGCACCAATCAAAAGACACAGAATAATAGAATGGATAAAAAAGCAAGACCCAATTATATACTGCTTACAGGAGCAAACCCAAAGATATACACAGACTAAAGGTGAAGGAATGGAAAAAGATATTTCATGCAAACAACAAAGAGAAAAAAGCAGGTGTTGCAGTACTTGTATCAGACAAAATAGACTTCAAAATGAAGAAAGTAGCAAGAGATAAAGAAGGACATTACATAATGATAAAGGGGTCAGTCCAACAAGAGGATATAACCATTATAAATATATATGCACCCAACACAGGAGCGCCAACATACGTGAAACATAACAGAATTAAAGAAGGAAATAGAAAGCAATGTAGTCATTTTAGGAGACTTCAACACACCACTCACTCCAAAGGATAGATCAACCAGACAGAAAATAAAGACACAGAGGCACTGAACAACACACTAGAACAGATGGACCTAAGAGACATCTACAGAACTCTGCACCCAAAAGCAACAGGATACACATTCTTCTCAAGTGCACATGGAACATTTTCCAGAATAGATCACATACTAGGCCACAAAAAGAACCTCAGCAATTCAAAAATATTGAAATTCTACCAACCAACTTCTCAGATCACAAAGGTATAAAACTAGAAATAAATTTTAGAAAGAAATCAAAAAGGCTCACAAATACATGGAGACTGAACAACATTCTCCTAATTAATCAATACGTCAATGACCAAATCAAAACAGAAATCAAAGAATATATGGAGACTAATGACAACAACAACACAAAGCCACAACTTCTGTGGGATGCAGCAAAGTCAGTTCTAAGAGGAAAGTATATTGCAATCCAGGCCTATTTAAAGAAGGAAGAACAATCCCAAATGAATAGTCTAAAGACACAATTACTGAAATTGGAAAAAGAAGAACAAAGGAGGCCCAAAGTCACCAGAAGGAGGGACATAACAAAGATCAGAGAAGAAATAAATAAAATTGAGAAGAATAAAACAATAGAAAAAAATCAATGAAACGAAGAGATGGTTCTTTGTAAAAACAAACAAAATAGATAAACACCTAATAAGACTTATTAAGAGAAAACCAGAATCTACACACATAAACAGAAACAGAAATGAGAAAGCAAAAATAACGAAGGACCCCACAGAAATACAAAGAATTATAAGAGAATATTATGAGAATCTATATGCTAACCAGCTGGAAAACCTAGAAGAAATGGACAACTTCTTAAATAAATACAACCTTCCAAGACTGACCAAGCAAGGAACAGAAAAACTAAATAGACCAATCACCAGCAATGAAATTTGATCGGTAATCAAAAAACTACCCAAGAACAAAACCCCCGGGCCACATGGATTCACCTCTGAATTCAACCAGACACATAGAGAAGAAATAATACCCATTCTTCTTAAAGTTATCCAAAAAATAGAAGAGGAGGGAATACTTCCAAACTCATTCTATGAAGCTAGCATCACTCTAATACCAAAACCTGGCAAAAACCTCACCAAAAAAGAAAATTACAGACCAATATCCCTGATGAACATAGAGGCAAAAATACTCAACAAATATTAGCAAACTGAATTAAAAAATACATCAAGAGGATCATACACCATGATGAAGTGGGATTCATCTCAGGGATGCAAGGATGGTACAACATTCGAAAATCCATCAAAATCATCCACCACATCAACAAAAAGAAGAACAAAAACCACACGATCATCTCCATAGCAGCTGAAAAAGCATTTCACAAAATTCAACATTCATCTAAAATTCATATGGAACCACAAAAAACCCTGAATAGCCAAAGCATTCCTGAGAAGGAGGAATAAAACAGGGGGAATTACGCTCCCTGACTTCAAGCTCTACTACAAAGCCACAGTAATCAAGACAATTTGGTATTGGCACAAAAACAGACCCACAGACCAGTGGTACAGAATAGAAAATCCAAACATTAACCAAAACATATACAGTCAATTAATATTAATAAGCCATACTGAGAAATGTAGTTTCCAATCTTTAAAACATACTCATTTATTCTTCCAGAATAAATCCAGGAAAAAAATGAAAACCATTCTGATCAATTTATCACAGTATGGACACACACATACATTTTTATGAACAGACTTTTCACTGTATCTTCTCAGTGTTTCAAATGTCTGCCACATGAGACTCCCCTCAGTAATTCAATTAGTCTCCTAATTGAAGCCAGTCCTTAAGAAGTGTTTCTTTTTTCAATGAAGTTTACCAACTCAATTTCCATATATTTCAGAATAGAAAATAGAGTAACTTTTTTGTCACTAGCTAGCTGTGTGATCTCAAGTTATTTAATCTTTTTGGACCTCAGTTTTCTCATCTGTAAAAATTAGAGAGAAGGACTGGGAATGAAGGCAGAAAGCACAGGAACTGGACCAGAAAAACTGGTGGCTCCCATGTTTTTATCACTGTAGGGCGGCTAAGCTATTGCAGTGTTCATGCATTCACAAAGACACCATGAATTGTGTGAAGACTGAATAAAAAAAGTTTCTACTTTATGTTCTAGAATTTTCACATGCATGTAATGATGTAGCTTATAAATACAAATGTATGTTAAAATGTAATTTTTTAGGTCTATAGAAGCTTTGTTATGGATACTTTTTATCAACTGGTACTAAATGTAAATGCTACTATCATTTGTAGGTCATAAAATGTTCTGACACTGAAAGGGCTCTTACACTTAAAAATGTCAGGAGCCACAGGCCTAGACAATTTCTAATGTCCTTCCAAGTCTAAAAGCTGGAATTTAGAGTCCATTATTTCTTTATCCCATGTTGAATTAAATGGTTACACATTACCAGCTATAATTATCCTATCTTTTAATGAGAGTTAAAACTCTGCAGATCTTAACTGAAAAGCAGATAAAGAAAAGAAAGCCAGTTATATAAATTACTCAGGGGTGTAAAAAAATTAAACTTGATAAAATATTTACAATATTAAGTTAAACAAAAAAAATACTCATTACAAATGAATAATTTCACATATTTCCTTAAAGTGACAACATTAACAAATGAATCCTTACTTCAATAAACATTAGATGGAAAAATAAAAATCCTCATAGCTTCAAAACTTAACCCATGTTAAGATAAAATATGAATTCTTTCATTCAAATTACAAAATAACTTGATTCCTAAAAATGGACACGCAAGAAATTCCTGAGAACAACACCCTAAGAAGTCTTAAAAAAACAGTTAACTAATATACTCCTTCTGATACTAAATATGTTAATAGTGAAATAATCTGGAGATTTCTAAAAGACATACAGAAATAATCACCAGCAATTCCTCCACAGTTCTCTACTACATTCAATTTTGCATCTTCTAGGAAGACTCCATCTTCTCTTCTCAAATGTCCCACACTTCCAACCACTGCCTTTAAAAATACCCTTGACCTTGTTTCATAATCTGCCACCAAACCAGAAGCCATCAGATAGGAATTCCTATCACCTTTCATCTACCAAATCTATCTACATTTCTGCCTATTTTCTTCCCTCTCATTACAACTGATAAAATGTGTTATCTTCCTATTTTAGACAGGTAGTCTAAAATCTATTACCTTTTCTTTTGAGATTTTAATTCCTTTGGTTGTCTCCTTTTCTTCTGTTGTCAAACTCACTCTCTTTACTGAATTCAGTGCCAAAAGATTACAAAAATGCTCCAGAATCACCCAAGCTAAATAATCTATTCCTTGACTTCACATCCTCTTTGAGACCACATCCCTTATCTCTGCTCCTCTTCATAGCCAAAGTTCTTAAAAAGAGTTGTCTACATATCATGCTTTGTTTTTTTACCCCCAACCCTGCTCTCAGCCTATCCCAATCTGGAATTTAACATTATATCAAGTCTTACCAAGTTTATAAGGGTTACCAATAACCTTCATGTAGCCAAATTAAGACATGTCCTTGAATTCTAGTCTTCCAGAATCGGTTACTGAATCACCATTTTCATTAAAAATAAAAAGAAAATTCAATTTATTTAATTTCTGAACAAGTAATACATTTACATGCACAAAAAGCATAAAAATAGAGATGTCTCCTTTACTCTCCACTAAGTTTCTCTCTACCAGGTAACTAATAGTATTAGTTTCCTTTTTATTCTTCCAGCAATTCTTTTTCCTTTTATTTTTCCAGCATATATAAGTAAATACAGTTACATACTCTTCTTCTTTCTTCCTTTTTATACAAATGATATTCACTTAACACATCCTGTAGTGCTTAGAGCACCCTTACTCTTTTTAACAGCTTTACAGAGATTTAATTCACATACTACAGTGAATATAGAATGCACCACACCCTTATCATACTAAAGTGTACAACTGAGTTTTCAGTATATTCACAGAGTTGTGCACCTACCACCATTATCTAATTCCAAAATATTTTCATCACCCCAAAAAGAAACCTCACACCCATTAGCAGTCACTTCCTATTCTCCACTGCCCCCTCCCCTTCAAGTCCCTGGCAATCAATCACTAATCTACTTTTTGCCAACAGATTTGCCTATTCTGGACATTTCACATAAATGAAATTATATAGTATGTGGCATTTTGTATCTAGCTCCTTTCACTTTGTGTAACATTTTCAAGGTTTTTATCCATGTTGTAGCATGTATCAGTATTTCATTCCTTATAGTTCAGTAACATTTAATTTCACGGACATACCACATTTTAGTTATCCATTCATCAGCTGATGGACATTTGCATTGTTTCCACTTTTTAGCTACTATGAATAAATCTATCAACATTCAAATACAAGTTTTTATTTTATATGGATACGTTTCCTCTTGATTACGTAACTAGGAGTGGAATAGCTGGTCATATTGTAACTTCATGTTTAACCTTTTGAGGAACTACCAAACTGTACCATTTTACATCCTCACCCCCAATGTCTGAGGGTTCCAATTTCTCCACATCCTTACCAACATTTGACATTGTCCATTTTTTGGATTATATCAATCCTAGTGGGTATTATGTGGTTATCTTTGTGGTTTTGATTTGCATTTCCCCACTAATGATGTTGACTATCTTTATGAGTGTATCTTCTCCAGAGAAATGTCTATTCAAATTCTTTGCCTATTTTTTTAATTATCTTTTTTTTTAGTTTTAAGAGTTCTTTATATATTCTAGGTACATGTCTCTTCCCACATACATGATTTGCTTTACCCTTTTTAAAAAAAGTTACAACTTATTCTAGGGTACAGATGTGCAGAACAAGTTTCTCTACTCTACTAATGGAAGCTTAGGTTTTCAATCTTTTGCTAATATTAACAACCTTACAATGTAGGGTATCTTTTACATCTATCATTCCCACATCTACAAAGAGTGTCCTTCCTAAGCTTTAATAGGCACATGAATCCCATGAAGATCTTGTATTCAGGTTCTGACTCAGTAGGTGGCATGTGATGCCTGAGATTCAGCATTTCTAATAAGCTCCCTGGTGACACTGATGCTATGGTCCATGGATCATTCTTTAAATAGCAAGTATTAGTATATCTGCAGGAGAGATATTAAAGACAGAACTATTGAGTCAAAGGGCATATGGCTGTCTAACTCTGGCAGTTCTTGACAAACTGCCTTTCATAGGCATTGTAACAAATTTAAACCCCATTAACAATGCATGAACATGATTCTTTCCCCACAGTCTCACCAACTAAGTGGTACCAGATTTTCCTAATTTGTCAGGTAAAAAGAGAATTCTCATTTTAGTTTTATTTGTATTTACCTTATTTTGAGTAGGCATTCATCATCTTTTCTTACATTTGAGAGCCACTTTTATTTCCCTGACTATTGCTCTTTCTCAAAAGAGTCTCCACTTACAGCTTCTGAGATGTGATTCTCTTATTAGCTAATCTTTCTTTTTCTCATTGAAAGCTCCTACCCCCAATACCTGACCTCTAAGTGCTGGAATTCTTAGAGCTTGGTTTTGAAACCTTTTTTATTTCTTCTTTCTTCTAAATGAGCTCAATTATTACTATGACTTTAAATACCTTCTATATTCTGGTAATTCCCAAATTTCTATCTCCAACCAAAACTTTCTCTGAACTCTAATCATATATTCCAATATCTTCTTGGTATCTCCACTTGGGCATTTTGCAGGCATTTCAAACTTAACAAACCATGAGAGAATTCACTTTCATCTCCCCTATTTCTATAAATGATAAGACCATCCATTTAGTTGCTTTACCTAAAAACATGAGTGTCATTACTGAGTCTTCTCTCTCTCTCCCAACCCCCAGTCTACCAGCAAATCCTACCATTTCTATCTTGAGTCTGTGTCTCATTTCCACTGCCCCCACAATGGTTCCAGCCATAGTTACAGATCAGCTAGGTGACTGCAAAATCCTCCTCAGTGTTTTTCAATGGAGGTAGCGATAGCATTTGGGATAGAACAATCTTCAGTTCAGCAGAACTGTCCCCCACACTGCAAGACATTCAACAATCCTGGCCCCAACTCTCTAAATGCCAGAGTGACCCCTAATCATTGTGGCAGCTAAAAACAATGTCCTACATTTCCAAACATCCCTGAAAGAAGGGATAAATCCCGATTGAAAATTAGCCTCCCTACTTCCAGATTTACCCCTGCCAATCCATTTACCACATATATTTTTCTTTTTATAGTATAAATCAGATTACATCATTCCCCTGGATAAAACACTTGATGGCTTCCTGATATATTTCAAATAAAATCCATTCTTTTTCAAGGTCTATGTGTCTAAATTTCTGATATCATCTTGGACTTATGACTCCCACCACTCCTTGCTCCTTATACTTTAGCCAGTTTTACATCTTTTCAATTCCTCAAACACACCAAGTTCTTCTAATCCCAGTGTCTGTGTACATGCTGTTTACTCTGCATGGATTGCCTTTGCCTCCAATCTTTCATAGCAGATCCCTTGGACTCCAGTTCTCACTTTAAACACTATCTTCACTAAAAGTCTTCTGTGATCACACTACTTAGAATGTGCCCTTCTGTTATTCTCCATTATGGGCCTGCTCAGGTTAATTAGCAGCATTTATCCCGAGCACTAATTAGTACTTACTTGTTCTGTCCCCAGACTATAACCTCCATGAAAGAAGAGACCTCTTTGTTCACCAAGTACCTACACAATGTCACTGACAGTCTTGTACACCAAGAAGATATCAGGTGTCAAAAATGAGGAAAATCTTCAACATGATATTGAATAGAGACTATATCGACAGAATTCTACACTTGCAGTCAACCACTAAATTTCCACTAGCCCTCTGAACATTATAATAATTAAGCTAAAAATCTTGAAAAGCAGCTAAATTGTGTATCTAGTTCTAAATCATAGTTTAAAATAAAAGGTTGTAATAAAAGATGAAGTGCCATGTTTAACCAGAATTACTCCTGTCTGGTTGAAATGATGTTATAGTCACACTAATAAACTTATTTTTGTTGTTCACCAAATTCCAAGGTAAATAATTGGTTGGACACTTTAAACTGAACATAAACAAATTTAGTGAATACCGAAAGCAAGTAAATGAACTAAGGCGGAAAAAAAAACAAACCTTAAAGAGCACAACACAAATATTTTCAAAGTACTTTTTAAAAAGTGTCAGCTAAGCATTTTCTAATAGCCCACCTCAGTTGCTGGGGATTTTCATGGATACCAACCACCCAGTAGTGATCAGATTGTCCCTTGCAGTGCTCTCTTGTGTTACATATAGGAGTCCATGTATTACCAAGCCCTCTGTTAAGCATTCGAACAATGCCTTTTGAATCCACATAACAGGGGGTACCTATACATCAACAACAACAACAACAAAAATCACTTGGAAACATAGTTACACATTTGTTAAATAAATCCTATTTCAAAAATACATACCAGTGATTCAGCTCTCAATTCAAAAGCAAAAAACAAAAAACAAAACAGAAAAGCAAATATTCCAAGATTATTTCCCACAAAATTTCAAATACCACACAGAGTAAGACCTAACTGGAAATGAAGAAAAGAAAATTGCATGTAATATGACTAAAATTTACCGAAATACAGAGAAAAAAACCTGACAGTTTCAGTAGAAACTATGCCACCTGCTGGAATATAGCAATATTTTTAAAAGCCAAAAAAAAGTTGAACTTGATCTGAAGGCTCTCTGGTTTAGAGACTTGAAAAAATGACCAGAATCTGAGAATCCAATACATGGTGATAATGTGGAGAAATCTGTCTTTAGTACTCTTCGTCCTCCCTCTTGTCACTCTTCTGTTCCCCAAACAGGTAAGCAAGACTTACCTAGGAAACAAGCATCCCTGTTTCCCACCAACTCTGCTCCCATCTGAGAAAATGCATGACCAATTCCCCAATTACCCCTTTTTGAAAAAAAACAAAGCTATATGAATGGAAGTTATTAATGGTCACATTATTGAAGCATAAATGACTAATGATATCTGAACAGAAAACATCCAGAAACTGATATTTTAAAGACAAACTGGGTTTCCAATGATACAATTGAAGTGCATGAGTCTCAATAATAGAAACATTTAAGCCAGGACACAGGATTAACAGATACCTTAAAATAAGGTACTCTCAGCGTCATTCATTTAAATCATCTGTCACAAGCCACTGTTAAGTAAGTCTACAACAGCACTGTCCAACAGAGATACCATGTGAGCAACAGACTTAATTTTTAACTACATAGTGCCACATGAGGAGGGGAGAAAAAGTCAAGTTAATTTTAATAATATATTTTATTAAATCCAATGTATCCAAAATATCATTTTAATATATAATCAATGTAAAATAATTGAGACTTTTTTACATTCCTTTTCCATATTAAGTCTTCAAAATTCAGAAAATATTATATATTTACAGCACATCTCAATTCAGATTAGCCACACTTCAAGTGCTTAATAGCCACATGTGGCTAATTGTTACTGTAGTGGACAGTGAAGCAATAGGGCATTCTTGATTTTTGGGTAGAATCTGCTAGAAAAGCCACAACTTCACCAGTGATTTATATCTTCTGGCTATCTAATAAACTTTCAGAAAAATTTATTCCCCTACCTGTAAGTTTTCTAATCATGAAAATGAGACCTTGTACATAAAAAATGGCCACCTTGCTTAACAATTCTAGTTTCCATTCTGCCAACATATTAAAATAAGTTGAAACACAAAATATAGACAATTCATCTTTAAAGAAATTAGGAATAAACCAATGAAACAATTTCTTCTTGAAAAATGTCTTTAATATAAATAAATGAATTTATCTTGCCTTCAGCTGAAAATCCAACCCATACAAGGTAGGAGTTCCTTGTAAGAGGAAGAGGATCGCCATGCAAAATTTGTTTTTTCTTTTTCCCCAGCTCTAGCAGTTGAACTCCAAGACACTGATCCCCATCAAACCCTGTACCTAATGAGAAAATGTATATATTTAAATCAGTTATCAAGGTTCTTTAGCTATAATGCAGTCTGAATTATTTTCTGAGTTGATTTGTGATAAATATCACAAAATCAACTAATTTATCACAGTTCAAATCATGGAAAGTAACTTAGAAAATGACTTAGAAGATTAAGAAAGTTTTAGAGAAAATCATTTTTAAAAATTTAGAAATTAACTTAAAAAACTCTTAGAATTCAGAATGTACTACTTTTTATGGTTAAAAACATGTCACCTAATTGAGGTACCATTCAGGTATTAGAAATAGAATACTATCTTACATGAACTATTTATGTAAAGTGGTTATAAGTATTAACTCTTTCACTCAAGAAATATTTAATTTCTTACAGAGAGCTTACTATGTGCCAGGTACTGGGGGCTAAAATTGTAAATAAGACAAAGTCATTTTTCTCATGAAATTCATATTCATGTAAAAGACAAATTATTTTTTAAAAAAAGAACAAAATGCCGAGTGTTTTCAAAGATTTAAAATAATAATGTAACACAGAGTATAGAGAGTGGTCACTTCTGATTGGATAGTCAGAGGTGGCCTCTTTGAGAAAGTGAAATTTAAGCTTGAGATATGGATTGCAAAATGGAGCCAGACATGCTAATGTTTGGGGGAGTCACACTACAGTAGTCAAAGACAAAAGCTAATTAAAAGGTCTTAAAGTGGAAACAAGCTTAGTGTTGGAGCAGTTACTGTAGTGGACAGTGAAGAGCACAAAAAAGTTGGTATGGCAAAAATAAGTAATGATAAAAAGTGACAAGAGATGAAGTTGAAGAGCTGACAAAGGTCAGATCATGTAGGAACTCATCAGCTAAGATAAGAAGTTTGATTTTCTTTTCTAAAGCAATGGAAAGTCATCAGAGAAATTTGAGCAGAGGAGGGATGTGATCTGATTTATGTTTGTAGAAGATCACCCAGGTGGAGAATGGATTGTGGAAGGCAAAAACTGAAGCCTAAAAGCTAGTTAGAAGGCTACTACAATAGTCCAGGAGATGATGCCTTGGTTGGACTGCAGTTTAGTGGAGAAGATGAAGAGACAGATTTGAAATGTGTTACTCCACTGACATGATTACATACCTTACTGATTACATGGAAGTGATGTGGAGGGTAAGAGCAAGAGAAGAATCAAGGATAATATACATTTCTAGTTGAGCAGCCAGATTGATAGTATGCCATTTACTGATGGGAAAACTAAGTAAGAAGAAACTTTGGAGGGAAAAAAAATTTTTAAGTTTTACTGTGACCAAGTTAAGTCTGAGAAGCATATCAAAATTCTACACAGAGTGTCAAGTGGGTAGGTGGGATATACAAATCTGGAGACACAAGGAGTGGGTAGGGCTGGTGTTATTAATTTAGAAGTCACAGACACAGATATATTTAAAACCATGGGTCTTGATGAGATACCCCATTGTAGTTTATCAAACTGCATTGTTTGAGCTGTAAGTAATGAAATAAATTGAGTTACAAACAGCACTTAAAGAAAAATGAAATCAAAGAGTAAATACTGTCTGTGAGACTTATATACTTCAGTTATATTTGCAGATATGTATAGAAAAGCAATGTAGAATGTATTTCTTACTAGGATGGAGTCCTAGAGCACTGTGGCTAACAGGTTGGCATAGGCAGAACAGCCAGCAAAAGAGCTGAAGGAGCTTTCAGTGAGGAAAAAATCAGAAGAGTGATATCACAGAAGCCAAGAGAAAAAAATATTCCAGTGGGATTATAAAAAAAGCAAGTATAAAAGAATCATCAGTAACCTTGATAAACCAGCCTTGGCATCACGGTGGGGACTAAAGACAAAATACTTAGTGAGGAAAAGGAAGCAATGACTTTTTAAAAGTCACATTCAAAGTGTTTTGGTCCTTCATGCTAGGAGTTAATTTGTCCTTTCAGGCATTTAATCTCTGAAAATTCTTGTAAGATATAAACATGGAAGCAATTAACCAAACTCTACCTTGGAATTCTTTCTATAATATAGTTTTTCTATAAATAAAATGTTTTCATTTTCATTGCTATTAGTGAATAAAATTCTGTACATTCAAAGTTACACTGATTCAAATGCTAAAATAAACAAAAAAGGAGATATATAACCCAAAACAAAGTAAGAGAAAAGGACTCAGTAACTAATTTTTAATTTCACTTCAGGTCACAAGTAAAATTATAGAAGAATAGAGGAAATCTACCTCTATGATAAACAATGAGAAGCTGTTCTCCATGTCCTGCCATTGACACCACAGGCCCAGGAAGACTGAAGATCTCTTTCTGAACACCTCCAATAGTGAACAATCGAAGGAGCAAGGCACCAGTGGCAGCGGCTGCCCATCCCTGACCAAGACACAGGGCTTCAATATCTTCATTCTCAGGCATGTCTACCATCCACTCTTTGCTTGAATCCCAAGAACTAAAGTGCAGGCAGTGAAGCCTGCTAAAGATTAAAACAAGACAGAAACAATCAAACCTTCGTATTTAATATTTTTTATATATATAAAACTCATCATGATATGTAGTTACAAACCACATAGTGAATTTTTCTATTATACATAAATAGTACAAAAATGGCTTTAACAAAGTAATTATGAAATATCCTTAACCCCATTATCAGTCACATTACTGAAAAATATTTAAAGATACAGGAAAATGCTCACAACATAATGTAAAATAAAAAAAGGCTAAAATCTGCAGAGTATGACCCTAGGTTGTATATACACACAAAAACCAGAACCGAACTTATAAAAAGGAAGGAAGCATCAAAATGTTAGGCAACAGTTGTCTTACTGCAAAAGGAAAGTAATATGAGGGGACAAAGAAGAAAACAAAAATCACACAAAATCCCACCAATTACTCATAATTCCACACATAATTACCAACCATTGCTAATAATTTGATATACGCTTCCAATATTTGTTCTTTGCATACATACATACATGTCGTTACTATTAAACTTCAGCTTTAGAATGCAAATATCATAGTATTTGAAATCAGAGGCAGTACTGACAGAATTGTAATTTTAAACTCAATTTGAAAATGAAAAAACATTGTATATGGCTGTGAAATAATGTAACTAGGAAAACAAAGGGAAGGATATTTGAAATAAAAATTGCACATGGAAATAAATGTTCTAATTATGTAAGATATTCTAAATTGAAGATAGTGAGTCAACAGTAATTTATTTTAGTAAATTGAGTTAATTCAGTAATGGAGTATTGAGTTGATTTTTCAACGTGCAAATTAGAAAACCAATTAAAATGTTAAAATGACCTAATATAGCATTTCTCAGACTTCAATGCACACTGTCACCTGAGGATCTTATTAAGATGCAAATTCTGAGTAAGAGTGAAGTCTGAGATTCTGTTTTCAATAAATTCATAGACGGTCCATGTTCCTAGTTTGTCAACCACACTTTGAACAACAAGGAGCTAATTTATCCAATCAGGATTTTAATTTCAAATCACCTGGGAGTGAGCAAGATCTATGATCAAGCATATAAACACTACAGTCAGCTGAAAAGACATCGAGAGGGCAAACTGGCTGGAATAATATAAAGCTGAGTAAAATATTTTTCTTCTTTTAAAAAATATATGGATTCTGCATCCATTGTTTTTCCATAATATTAGTGTCCCTATATCTATCTACTTACCAACAAAAATACTAAGAAATCCAATATATATTAAGTAAAACACCATACTGATGAATAGTACTGGTAACATTTTTTGGTCTGCTTTACCTTTTTTTTTTAAAGAAAGTTTCAAATCTAATCTGTAGTGACAAAAAAACTGGATCAGTAGTTATCTAAGGCTGGAACTGGAGTAACTGCAAAGGGATATGAGGGAATTTTTTTGGGGTGATAAAAAATATGTTGAGTATGCCAGTAGTTACCCAGGCATATACACATTTGTCAACTCATGAAACTGTCCACCTAAAATGGGTGTATCTTATTGCATATAAATTATACCCCAATAAAGTACATTTAAAAAAGGGATGAGGGTTCATACAAAAAGAAATCTAGAGGGATACATATCAAATTGATAACAGTAGGTATATCTGAGAGTAGAATTCTGGAGGGAATTTCCATTTTCTAAAATTCTGTACTGCACAGGTTTATTTATAATTAATATATATTACTCTTGTAATACAAATAAATCACAGTTTGGTATGTAGTTAGGTAATGTAATGAGGGGACAATGAGGCAAAAATAGATATATGTTCTGAGCCATTACAGGTGTGCTGGTATTGGTATTAAACTTCTTTGTGAAATACCATACTAAAAAAGATAGAATTTTGAGTAACTTTCTGTACTGAATTTCAACAGTGACAAATTCTTCCTAATAATCTTGAATTTACCTTGCTAGGTCATCAGTGCTTTCACATGCCAACAAGATAGCTTCATGGGAAAGATCTGCTACTGAATAATTCAAAGTGTTTGGTAAGTGTATGGCATGGTGTATAGAGGTATCATGGAACTCCACATCTATGGCATTGTCTTGTTCATCATTATAGCAGCGAATAATTCCAGTAGAATTCCACACCTAAAACATGTAAAGGTAAATACAAGTCTGAGAAAAGTTGGAACGTCCTAGAATCAGAACACTAAAGTAATACAAATTAAGATATATTACAGTTCACTCTATAACTAGATTTAAGTTACAGGAGCAGCCACAGCACATCTACCTCTAAGTAGTTTCATGTAACAGTAGTCACATCATAGCTACAATTACTAAATATTCTTTTCTTTATGAGAAGACACATATTTATTAGCAAATGGAGTATTTCATTTAATACTTTTTTAATGATATTACTGTCATTAAAAAAATTACACAATTTTGAACAAATGAATCATTAAATTCCTCAAAAGAAACATCTAAAAATGTATTTACTTACAAACATGGATATAAATGACAACATATTTTTATGTTTTAAGTGATTTATATTATAGGAATATATACATTTTAGGGCAACATAAACTGATACTATTTGGAAAACTTATTTTCCATTCATGCACTATAGGCTCATACTAGGCCCTAATGTTCCCTTTTCTCTACTGCAAATATAACCAAAAATAAAATAGTTGACAATACTAAAAAAATTGAGACCTATTACTTGATGATGATTACTGACAGCAATAAAAAATCTTATTAAAATAAAACATCACCTTTAATATTTACATATAAATATATGCAGGCCTACACCTTTCAAAAAGGACACCAGGCAAAGTCCTCAGTGGAAAACCTCAAATAACAACAAATAGAAACTTTAAACTTTTTTATCTGTAAAACTTAAAAAGCTTATATATTCATTCCTCCATTTAGGAAATACATATTTAATGCCTACTGTGCCATATCTTGTTTTAAGTGCTTACAGTAAATGAAATTTAAAAATTTCTATTCTTATGAAGCTGACATTCCAGTAGGGATGGGAGAAAGGTGAAGACAGCATTTTTTAATAGCACTTACCACCTTCTAATACAGGCACACTTCATTTTACTGCGCTCTGCATTTACTGTGCTTTGCATATATTGCATCTTTTACACATTGAAGGTTTGTGGCAACCCTGCTTCAAGCAAGTCTACTGGCACCATTTTTCCAATAGCATTTGCTCACTTCGTGTCTCTGCATCACATTTTGGTAATTCTTGCAGTATTTCAAAACTTTTTCCATTATTATTATATTTCTTACTGTGATCTATGCCAAGTCATCTTTGATGTTACCATTGTAACTGTTTTGGGATACCACAAACTGTGCCCATATGACAATCTTAATCAACAATTGTTGTCTGTGTTCTGACTGCTCCATTGACTGTCTCTCTCCCTCTCCTCAGACTTCCCTATTCCCCGATTACGTTCAGTGAGGGAAAGGATGTCAAATGCCAAGTCAGCTCAAAGGCTCTGTCTCTTCTACCAAACAATTAGCCAAGTTGTAAAGACAAAGGAAAAGTTCTTGAAGAAAATTAAAAGTGCTACTCCAGTGAACACACAAATGATAATACAGCAAAACAGCTTTACAGCTTTACTGCTAACATGGAGAAAGTTTTAGTAGTCTGTATAGATCAAATCAACCACAACATTCGCTTAAGCCAAAACCTAACCCAGAGCAAGGCCCTAACTCTCTTCAGTTCTACAAAGGCTGAGAGAGGTAAGGAAGCTGCAGAAAAGTTGGAAGCCAGCAGAAGTTGGTCCATGAGGTTTAAGGAGAGAAGTTGCCTCTGCTAAGATTGTTGAAACAACAAGGATTTAGAATATTACATAAGCT
>JAQQAC010026072.1:46421575-46522789 GCA_029783875.1 Phataginus tricuspis | reverse complement strand
TGTGAAAGAAAGAGCCAATTAATGTGTGAAATTTCATTGTCGTCTTATTTTAAGAAACTGCCACATCCCCCCAACCTTGAGCAACTACAGCCTGATCAGTCAGCAGCCATCAACATCAAGGCAGAGCTCTCCACCAACAAGATGACTCATTGAAAGTGCAAAGTGAAGGAGCAAGTGCTAATGCAGAAGCTGTAGCAAGTTATCCTGAAGATCTAGCCAAGATAATTTATGAAAATTATCTTCATAACCTAAATCTAAACAGCTTTTCAATGTAGACCAAACAGCCTTATATTGGAAGAAGGTGCCATCTGGGACTTACACAGCTAGGGGAAAAAGTCAATGCCTGGTTGTCAGTCATACTGCAAAGGACAGGATGACTCTCTTGTTAGGAGCTAATGCAGCTGGTGACTTTAGGTTGAAGGCAATTCTCATTTTGAAAATCCTAGAGCCCTTAAGAATTATGCTGAATCTACTCTGCCTGTGCTCTATAAATGGAACAAAGCCTGGCTGATGGCCTATTTAAAACATGGTTTACTGCATATTTTAAGTCCACTGTTGAGACCTACTGCTCAGAAAAGAAGATACCTTTCAAAATATTACTGCTCACTGATAATGCACCTGGTCACCCAAGAGCTCTGATGGAGATGTGCAATGAGATTAATGTTGGCTCATGCCTGCTAACACAACATCTATTCTGTAGCCCATGGATCAAGGAGTCATTTTGACTTCCAAGTCATTATTAGGAAACACATTTCATAAGGCTATCTGCCATAGATAGTGATTCCTCTGATGGATAAGGGCAAAGTATACTGAAAACCTTCTGGAAAGGATTCACCATACTAGATGCCATTAAGAATATTTGCTGGAAGAGGCCAAAATATCAACATTAACAGGAGTTTAGAAGTTGATTTCAACTTTTATGGATGACTGAGGAATTCAAGACTTCAGCAAACAACTAAGCAACTGCAGATGTGGAAATAGCAAGAGAACTAGAATTCGAAATGGTGCTTGATGATGTGCTGAATTGCTGCTATCTGTGATAAAACTTGAACAGATGAGAAGTTGCTTCTTATGGATAAGCAAAGAAAATGGTATCTTGAAATAGACTCTAGTCCCAGTGAAGACGCTGCTAAGATTGTTGAAACAACAAGGATTTAGAATATTACATAAGCTTAGTTGCTAAATAAAGCAACAGCACAGTTGAGAGGACTGATTCCAATTTTGAAAGTTTACAGTGGGTAAAATGCTATCAAACAGCATCACATGCTGTAGAGAAATTATCTGTGAAAGAAAGAGCCAACTAATGTGTGAAATTTCATTGTCGTTTTATTTTAAGAAACTGCCACAATCCCCCAACCTTGAGCAACTACAGCCTGATCAGTCAGCAGCCATCAACATCAAGGCAGAGCTCTCCACCAACAAGATGACTCATTGAAAGTTCAGATGATAGTTATGATTTTTTAGTAATAGTTTTTAATTAAGTACATACATTGGTTTCTTTAGATGTAATGCTAGTGCATACTTAATAAACTACGTTAGTGTTAAACATAACTTTTATATGTAGTGGGAATCCAAAAATTCGTTTGACTCACTTTATTGCAGTAGTCTGGAACTGAACCTGCAATATCTCCAAAGTATGCCTGTATACCATACTAGGAGTTGCCTTCTAAAAAACTACCTAACTAGTGTTTTGAAAATAGTGTAATCTCCTACATAAAAATATGGGATATGAAGTTTGGAACTATATAGCCAAGAGGTATTACAAGATATATATAGTCACATTTACTTATGTTCATATGTCATTTTGCAAAGCAGAATTTTATTTAACACAATTTCCAATAATAAGGTTGAAATAAGATTAAAACTTTTAGTTAACCATAAAATAAATCAACCACAAAATTATAATCAATCAAAATATACCAGGCCAGTTAATCAAGGTTTTTAAAAGTATTTTTTTATCAAACAAAATTAACTACAGTGAGATTTAAAAAATGCTTAAAAGTGAGATAAAGATTAAGATAAAATATTTTAAAGTTAAATGTAGATCTAAGTCTTACCATGAATCTGTGAGTAAGATGCAGGGGTGTAGAACCTGACTGGAATGGCTTTTGCCGGGGAGTTGGCATAGGCCCATCATAAAAAGGCCTTTGGGATGTTATAAGTGGTAGCTCGTGAACTGTGCTTGCTTGATCATCTTCCTCCACATCTTCAAGAAAAGTAGCAACAGTTTTTAGCACTGGAACACCTAGAAAACAAGGAATTATAATTTGAGAATCATATATACCAATGATGTGGAAAAAGCATTATGAAATCTAGTAGCTTTTTCCATTCATACTTAATACTAATGTGCTATTTGCCTCTTTCATTGTGTTAACTTTTGCAGTGATGGCACAAAAGCAATGGAGGTATAACTTTTGGTGCCTTTACATGAATTGAGGCAGTGGCACTAATCTGTATCACTAGTCAATGCCTGGTTAACCACTATTCAGTTTTCAATGAAGTAAAAATGATAATATTATTGAACTTTGACCTCTGCATATATATTTAAGTTCCCTGTGCTAAAATGGGAAATGTGCATAAAGAAGTGCGATGGTTGTCTTATAAAAAAGCATTTGCGCAATTGAGTTTTAAGCAGAACTAGCTGATTTTTTCATGGAACACCACTTTTACCTGAAATGCCAGATAAACTAAGGTTATGTAGATTTGGGTGTTCGGCAAACATTTTCTCAAAAATGAATGAAGTGAGCCAGTCATTTAAGAAAATAACTGACAGAGCTGTTATCAATGATAAAATGAGCTTTTAAGCAAACATCAGAATGGAAAACTTGTATCTGCTACCAAGAGCTTGATTGCTCCCTAATATTTAAAACTTCTGTTGAAATTGATGATGATAACAAATACAGTCTGGATAATGTGTCAATGTTAGGAAGGTCTGCAAACCTCAGTGAACCACTATTTTCCAAATTATCGATGCATTATGTTATCAAATCAAACAGTTAAAGATACATTCAGAGTTCAAGTTAGACCAAGGGATTTTAATGTAATAGAGTTGAGAAGTTCACTGAAAAGTTCTCAGATTCCACATTGCAAGTAATCTTTAAGAACCTATCATTTATTGAGTTTTGGTATAGTATCAAAGAAGAATATCCATAGTTATTTCAATAGGCTATTAAAATAATTATCCATTTCCAAGCTACATGTTTGTGTGGGGCTTAATTTTCTTCATATTCTTTAAACAAAAACAATATATGGCAGTAGACTAAATCCTGAAGCAGATGAGAGAATCCAACTGTCTTCCAGGCCAGGCATTAAAGAGATTTGCAAAAAGGTAAAATAATGCCACTTTTCTTACTGAATTTTTCAATTAAAATGTTACTTATGTTTACATAAATGGAATGTTATTTTTAAGTGAATCAGTATTTTTTTCAGTTTCTCAGTTTTAATTTCTAAATGGCAAATAAGGACATAAGTCCATAAACAATTCTCTTTGGGGTCCTCAAAACATTTTTAAGACTGTGATAAGCTCCTGAGACCAAACATTTGAGGACTGCTATCCTATAAAACCTATATGATTTAAATACAGCACAACTTACCACTGTACACTGGCATTTTACTTGGTGAAGCTGAAATGTATTGTTTTAGCATTAAGTTGTTATAATAAGCACTTAAGTTGAAGGTTTTAAATTACAATCTTGATTTCCTTAACATGCCATAGTATTCAGGTTACCTATTTCTTCTTGAGTTAGCTTGGTAGCTTGTGTCTTTCAAAGAATTTATCCATTTTACCTAAGTTGTTGAATTTATGGGCACAAAGGTGTTCATAATATCCTTCTATTATCCTTTTTTATTAATTGCAGTGTTATCTTGCAGAAATATGTGAGTTACATGTTATTTTAAATTTTCTAGCAGACATATTTTAAATAGTATAAAGGATAAGGTATAGGTAATTTTAATAACATACTGTATTTAAAATATAATTTCAACATGTACTTCATGTAAAAACATGACTAAGATATTTTACATTCTTTTTTTCATACTGTCTTCAAATCTGGTTGCATTTTACCATTACATTTCTCAATTTGAAACAGCCACATTTTAAGTGATCAATAGCCACAGGTGTGTAGTGGATAACATATTAGATAGTGTGGGTCTACAGGACCTCTGGTGATGACACCCCCCTTTCATTACTTAATGTTAGTTATTTTTGTCTTTCTTTCTTGATCACTCAGGATAGATTTGCCAATTCTATCTGTCTTTTCAAAGAACAAGCTTTTGGTTTCATTGACTTTCTCTGTAGTTTTTTGGTTGTCAATTTCATTGAAGTCTGTTCTTTCCTATTTCCTTCCCTCTGCTTGCTTGGGGTTTAATTTCATCTTTTTTTCTAGTTTGTTAAAGCAGAAGCTTAGAGCACTGATCTGAAACCTTTCTGACATAAGTATTTAATGCTATAAATTTCCCTGTATATACTGCTTAGCTACATTCTACAAATTCAATAATGACTTTAAATAATAGGGTTTTTTTTGTTTAAATAATAGTTTTAATAAATAATTTAAAATATTAATCAACAGAATGGATCATCACATCCACAAAGTCAGTTCATACCAGCTGGAGATTCATCTTCATAAAGGCGGAAACTTTGCTGTCTAGGAAGACCAGAAGCCAGCATGATATCATCGGCTGCTTCCTCATGATTTAGAATCCCTTTTGAAAAAGAGGTCTCAACTGCATTTTCATTTAGAAAATCACCAGCATTACTTGTATTATCTCCATCAAAAACATCACTGTAATCCTTTTCCACTCTGCTAGATACCTTGAACAAATTTATACAAATTAGAAAGTGTTAGTGAACTATTTGTATAAACTCAATTTACTAAAAGGCAATTTTTAAAATATGCACCTATAAACTCTACCAAGTAAGCAAATGATTTCATAAGAATAATTAGTAAATGTATTTGTGAGGATTGTATTTATATACAATCCTAGTCCATACTTTAAATGTCTTTTCGTCTACAGATGGGACAGGAGTATAGACAGACATGTAAACAAATACTATATATACCTAAATATAAGGCAAGATTTTACTCCTCAAAAGTCTTACTCCAGAAAGGAAGTCACTTAGAAGTCCCTAACAAGTCTCTAATTATAAGACATTCTCTCATTTACTTTTATTTTGAACAAGACACAGTTTAGGTAAGACATGTTTACTTTAAATAATCTCAGTTAAAGCTAGTTTTTCTGATGCTTACTGAAGGAAACAGAACCAAAAGAAAAACAAGGCAGCAAAGAAAATCAACAGTAATCATTGTTGCCTAGGATTATGAACATACCATCACAGGTACTGGATGTCACTGTAACAGTTTTTGTTTTTTTCTTTTTAAGGTATCATTGATATAAACTTTTATGAAGGATTCACATGAAAAACAATGTGGTTAATACATTAAACCATATTACCGAGTCCCCCCGCCCATACCCATTGCAGTAACTGTCCATCAGTGTAGTAAAATGCCAGAGTCACTACTTGTCTTCTCTGTGCAACACTGTCTTCCCCATGATGCCTCCCATACCATGTGTACTAATCATAATACCCGTCAATCACCTTCTCCCTCCTTCCCCCACCCCTCCCCTTTGGTAACCCTTAGACTCTTCTTGGAGTCTGAGTCTGTTGCTGAGGGAAATCATTTGGTAATTGTCTTTCTCTGCTTGACTTATTTCACTGAGAATAATAACCTCTAGCTCTATCCACGTTGTTGCAAATGGTAGGATTTGTTCCTTTCTTATGGCTGAATAGTGTTCCATTGTGTATATGTTCCACCTCTACTTTATCCATTCAAATACCAATGGACACTTAGGTTGCCTCCATTTCTTGGCTATTATAAATAGTGCTGCAATAAACACAGGGGTGCATATGTCTTTTTGAATCTGAAAATGTGTATTCTTTGGGTAAATTCCTAGGCATAGAATTTCTGGGTCAAATGGTATTTCTATTTTTAGTTTTTTGAGGCACGTCCATATTGCTGTCCACAATGGTTGAACTAGATAACATTCCCACCAGCAGTGTGAGAGGGTTCCCCTTTCCCCTCATCCTCACCAGCATTTGTTGTTCCTAGTCTTTTAGATGTTGGTCATCCTAACTGGTGTGAGCTGATATCCCATTGTGGTTTTAACTTGCATTTCCCTGATGATTAGCGATATGGAGCATCTTTTCATATGTCTGTTGGCCATCTCAATTTCTTCTTTGGAGAAGTGTCTGTTCAGCTCCTCTGCTCATTTTTTAATAGGGTTATTTGCTTTTGGGGTATTGAGGCATGTGCGTTCTTTATATGTTTTGGATGTTAACCCCTTGTCAGATATGTCATTTACAAATATATTCTCCCATACTGTGTGATGCCTTTTTGTTCTACTGATGGTGTCCGTTGTTGTGCAGAAGCTTTTTAGCTTGATGTAGTCCCATTTGTTCATTTTTACTTTAGTTTCCCTTGCCCGAGGAGATCGGTTCAGGAAAAAGTTGCTCATGTTTATATTCAAGAGATTTTTGCCTATGGTTTCTTCTATGAGTTTTATGGTTTCATGACTTAAATTCATGTCGTTGATCCATTTCGAGTATACTTTTGTGTATGGAGTTCGACAATAATCCAGTTTCATTCTCTCATATGTAGCTGTCCAGTTTTGCCAACACCGGTTGTTGAAGAGGCTGTCATTTCCCCATTGTATATCCATGGCTCCTTTATCAGGTATTAATTGACCATATAAGCTTGGGTTTATATCTGGGCTCTCTATTGTATTCCACTGATCTATGGGTCTGTTCTTGTAGCAGTACCAAATTGTCTTGAGTACTGTGGCTTTGTAGTAGAGCTTGAAGTCAGGGAGCATAATTCCCCGAGCTTTATTCTTCCTTACCAGAATTGCTTTGGCTATTTGGGGTCTTTTGTGGTTCCATATGAATTTTAGAATTATTTGCTCTAGTTTGTTGAAGAATGCCGTTGGTATTTTGATAGGGATTGCATTGAATCTGTAGACTGCTTTAGGAAGGAAGGCCATTTTGACAATAACAATTCTTCCTATCCATGAGCATGGAATGTTTCCATTTATTGGTGTCTTCTTTAATTTCTCTCATGAGTGTCTTGTAGTTTTCAGGGTATAAGTCTTTCACTTCCTTGGTTAAGCTTATTCCTAGGTATTTTATTCTTTTTGATACAATTGTGAATGGAATCGTTTTCCTGATTTCTCTTTCTGCTAGTTCATCATTAGTATATAGGAATGCAACAGATTTCTGTGTATTGATCCTGCAACTTTGCTGAATTCAGATATTAGTTCTAGTCCTTTTGGGGTGGATTCTTTAGGGTTTTTTATGTCCAATATCATGTTTGCAAAAAAGTGAGTTTAACTTCTTCCTTGCCAATCTGGATGCCTTTTATTTCTTTGTGTTGTCTGATTGCCATGGCTAGGACCTTCAGAACTATGCTGAATAAAAGTGGGGAGAGTGGGCATCCTTGTCGTGTTCCTGTGTAACTGGTTTTTAAGATCACTTTAAAAAGTGAACAGTAAGCAGATACAATGTAGAGATCATAAGTTACTCCTTCAGAATGAATGAAAACCGTACAAATGCTAAGCCAATAGAAATTTACAGTTCAGTATAAAATTCTAATGAGAACATCATTAATGGATTCAAAAGTGACTATACCACAAAACTTTTACATGGAAGTACTTATGATTGGGTTCTGGAAACTGATGTTTAAGGAAGTGAGAAAAAATACTTCTAAACTCATATTTAAACATGATTTGATATGACTAAGTAAATTAATAACTAGATGTTATAAAGATACTTTAGCTATTTCATCTATAGTCCTAAAGTCTGCGTATTCAAGTTGCTTTAAAAATTTTTAAGGTTTTATTAAAAAATGAGGGTTCTCACTTTATACTTATGATGAGGGCCATGGAGTGTTAGAGATGTTATGATAGAAATATCTACTGTAAGGAGAAACAGCAAAAAGCAAAGAATGGGCAATTCTGGATAGAGGTGATCTCCAAAATAAAAACTGTTTCTCCATTTACTTTTTATCAGTGTTACACATATAAATAAGTTAGTCAAACAGTATTATAAAATTTATTATAAAAATGAAAACAGACAGCTACATGTAAGAAAATGAAACTGGATTACTGTCTAAGCCCATACACAAAAGTAAACTCAAAATGGATCAAAGACCTGAATGTAAGTCATGAAACCATAAAACTCTTAGAAAAAAACATAGGCAAAAATCTCTTGGACATAAACATGAGCAACTTCTTCATGAACATATCTCCCTGGGCAAGGGAAACAAAAGCAAAAATGAACGAATGGGACTATATCAAACTAAAAAGCTTCTGCACAGCAAAGGATACCAACAGTAGAACAAAAAGACATCCTACAGTATGGGAGAATATATTCATAAATGACATATCTGATAAGGGGTTGACATCCAAATTATATAAAGAGCTCACGCACCTCAGCAAACAAAAAGCAAATAATCCAATTAGAAAATGGGCAAAGAAGCTGAACAGACACTTCTCTAAAGAAGAAATTCAGATGGGCAACAGGTACATGAAAAGATGCTCCACATCACTAGTTATCAGAGAAATGGTGCAAATTAAAAACCACAATGAGATATCATCTCACACCAGTGAGGATGGCCAACATCCAAAACACAAACAACAACAAATATTGCTGAGGATGTGGAGAAAGTGGAACCCTCCTACACTGCTGGTGGGAATGCAAATTAGTTCAACCATTGTGGAAAGCAGTATAGAGGTTCCTCAAAAAACTCAAAATAGAAATACCATTTGACCCAGGAATTCCACGCCTAGGAATTTACCCTAAGAATGCAGCAGCCCAGTTTGAAAAAGACAGATGCACCTCTATGTTTATCGCAGCACTATTTACAATAGCCAAGAAATGGAAGCAACTTAAGTGTCCATCAGTAGATGAATGGATAAAGAAGATGTGGTACATATACACAATGGAATATTTTTCAGTCATAAGAAGAAAACAAATCCTACCATTTGCAACAACATGGATGGAGCTAGAGGGTATTATACTCAGTGAAATAAGTCAGGCGGAGAAAGACAAATACCAAATGAGATCCCACATTTGTGGAGTATAAGAATGAATCAAAACTGAAGGAACAAAATAGCAGCAGACTCACAGACTCCAAGAAGGGACTAGTGGTTACCAAAGGGGAAGGTTGAGGGAGGGCAGGTGGGGAGGGAGAAGGGGATTGTGGGGTATCATGATTAGTGCACATGGTGTGTGTGGGGTCACGGGGAAGACTGTAGCTCAGAGAAGACAAATAGGGACTCTATGGCATCTTACTACACTGATGGACAGTGACTGCAATGGAGTATGGGCAGGGGACTTGATAATAAGGATGAATATAGTAACCCCATTGTTTTTCTTGTGAAACCTTCATAAGAATGTATATCAATGATACCTTATATAAAAAAAAATGAAAATAGTCCTTTCCACAGCTTTCAACTTCCTTCTCTTCAGTTTTGTTTCTTTTGGTACCATCCTCCATACTTATAATATTCTAGTGTTGTTTTGATTTTCCAGTTGTAATCATTATCTATTTAATAGATCTTATAAACTTCCTTATATTAGGAGAGATGAGGATTTGGTACCATTTTCAACCACCCCATCCCCTTGTATGCATGCAAGGGGATCCTCATACTCTAATCCTCCCAGTAGATACTCTCATTTTAGTTGGATCAATATACAATATTTAGATTATTTTGACTATGTAAATGCTATTCATAGCTGCCTAAAAATAACAGCAAAAGTAATAATAATAATAGCAACACATAAAAGTGGTGTAGTAGAGACCGTTCTAACTCTTTATACGTAATTCATTTAATCCTCACAATGATCTTAGATAATCATTGTAGCTATCCTCATTTTACAGACGTAGTATATTATCACTTCTCATTTATTTTAGAACTTTTTGTTTTTCCTGGAGTTAAGAATCTTTTCTCTCTTTAGGTCTTTCTTCTTGGACAGATTCCCCAAAGATGATTCTTCTAATCTCCTGCCTGTGAAACCTAACACTGGGTGACAATGTTCTGGAAGCCAAGTACGAAAAGTGAGCTGAGAATTTAAACAGCGAAGTATACACACTTTTATTTAATCCTTTTTAGTACAGTATTCCCACTCAATGCCACTCAACTGTACCCAGTGTTTCTGGGCCAAAGATATTCTGTGTTTTATATTTTTAAGTCTACAAAATAAATCTCTAGCATTATGCCAGAAAATAAATGGGGTAATGGACAGCAGTTACCTACCTGTGCACACTGATGTTGAGACTAGAGGCATCTATCTGTTTGTTAAACCAACCATCCTGTTTTCAGCACCACTTTTAGAAGTACCTACTGCTACCAAATTCTGAATCTTTGGGGAGTCAGTCAGGCAAGGTGAAATGAACATGAGCTTTCCCTCAACTACATTCTTACAATTCAACTTTTTGAGAAGCTAAACTTGGTTTCCAATCATCCTGTTTTCCAGCCTCTGAAGTTTTCTAAGTATCAATCACTTCAACTGTTTTCTTTAACCTCACAAGATTATGCATTAAAAAAATTTTCTTTAGTGTAGTTTTAATGTTGGTTTCAAGTATTGGGTATCTGAGCATAGATAATGGGTGTATTAAGTCTGTAATCTTCAACCAGAAGTCGAAACCAAGACATAAAATATGAATGGGTATATTTGCCAGGCAGGGGTAATAGTGAATATAAGCAAGGAGGTATAAACAAGGTAGCCTATTTAAAGCAATTCAGTAAGGCTCAATGGTTGAGCACAAAAGGTATATGAGTAGTCCTAAGAGATAAGGCCAATTCAGAGCAATAAAAGTTATAGGCTAAACTAAGTTACAGTTATTAACTAACTTTTATCTACAAAATATTTATTCAATTAACAATCCTCAGAACACCAAGATACTAAAACAGTATTTCACAGACATATTCCTTGGAAAGCCAAGGAATATTAATAGGCATTATATGGAGGGAAAAAAGTTTCTTAAGTAAATATATTTGGGAAACATTAGGTTACACAAGTTTAAATAATTTTCTTTATGATAGGTCATTACTAAGCATCTCATACAATAACATGAATTATAATTTTCCAAGAAAGTGACACAGTTTGTTGTGTCTCCCAAACCAATCTTACCACAGAAAGACTTGTGAATAGTGTCCTTACCATATTACTTACTACCTTACTGCTTGACGTCTTTCCACTGGAGTCACAAACATTCTCCAGGAGCCCTAGATTTCCTTCTGCATCAGTATAAGCTATTTGACCACAAGTAGGATGCCATGCCAGGCCACAAATTGCATAACCTTTCTCATGTTTCACCCTAAAATTAACAAGTAAGTTCTTAAAATGTTGTCAAGAAAAATATACAAACTACACATTTCCCTAGGTAAATTTTAGTTAGAAAAGGTTTAATGACTTTTGACATCCTAATAACCGTGTTTGTATTTCGACAGTCTAATAATTGCAAACTTGAAATACAGTAAAACAAACAAAAATCTAACAGAAATAAGCAAAAAAGAGACAAGATACATTAAATCATACCTTTCCATACAATCTTTGGTTTCCACATTCCAAACTATAATTAAACCATTAATACTCCCTGCAGCTAAATATTGCCCACAAGGAGACCAGGTTACAATATTCAGGGTCTATAAAGAAAAAAAACTAATAAATAACGATTTTATATAACTTCAAATTAATACTCATTTTTATTACCAAATTCAAATTTTTATAGCCCTTATTCTAGGTAACTTGTAATTAAATCTGATAAACAAATGGCAAGACAGAGTTTATTTTTTAATTTTCTTTCTCAATAATATTCAATAATCACTAGCACCTATTTGTTTATCATGAGAAAATTATATTGGCACAATTTTAAAAGCAAAATCTAAAAAAATGTTATTACCCTGGAAGGAGAAACAACATCAAACATCCTCTTTGTAGTCACCATCAAGAGGAAGGAAACAGGTAAGTGAAATAAACAGTACTAAGCCATTGTAGACCTACTGGTCTTGTTTACTTAACTGTAAAATGGTATGTATGAGAGGAGCAGGAGAGAGAGAGGAAGAATATAGACCAACAACCGTTCTTGATCTAAAATTCCAGAGTCTATGATCACAAGTCTCAATGAAGTGCAGTTAGTAGTAAAGGTTATTTTAACCTTTCTAATACTATGCTACTAATACTAGCATATTCTAATACTATGCTAGGTTAAATTTGACTTGTTATAAATTAAAAGATTTTCTTATCAAATTTCATGAAGGAGAAAGTTCAAATAGGATCTAGCAAAGACTTATCTACTGTCCAGTTATCGGTTAAATGAGAAATGCTGAGGAGTGGAAGGTGGACACTCACACTCCACCATTCTACAGTTGTTCTCCATTTTCAATAATATTTAACTGCAACTATATTTAGGCAAAGTATGAATTATATATTACCATTAGCCTACTGAAAGTTGTCACTTATAAAACTCACCTGAGAGATAAAATTGTCTGAAAGATCAAATTGATTATTCCACGTTTCTCTTCTATATAGTTTAACAGATTTTTCTACAGGAACTGCCAGTAACTATTAAGAAAGAAAAATGATTTAAACAAAAGTTTGCCTTAAATTAAATTTGAAGAGAAAAAAAGAACATTCACCTTATTAAAGTTACAATATATAAAAGCAAATCTGTATTTTAGTTGGCAACTAACAAAACTCAGAAAATTACTTAAAGTTTTGATAAACAAAGAATGGGTGATGATCACTCTTGCTTGCACTGAAAACCAGAGCACTTGTAGTTACTAGTATTTTAATATTACTTCTTAAGAAATCTAAGCCCTGTGGACCTAAAAATTCATCTCATTTGCTGGAAGGAAAGAAACAGAGCCAGAATACTTCAAAAGGAAACTTATCTTCTTAAAATTTCTTCTCAAGAAATAGATTAGTAGAAAAAATTAAAATGGTATATTCTTTCCATGCTTATCAAAAAAGAAAAAATGTATTATTTATGAACAGTAAAACTGCTAATTTTATTAATCTTTAATTAGGTTAATGTTTCATAATCAACAAAAAAATACATTACAAGATTCCCCAAAGGTCACTTTAATGCAGAATGTAGTCTTAAAATTAACATGACAAAAAAGGTATATATTGAGAAGAAACTCCCCCAATCCTTAAATTCTACTTCTACTTCCCAAAGGCAAATATGAGCATAGACTATACAAGAACACATAGGTACATATTTACAAATAAACACACACATAACAGTAGCATTCTATCTGTACCTTCTGCTCTACAGCTTGATGCTTTTTACTTTACAATGTATCTGAAGATCACTCCATGTGTGAGGACACACAAATATACCTCAGACTAACAGTTGCAGAGTATTTCACTTTCAGGAATGCCACAGTTTATTTAAGCAGTTCCCTATTAATGAATATTTAGGATGTTTCTAATATTTTGCTACTGTGAATAATGATGCAACATTTTCATTATATTTACCCTGTAATGCATATGTATGGCTATGCTAATGGATATATGCCTAGAACTACTACTGTTGGTCATTCATTCTGATAGAAACTGCCACACCTTCTTCCACATAGCATATAACAAACTTTGATGTTTGACCATCTTATAAGTGAAATTAGACTATCACTATGTTATAATTTGTATTTCTCTTCATATGAAAGGTTGCATATGTCTTCATATGTTAAAAGCCATTATATATAA
Source organism: Phataginus tricuspis (assembly GCA_029783875.1). Classification (NCBI taxonomy): domain Eukaryota; kingdom Metazoa; phylum Chordata; class Mammalia; order Pholidota; family Manidae; genus Phataginus; species Phataginus tricuspis. The sequence continues at coordinate 46,509,021 of JAQQAC010026072.1, read as the reverse complement.
AAGTATATATAATGAAAATGTTGCATCATTATTCGCAGTAGCAAAATATTAGAAACATCCTAAATATTCATTAAGAGGGAACTGCTTAAATAAACTGTGACACTCCTGAAAGTGAAATACTTTTCTGTCCACTGTCCACTTGTGTCCTTGCCTGTCTTCATACTGAGATTGTATTGATTTTAAACTCTTTGATTAAGGAAATTAGCTCTTTGTCGTATTATTTCATCAAACTTTTTTGTTTGTAATTTGAACTTTTACTCTTAACTATTTTTTATCATACAGAAGTATTTAATTTTATATTATCAAGTTTATTAATATTTTCTGAAAATTTTCAGACATACAGAAAAGTTAAAATAATATAGCAAATACCCATACAGAGATTCACCATATGGTAGGAAGCCTCCAAGATGGTTCTCAATGATTCTCAAATCCTGGTATTCATGCCTTCTTCCAATACTTTTACTAAATCTCCTTTTCTCTACCTTTACAATACATTAAATTCTCATATATACTCGATCTACTCTGTTTTATAGGTATCTGTCCATTCATTAGTCAGTAGCAAAGTTTTAACTCCAGTAGCATCCTCCCATATGTTATGTCTAATTCGATTAAACTCTATATCACTTTTCTTTTTCAAAGATTATGGACTTCAGAATCAAGAGTATTGGTCTGCCCAAACATCTTAGATATTTTTATTAGAATGTTCTCAAAACTATGATTTTAGGGAAAAACTGACATCTTTCTACCAAATATTCCTTTTTAAGAATGGCATATATTTTTCTACTCAAGTTTTATTTTACTCCTCTTGGTAGCATGTTAAAATTTTCTTTATATACCTCTTCCACATTTTTTAGAAGTTTATCCCTAGTTATTTTATCTCTTTTGATTTCACAGTAAGTACATTATTTTCTCCTGCTATATTTTCCAAATGGATATTGTTTATATATAGAAGTTGGTTTTATATATTAATTTTGCTTCCAAATACCTTACTGAATGTTCTTATTAGTAGTATTTTCCCCCAGTTGATATTCTTGGAATTTCCTTGTTTACAATTATTGCATTTGCAAATAGTGAGCATTCTCCTTGCTTTCAAGTTCTCCTAACTTTCTACTGTCTAACTGTATCAGCTAGTACTTCCAAAATGTTAAACACTAGTAGTAAGAATGGACCTAGCAAGACTGTTTCCAGAGTTGTTCCAGTAAACATGAATGTAAAGAAGAATATAAAATTATTTCATTTATACAAACTGTACTCTTCAGAAAACATTTAAACAGTACAAATGTTTCTTAAAGCATTTCAATATTACTTGGTTTGGACCTCGAAAACTTATGATCTAAATGAAATAGTTACAACTTATTTTTATATTCAAAGTTGACAAGGACTGGAACAAATATTAAAGGTTGAAAAATACAAGTCACTTACCTTCCCACTTTTTGGCTGCCAAGCAAGTCTGCAGATTGATTTTGCATTTATCACATCATTGCATTTTTGCAGCAGTGGCCAACTAATAGCACATGTCTGATTTTTTTAAAAAAGAAAACTTACTTATTTTTATGAAAATTCTCCCAAAAAACATATGCAGAACTGAACACATTTAATAGGTGCTTTCTTCAAACTGATATATAGCTCCAAAAAAAACAACTTAATTCACTTTAATTATTATAATATTTGATTTACCTAAATTACTTAAAGCCCTTCAGAGGTATAAAGAGCATATGTCTTAAATAATTAAATTAAGTAAGAATATTTCTTATGTAGAATAAGCGAACAAAATATTCACTGGAGAAACATACACATACACAAAAAACATTAAATACATTAGAATCTTAAAGTGTCTACAAAAATAACCTACTTTAAAATGTTAGGGTGTCAAAGTCAATCCTTCTAAATAGTTCAAACATGAGGGGAAGAACTGAGGCTACTGATGCATGTCTGTGGGGAATATTTTTCACATCAGCCACATCATCTCTAGAACTGCCAAGACTTCTCTGATTGCCTAGAACAATTAACTGTTTCCTAAGCCAGTCCAGAAAGCACTTTCTTCATACCTCCTTTAAAACTTTTATCAGGCTGGTTAGAATAAGTTGTTTATGTGACTCCAAATGTGTGGCCCATCCCTTATGGTATTTTCATATCCCCAACATCTAGGGTCCAACACATGATAATTAGTTTGTAAATACATAATGACTGAATTTCCCCTCATGATTTTCAAAACTTAAAAATGGAATATAAATCCATAATTTCCCTTGTGATTGGGTATAAAAGTAGTCTTTAAATTATTTATTATGTTTTAGACTACTATGGAATTTGATCTCAAAAACAGTATTTAATGCTATTCAAATAAACTATCAAGAAAAAGAACTTACTAATTTGGCCCAATAATACAGTATTTAACAACCATTAATGACAGAAATGAGCAAAAAGTTTTAAATCCAAGTTGGTGAGTTTACCTGATCTGAAATTTGCCACACTTTCACAGATCCATCACAACTAGCTGATGCCTGCAGGAATAAAACAATAGACTTCTCTGTAGTTACAGCCATAACACTATATGTAAACTGGCTCAACTGATAAATCAAAGAGCCTTTTATCAACTGTGTGAAATTCTCTTACAATTTTAAACATTCAAGAAAAACACAAAAAGGGGAAAAATGGTTACCAGAAAGACATCCTTAGGATCAAAAGAAAGACTTAAAACAGGGGCATCATGTCCTTGAAGTGTTTTCTGTTGGCTACAATCCATCACATCCACAACTTTGATTAGGAAATCACTATGAAAAATAATAGTAATATACATAAATAAACACCAATACGAAGGCCTCTCCTAAAACCTCTGTCCTAAATATTTCAAAATCACAAGAGTAAATGCCATAATTTCTTTATAGCAACTTCCAAATTTAATTACTTACCTTTTAGTTTTGCTCTATGAAGATGCTAAAAACACAACTCAAGATTTCCCATTATGTAAAAATGTAAATACTTGCTAAGTGGCTTTCTTAGTTACATCTTAGCTTCTATTATTTGCTCATCTAATTACAGTCACAACCATTTTTAAAAGTACTACACCATTTACTCCAGCAACTCACCAATTACATTTTTCCTATGACAAGTAAGCATCAAGAGATACAATAAAAATCCTGATTCTATGGTCCAAGTTCTACCTGAAATAATTTTAAAATTTTTGTATCAAACTATCTTTCCCCAATCTTTTCCAGCATTTGCTGAACAGGCTGTCTGCAAAGCAATATATCCCAAATCACAAAGAAGCACAAGTTTTTCCTCAAAATCTTTACTAGAAAAAAGACTTGAGTATAAAAATTAACAAAAAGACAGAGGACAAAGTCCTGAAAATGTTACACTGAAACCAATGAAGGAGGCCATTCTGTTCTAAGGTTATTTCCTTTTCTGATATCAAAGAGCCTTACCTAGATCCAGCACCAATTTTTGCACCATCCCCATTAAAGACCACATGGTTTGCATTTGTGGTGAAGCGAGTCAATATACCATCTGGAATTCCTTCAGGGAATGTGTAGACTTGAATAGTGTTGTTAGATACAGCAGTGACCAATTTCCCATTCTAAGAAAAAAAAAGTAAGAAACATTGGCAAAAAAAAAAATCCAAATAAAGTTGGAAGTCTCTCTATAGTTAAAAATCTTGTAAGAAACAAAAATCTCTCTAAATGCAGTTCATGTCAAGAGAAAAATTATTATTCAATGTACAATTTTCCTGAAATATCCATTAGCAAGCAATACTTGCTATCTTTAGAAAATTTAATTCCCCCTTCACCAGCCAAACTTTCAGCCTGATTCCTCTTTTGTCTTCTGGCAAGAAAAATATTTAAATAGTATTTTTTGATCCCCAAGTGTCATAACAAAGGAAACCCAGGAGAGCTTTTCAGAAAAAACATAGCTAGTCTCAGTGAGAGAACACATCAGAAAGCATGACAACAATGACAACACTAGTGTTTCCCTCTTTCCACAATAAAATCATTAGATGTCCTTTTGGAGTAGGGTAAAGTCTAAATGCATATTCATAGCTCCTTTTTAATGCACTAAATAAACAGAAAGATTCTGGATCTGAAAATGATCAGCAGACACCACTGCTTTGCAGAGATTTTAGCTAAAAACCATAAAAGGTCAAGAATCTGCCAGCACCTTGATTTTGTTAATTCTCCAGAAGGGATTAAATCCCAAAGGACTAAATCATAGTCTACCAACCCCATACATGCTTTGATAAATGAGATGGTCAACTTATTAATTTAGATGAAATGATAAATGCCAAAAGAAACTACCAGAAACTAAAAGATAGTTATGGAACAGAATCTCACCCACAGCCTCCAGAAGGAGCTAACCCTCCCAATACTTTGACTTCAGACCTCCTGCCTTCTCAACTGAGAGACAATAATATTCTGTTGTTTGAAGCCACCAAGCTTTTAACAATTTGTTGCAGCAGCCCTGGTAAGCTACTAAAACACTGCTTTTATTTTTTGCTACTATTAGTCTTTTTCCTGTACAAAAGCAGTACATATTTATTGCAGAAAAAAACAACATGAAAGTGTCCTGAACAGAGAGTTTCCCTACTCTTACAAAGTAAATGCCATTCATATTTTGGGGTTAAGTATTTTTAACTTTCTTCTATACATATGCAAATTGCAAATGTATGTATACCTGTATATATACATTCCTAATAAACAAGACTGTACTATACAACATGCTCTGCAATTCACTTTTTCTATTTAATCTTTTATTAAGGTATTATTGATATACACTCTTATGAAGGTTTCACATGAAAAAACAATGCGGTGACTACTGTTTACCCATATTTTTAAGTCCACACCCATACCCCAATGCAGTCACTGTCCATCAGTGTAGTAAGATGCCACAGATTCACTGTTTGCCTTCTCTGTGTTACACTGTTTTCCCCGTGACCCCTCACACCATGTGTACTTAACATAATACCTCTCAATCCCCTTCTCCGTCCCTCCCCACCCGCCTTCCCACACCCCACCCCTTTGGTAACCTAGTCCCTTCTTGGAGTCTGTGAGTCTGCTGCTATTTTGTTCCTTCACTTTTGCTGTGTTGTTATACCCCACAAATGAGGGAAATAATTTGGCACTTGTCTTTCTCCACCTGGCTTATTTCACTGAGCATAATATCCTCCAGCTCCATCCACGTTGTTGCAAACAGTAGGATTTGTTTCTTTCTCATGGCTGAATAGTATTCCATTGTGTATATGTGCCACTTTTTCTTTATCCATTCATCTACTGATGGACACTTAGGTTGCTTTCATATCTTGGCTATTGAAAACAGTGCTGCGATAAACATAGGGGTGTATGTCTTTTTGAATCTGAGAACTTGTATTCTTTGGGTAAATTCGTAGAAGTGAAATTTCTGAGTCAAATGGTATTTCTGTATTTAGTTCCTTGAGGAACCTCCAGATTGCTTTCAACAATGGTTGAACTAGTTTACATTCCCACCAGCAGTGTAGGAGGGTTCCCCTTTCTCTGCATCCTCACCAGCATTTGTTGTTCTTAGTCTGTTCGACGCTGGCCATCCTTACTGGTGTGAGGTGATATCTCAATGTGGTTTTAATTTGCATTTCCCTGATAATTAGTGATATGGAGCATCTTTTCATGTGTCTGTTGGCCATCTGAATTTCTTCTTTGGAGAATTGTCTCTTCATATCCTCTGCCCATTTTTAAAAAGGGTTATTTGCTTTTTAGGTGTTGAGGTGTGTGAGTACTTTATATATTTTGGATGTTAACCCTTTGTCAGATATGTCATTTACAAATATATTCTCCCATACTATAGGATGACTTTTTGTTCTGTTGATGGTGTCCTTTGCCATACAGAAGCTTTTTAGTTTAATGTAGTCCCATGGGTTCATTTTTGCTTTTGTTTCCCTTGTTCGAGGAGAGTGCTCAGGAAGAAGTTGCTCATGCTTATATTCAGGAGATTTTTGGCTATGTTGTCTTCTAAGAGTTTTATGGTTTCATACTTATATTCAGGTCTTTGATCCATTTCAAGTTTACTTCTGCGTATGGGGTTAAACAATAATCCAGTTTCATTCTCTTGCATGTAGCTGTCCAGTTTTGCCAACACCAGTTGTTGAAGAGGCTGTCATTTCCCCATTGTATGTCCATGGCTCCTTTATCATATATTAATTGACCATATATGCTTGGGTTTATATCTGGGCTCTGTAGTCTGTTCCATTGGTCTATGGGTCTGTTCTTGTGCCAGTAACAAATTGTCTTGATTACTGTGGCTTTGTAGTAGAACTTGAAGTTGGGGAGCTTTATTCTTCCTTCTCAGGATTGCTTTGGCTATTCGGGGTCTTTTGTGGTTCCATATGAATTTCAGAATTATTTGCTCTAGTTCATTGAAGAATGCTGTTGGTATTTTGATAGGAATTGCATTGAATCTGTAGACTGCTTTAGGCAGGATGGCCATTTTAACAATATTAATTCTTCCCATCCATGAGCACGCGATGTGTTCCATTTATTGTTATTTTCTTTAATTTCTCTCATGAGTGTCTTGTAGTTTTCAGAGTATAAGTCTTTCACTTCCTTGGTTAGGTTTATTCCTAGCTATTTTATTCTTTTTGATGCAATTGTAAATGGAATTGTTTACCTGATTTCTCTCTCTGCTAGTTCACTGTTAGTATATAGGAATGCCACAGATTTCTGCGTATTAATTTTGTATCCTGAAACTTTGCTGAATTCAGATATTAGTTCTAGTAGTTTTGGAGTAGATTCTTTAGGGTTTTTTATGTACAATATCATGTCATCTGCAAACAGGGACACTTTGACTTCTTCCTTGCCAATCTGGATGCCTTTTATTTCTTTGTGTTGTCTGATTGCTGTGGTAGGACCTCCAGTACTATGTTGAATAGAAGTGGGGAGAGTGGGCATCCTTGTTTTGTTCCTGATCTTTAAGGAAAGCTTTCAACTTCTCACTGTTAAGTATAATGTTGGCTGTGGGTTTGTCATATATGGCCTTTATTATGTTGAGGTACTTGCCCTCTATACCCATTTTGTTGAGAGTTTTTATCATGAATGGGTGTTGAATTTTGTCAAATGCTTTTTCAGCATCTACAGAGATGATCATGTGGTTTTTGTCCTTCTTTTTTGTTGATGTGGTGCATGATGTTGATGGATTTTCGAATGTTGTACCATCCTTGCATCCCTGGAATAAATCCTACTTGATCATGATGGATGATCTTTTTGATGTATTTTTTGAATCAGTTTCCTAATATTTTGTTGAGTATTTTTGCATCTATGTTCATCAGGGATTTGGTCTGTAATTTTCTTTTTCTGTGGTATCTTTGCCTGGTTTTGGTATTAGAATGATGCTGGCCTCATAGAATGAGTTTGGAAGTATTCCCTCTTCTTATTCTCTTTGGAAAACTTTAAGGAGGATGGGTATTAGGTCTTCACTAAATGTTTGATAAAATTCAGCGGTGAAGCCATCTGGACCAGAGGCCTTGTTCATAGGTAGGTTTTTGATTACCAGTTCAATTTCATTGCTGGTAATTGGTCTGTTGACATTTTCTGTTTCTCTCTGGGTCAGCCTTGGAAGGTTGTATTTTTCTAGAAAGTTGTCCATTTCTTCTAGGTTATCTAGTTTGTTACCATATAATTTTTCATAGTATTCTCTAATAATTCGTTGTATTTCTGTGGTGTCTGTAGTAATTTTTCCTTTCTCATTTCTGATTCTGTTTTTGTGTGTAGACTCTTTTTTTCTTGATAAGTTGCCTAGGGGTTTATCTATTTTGTTTATATTCTTGAAGAACCAGCTCCTGGTTTCATTGATTCTTTCTATTTTATTATTCTTCTCAATTTTATTTATTTCTTCTCTGATCTTTATTATGTCCCTCCTTCTGCTGACTTTGGACCTCATTTGTTCTTCTTTTTCCAGTTTCAATAATTGTGACTTTAGACTATTTATTTGGGATTGATCTTCCTTCTTTAAATAGGCCTGGACTGCTATATACTTCCCTCTTAGAACTGCCTACGCTGCGTTTCACCCACAGAAGTTGGGACGTTGTGCTGTTGTTGTCATTTGTTTCCATATATTGCTTGATATCTGTTTTAATTTGGTCATTGATCCATTGATTATTTAGGAGCATGTTGTTAAGCCTCCATGTGTTAGTGAGCCTTTTTGTTTTCTTTCTACAATTTATTTCTAGTTTTATATATAACTTTGTGATCTGATAAGTTGGTGGGTAGAATTCAAATCTTTTTGAAATTACTGAGGCTCTTTGTGTGGCCTAGGATATGATCTATTCTTGAAAATGCTCCATGTGCACTTGAGTAGAATGTGTATTCTGCTGCTTTTGGGTGAAGGGTTCTGTAGATGTCTGTCAGGTCCATCTATTCTAATGTGTTGTTCAGTCTTCTGTCTGCTTACTTATCTTCTGTCTGGTTGATCTGTCCTTTGGAGTGAGTGGAGTGTTGAAGTCTCCTAGAATGAATGCATTGCATTCTATTTACCCGTTTAATTCTGTTAGTATTTGTTTCACATATGTAGGTGCTCCTGTGTTGGGTGCATAGATATTTATAATGGTTATATGTTCTTATTGGATTGACCCTTTATCATTCTGTAATGTCCTTCTTTGTCTCTTGTGACTTTCTTTGTTTTGAAGTCTATTTTGTCTGATACAAGTACTGCAACTCCTGCTCTTTTCTCCCCATTAGTTGCATGAAATATCTTTTTCCATCCCTTCACTTTTAGTCTGTGTATGTCTTTGGGTTTAAAGTGAGTCTCTTGAAGCCAGCATATAGATGGGTCTTGATTTCTTATCCATTCAGTGACTCTATGTCTTTTGATTGGTACATTCAGAATATTTACATTTAGGGTGATTATGGATAGGTATGTACTCATTGCCATTGCAGGCTTTAGATTTGTGGTTACCAAAGGTTCAAGGTTAGCTTCCTTACTATCTAAGAGTCTAAGTTATCTCACTTAATATGCTATTACAAACACAGTCTAAACGTTCTTTTTTTCTCCACCTGTTTCTTCCTCCATTCTTTATATATTAGATATTATATTCTGTACTCTTTGTCTATGCCTTGATTGACTTTGGAGATGGTTGATTTAATTTTGCATTTGCTTAGTAATTAACTGTCCTACCTTCTTTACTGTGGTTTTATTACCTCTGTTGACAGCTATTAAACCTTGCAAACAGTTCCATCTATAGCACTCCCTCCAAAATACACTGTAGAGACGGTTTCTGGGAGGTAAATTCTCTCAGCTTTTATTACCTGGAAATTGTTTAATCCCTCCTGAAATTTAAATGATAGCGTTGATGGATAAAATATTCTTGGTTCGAGGCCCTTCTGCTTCATTGCATTAAATACATCATGCCACTCCCTTCTGGCCTGTAAGGTTTGTTGAGAAGTCTGATGATAGCCTGATGGGTTTTCCTTTGTATGTGATCTTATTTCTCTCTCTGGCTGCTTTTAATAGTCTGTCCTTATCCTTGATCTTTGCCATTTTAATTAGTATATGTCTTAGTGTTGTCTTCCTTGTGTCCTTGTGTTGGGAGATCTGTGCACCTCCATGGCCTGAGAGACTATCTCCTTCCCCAGATCGGGGAAGTTTTCAGCAATTACCTCCTCAAAGACACTTTCTATCCTTTTTTCTCTCTCTTCTTCTTCTGGTACCCCTATAATGCAAATATTGTTCCATTTGGATTCATCACATAGTTTTCTCAATATTCTTTCACTCTTAGAGATCGTTTTTTCTCTCTGTGCCTCAGCTTCTTTGTATTCCTCTTCTCTAACTTCTATTTCACTTATCGTCTCCTCCACCGTATCTAATCTGCTTTTAAAACTTTCCATTGTATGTTCCATTTCTGATTCTGTGTTCCATAATGATTGGATCTCCAACTGGAATTCATCCCTGAGTTCTTGAATATTTTTCTGCACCTCCATGAGCATGTTAATGATTTTTATTTTGAAATCCCTTTCAGGCAGATTCATGAGGTTGATTTCATTTGAATTTTTCTCAGGGGTTATATTCATAATTTTACTTTGGACCAGGCTCCTTTGGCATTTCATATTTGTATATGGCGCCCTCTAGTGCCCAGAGCTCTACTCTCTGGAGCTGCTCAGCCCCTGAAGCAATGTCAGGAGTTGCACGGGAGCGGTATTGGTGCCTGGGGGGATGAAAGAGTGATTTCCTGGTTCCCGGCTGCTATGCCTGTCTCCACTGCCAGAACCAGCAGGCCGAGCACACAGGTATAAGCCTCTGTGCTTTGCATTTGTAGTTGCTGTAGACAGGGCTTCCCTCTGGCTGGCCTAATGCCAGGGTAGGGTTTGCCGGTTTGTGAGCCAGTTGGGGCTGGCCGGGAGAAAGGCTCAGTAGGCTGCGTATCATGGAGGGGATCATTGGAGCTCTGTAGCCAGCCAGTGAGTTGGAGCTCCTGAAGATCATGAAAGTTCCCAACCTGCTGGGCAGAGTGTACCCGGACAATTTTGTCTACCTGTCCTTTCCCCTGAGCAGTAAGCTCTGTGCAATCCTTGCCCCTTTAGCAGCCCTCTTGCTATAGGAAGTCTGTCAGACTGCCTACCTTTCTTTTGTCCCACAGCAGCCGGATATGGATCCCTGCTTTCCACAAGCGGCTGGAATCTTAGTCTCTCCAGGTATTCTGCCTGTCTTAGCTTTCCAATCCCCTAATCACGAGAGTACCATGAAAACACCATGAAATGTAGGTTTGTGCTCCCAGATCAGATCTCTGGAGTTAGGTATTCAGCAGTTCCAAGCCTCCACTCCCTCCCCGCTCTGTTTCTCTTCCTCCCGCTGGTGAGCTGGGGTGGGGGAAGGGCTTGGGTCCAGCCGGGCCATGGCTTTGGTACGTTACCCTGTTCCATGAGGCTTAATCTTTCTCCAGGTGTATGCAGTTTGGCACAGTCCTTTTTACTGTTGCTCTTTCAGGATTAGTTGTATTAATTATATTTTCATATTATATGTGTTTTAGGAGGAAGCCTCTGTCTCACCTCTCATGCTGCCACCTTTAATCCTGGATTCTGCAATTTACTTTTTCAATTTTTAACTTCTTGTAGACATCTTTTCAGATAAAGTATGTAAGACTCCCCCCACCAACCTGTTTTGTGTGTGTGTGTGGCTGCATAGTATTATGTTACAGAGCTCTACCAGAACTTGTAACATGAATCTTCTATTGAGGGACACTTCAACTGGTTCTAACTGTTCCTATTATGAACAATGCTTTTATTAATATTTTGTCCACATAAATGTAAAACTGTGTAAGTATTTTTTTAGGTAAATAGGCAGAAGCTTGGAACTTTCAGCCCCATCCTGTCCCCATCATCTGGGAAGTGGAGAGGAGCTAAAAATGGAGTTAATAATCAGTCATGCCCATGTGATAAGCCTCTATGAAAACCTTAGTAGTGTGGGATTCAAGGAGCTTCTGGGTTGGTGAACACATCAACATACCAGGAGGGTCACACACCCCAACTCCACAGGGAAAAAAGACCCTCTCAAACTTTACCCTATGTATTTCTTCATCTGGCCATTCCTCTATATCCACTATCTATCCTTTATCATATAATAAACTGGTAAGTATATTTCCCTGAATTCTGTGAGCTATTCTAGCAAATGACTAAATCCAAGGAGGGGTTCATGCTCTGATTTGTAGCAAAGTCTGACAGCAGATGTGGTAACCTGTGAACCTAATACTTGAGATTGATATCTGAAGTGTGGGACAGACTGGTGAGACTGAGCCCTTAATCTGTGTGGTCTACATTAACTCCTATTAATATCAGAATCAAACTGTAGGACCCCAAGCTGGTGCCTCAGAGAATAGCTTATGTGGGAAAACAACCACACATCTGGTGTCAGAAGTGTTGTAAATGTTGTAATCGTATGAGAGTAAAGGAGAAACACAGGAAAAGCATTTTTCCTTTACAAATACTTACTTGTCCAAGCCCTCATTATTACTGGGATTAGCAATATTTTTCATCCATTGCCAATCTTAAAGGAAAAAAATCCAGTTGTTTAATTTGCACTTTTTTTCTTATTAGTGAAATTATGCTTGTATTTAATGTATATTCATCATTTATATTTTCTCTTCTCAGGATATATATATATTTTTTAAATTATGGAACACTTCATGAATTTGCATGTCATCCTCGGGCAGGGGCCACGCTAATCTTCTCTGTATCGTTCCAATTTTAGTATATGTGCTGCCAAAGAAAGCACCTCAGAATATATTTTCCATTACATATAATTTTTAAAAGAATATCCAAAAAAAAAAAAAAGAATATCCAAACATATCTAAAGACCATCTCACCTACCTTAATGATCCAGAGTTTGAGAAAATATGAATAATATAGAAACATTTTTGTTCTACCCAAATATAATACCCTCAACTTAAAATTCATCACAAATAAAAAGCTTAGTGGTTTTTAGATACTTAGTTTTACAAAATCTTTCTGAAAACACGTCTCCATTCTCCAAGAATCCACATTTCATTCCCAAATTTACCTTACATAAAACATCAGAAACATAAAATACGTATTATTTTGAAAGTTAACAAAACATTCCTCTAGTATAAATCCTTAAGTTATCTGAATTAATAAGCTAAAAACCTGAAAATGCCACTGAGTTTTCTCTCAAAAAAAAAGAAACATTTAAATCTCTTTCTTAAAAGAACAACTGCAATTTCTTACATATATTTCAATTGTACTAGTCATCTTTAATAAACCATTCAGATTTTACCTGCAAAAATTTGGGGCAAGATATGGCATTATTATACATTTTTAATATTATTATTTCATAAGAGAAACAAAAAAGTACATCTATATGCAAAACTTCTATAAAAATATTTTTCATCCAAGCATAAAAATCATATGGCAGTATCATTGCATATCAGTTGCTATAACTGTTTTTAATACCTTCAAAGCACATGCATATGCCTTTTCTCCAACATTAATGGACTTAGGATCATCATCATCCAAGTCTTCCCAAATCCTCACATCACCATCACTTCCACAAGTCACAATACAACTGTGAAGGAAACAGTCATTAAAAAGTCACCCAGTTTCAGACCTATTATTTTTTTTAGAATGCTACTTCATCTTTTTAAAAATAAAATCAAGGTATTAGCCAGTATGTTTTCTCATTTTACATACATAAACTAAGCCTCAATAATAAGGACTGCTAACCTCCTATTCTGTAAAATAAAAGGTGAATTTAATGTTCTTTATAGTTTCTCCTTGGCATAAACTTATTTATTTGTAATAACATAAGAAAATTAGTGCGCAGTATTTGTAACAGCAGGGATCAGTCTACTTTGCTCATCACTGTGTCTAGTACAAAGCAGTGTCTGATACATAGAAGCATTGATAAATGTTTGTTGAATATATACTTCTTAAATTTTGGGGAAAAAACCCTTTCAGTATTCATGAAATGAAAAAAAAACATCAAATACATGTTTAATAAGAAATCTAGTATTAAATTTCTTTTCAAGCTGATAATGAAAGTATAACTTGAACAAAATGTTGACATTTACCACAGGTGCTGCAGTGGTAACATCAATCACAGGAAAGTCAAAAGACACAGAATTCCTGAAGAAACACCAGCATCTACTTCATAAGTTAATGGTATCTTGATACTGCCTGAAATCTATGCCTCTGCAGCTGGAAAAAGTGAGTTTGCATCTTGTCAAGCGTGACTTTTCGTAAGAATTCAGTACTGTGCAACAGAACTTTCTGAGATGATAGAAATGTTCTACATCTGGCTACTAAGCAATAAAAATGTGGCAAGTGCTACTAAGGAACTGAATTTTTAATATAGTTAAATTTTTTAATATATGTTTTTATTTTGGCATCATTAATCTACAATTACATGTGCAACATTATGGTTACTAAACTCCCCACTTCAACAGGTCCCCTCCAACTTCCCCATTACAGTCACTGTCCATCAGTGTAGGGAGATGCTATAGAATCACTACTTGTTTTCTGAGTTGTACAGCCCTCCCGGTGCCCCACCAACATTATGTCTGCTAATCATAATGCCCTTTTATCCCCCTTGTCCCTCCATTCCCACCAATCCTCACCAGTCCCTTTCCCTTTGTTAACTGTTAGTCCATTCTTGGGTTCTGTGAGTCTGCTGCTGTTTTGTTCTTTCAGTTTTTTTCTTTGCTTTTATGCTCCATATATGAGTGAAATCATTTGATATTTGTCTTTTAACACTTGGCTTATTTCACTGAGCCTAATACCCTCTAGTTCCATCCATGTGGTTGCAAATGGTGGGATTTGCTTTCTTCTTATGGCTGAATAATATTCCATTGTGCATATGTACCACATCTTCTTTATCCATTCATCTACTGATGGACACTTAGGTTGCTTCCATTTCTTGGCTATTGTAAATAGTGCTGCGATAAACATAGGGGTGCATCCGTCTTTTTCAAACTGGGCTGCTGCATTCTTAGGGTAAATTCCTAGGAGTGGGATTCCTGGGTCGAATGGTATTTCTATTTTGAGTTTTTTGAGGAACCTCCATACTGCTTTCCACAATGGTTGAACTAATTTCCATTCCCACCAGCAGTGTAGGAGGTTCCCCTTTCTCCACATCCTCGCCAACATTTGTTGTTGATTGTGTTTTAGATGTTGGCCATCCTTACTGGTGTGAGGTGATATCTCATTGTGGTTTTAATCTGCATTTCTCTGATGATTAGCGATGTGGAACAACTTTTCATGTGCCTGTTGGCCATCTGAATTTCTTCTTTGGAGAAGTGTCTATTCAGCTCCTCTGCCCATTTTTTAATTGGATTATTTGCTTTCTGTTTGTTGATGCGCGTGAGTTCTTTATATATTTTGGATGTCAATCGCTTATCAGATATGTCATTTATGAATATATTCTCCCATACTGTAGGATGTCTTTTTGTTTGACTGCTGGTATCCTTTGCTGTACAGAAGCTTTTCAGCTTGATATAGTCCCACTTGTTCATTTTTGCTTTTGTTTCTCTTGCCTGGGGAGATATGTTCATGAAGAAGTTGCTCATGTTTATGTCCAAGAGATTTTTGCCTGTTTTTTTCTAATAGTTTTATGGTTTCATGACTTATATTCGGGTCTTTGATCCATTTTGAGTTTACTTTTCTGTATGGGGTTAGACAATAGTCAAGATTCAGTCTCTTACATATAGCTGTCCAGTTTTGCCAACATCAGCTGCTGAAGAGGCTGTCATCTCCCTATTGTATATCCAAGGTTCCTTTATCATATATTAATTGACCGTGTATGTTTGGGTTAATGTTTGGATTTTCTATGGGTCTATGGGTCTGTTCTTCTGCCAATACCAAATTATCTTGATTACTGTGGCTTTGTAGAAGAGCTTGAAGTCTGGAAGCATAATTCCCCGTTTTATTCTTCCTTCGCAGGATTGCTTTGGCTATTCAGGGTCTTTTGTGGTTCCATATGAATTTTAGAAATAGTTGTTCCAGATCACTGAAGAATGCTGTTGATACTTTGATAGGGATTGCATTGAATCTGTAGATTGCTTTAGGTAGTATAGCCATTTTGACAATATTTATTCTTCCTAGCCAAGAGCATGGGATGCATTTCCATTTGTTAGTATCCTCTTTAATTTCTCTTAGGAGTGTCTTGTAGTTTTCAGGGTATAGTTCTTTCACTTCCTTGGTTAGGGTTATTCCTAGGTATTTTATTTTTTTTAAATCAATTGTGAATGGAATTGTTTTCCTGATTTCTCTTTCTGTTAGCTCGTCATTAGTGTATAGGAAAGCAACAGATTTCTGTGTGTTAATTTTGTATCCTGCAACTTTGCTGAATTCAGATATTAGTTCTAGTAGTTTTGGAGTGGAGTCTTTAGGGTTTTTATGTACAATATCATGTCATCTGCAAATAGTCACAATTTGACTTCTTTACCAATCTGGATGCCTTGTATTTCTTTGTTTTGTCTAATTACTGTGGCTAGGACCTCCAGTACTATGCTGAATAACAGTGGGGAAAGTGGGCATCCCTGTCTTGTTCCCAATCTTAGATGAAAAGCTTTCAGCTTCTCACTGTTAAGTATAATGTTGGTTGTGGGTTTGTCATATATGGCCTTTATGATGTTGAGGTACTTGCCGTCTATACCCATTTTGTTGAGAATTTTTATCATGAATGGATGTTGAACTTTGTCAAATGGTTTTTCAGCATCTATGGAGATGATCATATGGTTTTTGTTCTGCTTTTTGTTGATGTGGTGGATGATGTTGATGGATTTTCGAATGTTGTACCTTACATTCCTGGGATGAATCCCACTTGACCATGGTATATGATCCTCTTGATGTACTTTTGAATTCGGTTTGCTAATGTTTTGTTAGGTATTTTTGCATCTATGTTCATCAGGGATATTGGTCTGTAAATTTCTTTTTTGATGAGGTCTTTGCCTGGTTTTTGTATTAGAGTGATGCTGGCTTCATAGAATGAGTTTGGAAGTATTCCCTCCTCTTCTATTTTTTGGAAAACTTTAAGGAGAGTGGGTATGATTTCTTCTCTATATGTCTGGTAAAATTCAGAGGTGACTCCATCTGGCCGGGGGGTTTTGTTCTTGGGTAGTTTTTTGATTACCGATTCAATTTTGTTTCTGGTGATTGGTCTGTTTAGGTTTTCTGTTTCTCCTTGGTCAATCTTGGAAGGTTGTATTTTTCTAAGAAGTTGTCCATTTCTTCTAGGTTTTCCATCTTGTTAGCATATAGATTCTCATAGTATTCTCTCATAATTCTTTGTATTTCTGTGGGGTTCATCGTGATTTCTCCTTTCTCATTTCTGATTCTGTTTATGTGTGTAGATTCTCTTTTTTTCTTAATAAGTCTGTCTAGGGGTTTATCTATTTCATTTATTTTTTCAAAGAACCAACTCTTGGTTTCAATGATTTTTTGTATTGTTTTATTCTTCTCAATTTTATTTATTTCTTCTCTAACCTTTATTATGTCCCTACTTCTGGCAATTTTGGGCCTCATTTGTTCTTCTTTTTCCAATTTCAGTAATTGTGTCTTTAGACTATTCATTTCGGATTGTTCTTCCTTCTTTAAATAGGCCTGGATTGCAATGTACTTTCCTTTTAGAACTGCCTTTGCTGCTTCCCACAGAAGTTCTGGCTTTCTGTTGTTCTTGTCATTTGTCTCCATATATTGTTTGATCTCTGTTTTAATCTGTTCGTTGATCCATTGATTATTTAGGAGCATGTTGTTGAGCCTCCATGTATTTGTGAGCCTTTTTGTTTTCTTTGTAAAATTTATTTCTAGTTTTATACCTTTGTGATCTGAGAAGTTGGTTGGTAGAATTTCAATATTTTTGAATTTACTGAGGTTCTTTTTGGGGCCTAGTAATGTGGTCTATTCTGAAAATGTTCCATGTGCACTTGAGAAGAATGTGTATCCTGTTGCTTTTCGGTGTAGAGTTCTGCAGATGTCTCTTAGGTCCATCTGTTCTAGTGTGTTGGTCAGTGCCTCTGTGTCTTTACTAATTTTCTGCCTGGTTGATCTGTCCTTTGGAGTGAGTGGTGTGTTGAAGTTTCCTAAAATGACTACATTGCTTTCTATTTCCTTCTTTAATTCTGTTATGTTTCACGTATGTTGGCGCTCCTGTGTTGGGTGTATATATATTTATAATGGTTATATCCTCTTGTTGGACTGACCCCTTTATCATTATGTAATGTCCTTCTTTATCTCTTGCTACTTTCTTCATTTTGAAGTCTATTTTGTCTGATACAAGTACTGCAACACCTGCTTTTTTCTCTTTGTTGTTTGCATGAAATATCTTTTTCCATCCCTTCACTTTTAGTCTGTGTATATCTTTGGATTTGAGGTGAGTCTCTTGTAAGCAGCATATAGATGGGTCTTGCTTTTTTATCCACTCTGTTCCTCTGTGTCTTTTGATTGGTGCATTCAGTCCATTTACATTTAGGGTGATTATCGAAAGATATGTACTTATTGCCGTTGCTTGCTTTAGTTTCGTGGTTACCAAAGGTTCAAGGGTAGCTTCTTAACTAACAGTCTAACTTAACTCTCTTGTTAAGCTATTATAAACACAGTCTGATGATTCTTTCTTTCCCTTCTTATTCTTCCTCCTCCATTCTTTATATACTAGGTGTTTTATTCTGTACTCTTACGATTCCTTTGACTGTTTTTGTGGATAGTTGATTTTACTTTTTGCCTGTAGTTAGTATTTGGATGGTCTGCTTTCTTTGCTATGATTTTGTTCTCTCTGGTGACATCTTTTTAGTCTTAGGAGTGCTTTCATCTAGAGCAGTCCCTTTAAGATATCCTGTAGAGGTGGTTTGTGGGAGGCAAATTCCCTCAGCTTTTGCTTGTCTGGGAATTGTTTAATCCCTCCCACAAATTTAAATGATAGTTGTGCTGGATACAGTATTCTTGGTTCAAGGCCCTCTGTTTCATTACGTTAAATATATCATGCCATTCTCTTCTGGCCTGTAAGGTTTCTGTTGAGAAGTCTGATAATAGTCTGATGGGTTTTCCTTTGTAGGTGATCTTTTTTCTCTCTCTCTTGCTGCCTTTAATACTCTGTCCTTGTCTTTGATCGTTGTCATTTTATTATGTCTTCATGTTGTCTTCCTTGGATCCCTTGTGTTGGGAGATCTGTGGGCTTCCATGGTCTGAGAAACTATTTCCTTCCCCACCTTGGGGAAGTTTTCAGCCATTATTTCCTCAGAGACACTTTCTATCCCTTTTTCTCTCTCTTCTTCTTCTCGTACTCCTATAATGCAAATATTATTGTTCTGTTTGGATTGGTCACACAGTTCTCTTATTCTTTCATTCCTCAAAATCCTTTCATCTCTCTCTGCCTCAGCTGCTCTGTATTCCTGTTCTCTGATTTCTATTCGATTAACAGTCTCTGCACCTCATCCAGTCTTCTCTTCAACCCATTAATCGACTGTTTGATTTCTGTAATATCTCTCCTCATTTCCTCCTACTTAGCTCTTGCATATTTCTCTGTAGATCCATCAGCATGGTTATGACTATTTTTCTGAATTCTTTTTCAGGAAGATTGTTTAAGTCTATCCCATCAGGCCCTCTCTCTGGGGTTGTCTGTGTGATCCTTGTCTGGACCATATTCCTCTGTCTTTTCATGGCGATAGAAGTGGTCGCTGGTAGTTGCCACATGTGTCAGCTGGGAGAACAAAGTCCCTTCCTGCTTGTTGTTCTCCTTGCCCTTCTCCGGGGGCTG
Source organism: Phataginus tricuspis (assembly GCA_029783875.1). NCBI lineage: Eukaryota > Metazoa > Chordata > Mammalia > Pholidota > Manidae > Phataginus > Phataginus tricuspis. The sequence continues at coordinate 46,489,809 of JAQQAC010026072.1, read as the reverse complement.
AGCTGGTTTCCCGCACACTGGGAGGCACTCTGGGATAATCCCCTGAGCTGCCTGTGTGCGGGGCCGCCTCAGCCTAGCCTATAGCACTGCGGGGGTTTGCAGTCTCGCTGGGTGCATTCTGGTCCCCTTGGTGCCTTCCAGCCCTTGTTATGGGTTCTGGGGCCCTTCTCGCTTAGCTGCGCGCCAGCCAGGAGTAGATTCTGTGAGTTGCTGTGGGAGGGGCTGCTCCTCCACTGTTCTGCAGCAGTGGCACCTCCACTGGACCCTTTGTGGCACCGCCCGGGGGGAATAAATGGCAGGCTGTTGATCTCTGTGGGAAGCCTCGGCGTGGCTGCTTTGCCTGGCTGCCGGCCAGGGGGTCTGAAAGTCCCCAAGACTCCCAGCCTGCTGGGTTGAGTGCACTGGGACGATTTTGTTCCGCTGTTGGGCCCTTGTCTCTTTAAGACTTTAAAAAAAGCACCCGCTTTTCTTTTGTCACAGGGAGCCAGCTGAGGTGACCTGCTTGCAGTCTCCATCTCAGATCCTGCCCTTCTGTTTCTCTAATCTCCGATACACCATGTGATGTGTGTCTGGGCTCCTGATGCAGATCACCAGGGCTGGTTATTTAGCGGGCCTGTGCTTCCACTCCCTCCCCACTGTGATTCTTTTCCTCCTGCCAGTGTGCTGGGGTGCGGGAGTGCTAGGGTCCCGCCAGGTCGTGGCTTTGTATCTTACCCCTTCATGAGGCGCTGAGTTCTCACAGATGTAGCTGTAGCCTGGCTGTTGTACTGTATCTTCTGGTCTCTCTTTTAGGAATAGTTGTATTTGTTGTATTTTTACAAATATGTATGGCTTTGGGAAGAGATTTCCGCCGCCCTGCTCACGCCACCATCTTCCCAGAAGTCTATCCTAATTTAGTTAATTTTAATTAATTTAAGTCTAAATAGTCACATGTGGCTTGTGGCTACTATAATAGACTATGCAACATTAAAACAAATGACAGTCACTCTAAATTAATTTTATTCATTTTTCACTCTAAGTTTCCTAGTGCAAGTATGAAAAGTGAAGTGATAGCTATTAATATGTTATCTCCATTAATAAAAGAACTTTACAAGCAGTCAAATGATACTGGCTTTATATCAATGTCATCAGAGGTCTTAAAGAGAAAATCAGTCAGATTAATTCCAATAATGTAGTTTTCCCTTCAGTTCATTTAAACAGTTCATCAAAAAGTAAATCTTTTGGAAGTTCATTCTGTGGAAAGTGAAACATCTGACATTATTGGGAATTCTATCTAACTTTCTCTGAGAATTTCAATGATAAAAATAAAATTCCTAATGTTTACATTAATACTGCACAGTTTGGTAGAGCACAGCACTGTAGTAAAAACAACATTCTTACTAAATTAAGAAATCTATGAAACACAAATGTATTTGGAATTGGAGTAATTCATAATTGTGCTCAAATGAACTGTTAGTGTACCAATCAAAAAGGAAGCCACAGTGGTCAAACTTTTAGATAATTTTATTTATACCCAGAAAAACTGAACAAAATTTTGGTAACAAACTGATGCTAAACACACAAAAAATATTTTGATTTTGCAGAAGATGCTTTCTCTCCCACCTATTCCAATCAGATTTTTTTATTTCAGCCTTTGAGGAGTGGCTTTATACAGCAAGTGTCCTATAATGATGGTATTATTATTATTATTATTATTGGAAACAAGTTCTGTAAATCTTAGTTCCATTTTGTTCAAAATCAGTTAGAAAACTTTAACCAAAGCATTCAACTTAAGCCTGTGAAGCTTTTAGTGACATGCAATTAATGAAAACAAAGCCTATGCACCGGAAGACACTGAAATCTATCCCTCCAAAAGCAAAAGAACTGAACAAATTGTACACTGAAAGCTGTAACAGTGAATGATCTAATTCTGAAAATCTGTAAATGCACTGTGGTATATCTTCACTTGTGGGAAGTATCTTTTAATGGAACTCCTCTCTTTAATGGCATAAATTTATGTTCTCTGCGAGAATGAAATTAAATTGACTAGGCTTACAATTTCTGAAATAAATATTCAAAGGAATCATAAATAGAGAAAACTCTCTTGATGAATTTTGCCTTTAAAAATATTGAAGAACTGGAGACTTCCGGGAAGATGGCGACGTGAACAGGGCGGCAGAAATCTCCTCCCAACATTATATTTATCAAAGAAAACACAGCAAATACAACTATTACTAAAAGAGAGACCAGAATACACAGGAAAGTGTACAGTGTGCAGCTACACCTGAGAGGACTTGGCACCTGGCAGGTAAGATACGGAGACGCGACCTGGCAGGACCCGATCGCTCCCCCACCCCAGCGCACCTGCGGGAGGAGAGGATTCAGAGCCGGGAGGGAGTGGAAGTACACCTGCAAAATAACCGGCCCTAGTGATCTGAGCCAGGAGCACCGACACACATCACACGGTGTAGTGGAGATTGGAGAGACAGAGTGTGCACGGTCTAAGCGGGGAACGCGCCAGGTTGCTTGCAGCCGTTCCAGGAAGGAAAAAAAAAAAAGAAGAAAAGCGTGCGCTTTTTTCAGCGGTCTTAAAGCGACAGGAGCCCAGCGGAGGACCGGATCGCCCCGGCACACTCAGCCCAGCAGGATGGGAGTCCTGGGGAGCCTTGGACGCCTTACCTGGCAACTGGGAAAGGCTAGCCACACTTACAACTCCCACAGAGCTCAAGAGTCTCCCATTCGTTCCCACCCTGGCCAGAGCAATAAAGGGGCCTGTGGAGTGGCACAGCCACGGCTCTTGAATAGGGGAGCAACAGCGCCACTGACAGCATCCTCACAGAATCCACTCCCAGGGACTTTTTTTTTTTTTTAGTTGTAGTTTTTCCTTCTCTTTCTTTCTTTCTTTCTTTCTTTTTTTCTTTTTTTTTCCTTTTTAAAGTCATAAACAGCCCAGCTGACATACGTTGCAACTAACAGCAACCAGTTCTATAGCCATGAAAAGACAGAGGAATATGTTACAAACAAAGCTTCAGACCCAGACAACCCCAGAGAGGGAACCTGAAGGAATGGACATGAACAGTCTTCCTGAAAAAGAATTCAGAATAAAAGTCATAACCATGCTGACGGATCTACAGAGAAATGTGCAAGAGCTGAGGGAGGAAGTGAGGGAAGTGAGGAAAGACAATGCAGAAATCAGACAAGCTATCGACGGGCTTAACAGCAGACTGGATGAGATGCAAGAGACTTTTAATGGAATAGAAATCACAGAACAGGAAGACTGAGAAGCTGAGGCAGAGAGATATAAAAGGATCTCTAGGAATGAAACAATATTAACAGAACTGTGCGACCAATCCAAACGGAACAATATTCGCATTATAGGAGTACCAGAGGAAGAAGAGACAGAAAAAGGGATAGAAAGTGTCTTTGAAGAAATAATAGCTGAAAACTTCCCCACGCTGGGGAAGGAAATAGTCTCGCAGTCCACAGAAGCCCACAGATCTCCCAACACAAGGGACCCAAGGAAGACAGCACCAAGACACATAATAATTAAAATGGCAAAGATCAAAGATAAAGACAGAGTATAAGAGGCACCTAGACAGAGAAAAAGATCACCTACAAAGGAAAACCCATCACACTATCAGACTCCTCAACAGAAACTTTATAGGCAAGAAGAGAATGGCATGATATATTTAACGTAATGAAACAGAAGGCCTCGAACCAAGAATATTGTTTCCAGCATGATTATCATTTAAATATGATGGAGGGATTAAACAATTTCCAGACGAACGAAAGTTGAGAGAGTTTGCCTATCATAAACCACCACTACAGGATATTTTAAACGGACTGCTCTAGAGGGAAGCACCCCTAAGGCTAAAAAGATGTCACCAGAGAAAATAAAATCACAGCAAAGAAAGCAGACCATCCAAATACTAACTAAAGGCAAAGAATAAAACATCTAGTATATAAAGAATTAAGGAGGAAGAAGAAGGGAGAGAAATGAAGAAACATCAGACGGTGTTTACAATATTAACAAGAAAGTTAAGTGAAATTGTTAGATAGTAAACAAGCAACACTTGAACCTTTGATAACCACGAATATAAGCCAGCAATGGCAATAAGTACATATCTATCGATAATCACCCTAAATGTAAATGGACTGAATGCACCAATCAAAAGACACAGAGGAACAGAGTGGATAAAAAAGCAAGACCCATCTATATGCTGCTTACAAGAGACTCACCTCAAACCCAAAGATATACACAGACTAAAAGTGAAGGGATGGAAAAAGATATTTCATGCAAACAACAAAGAGAAAAAAGCAGGTGTTGTAGTACTTGTATCAGATAAAATAGACTTCAAAACGAAGAAAGTAGCAAGAGATAAAGAAGGACATTACATAATGACAAAGGGGTCAGTACAACAAGAAGATATAACCATTATAAATATATATGCACCCAACACAGGAGCACCAGCATATGTGAAACAAATACTAACAGAATTGAATGAGGAAATAGACAGCAATGCATTCATTTTAGGAGATTTCAACACACCTCGCACTCCAAAGGATAGATCAACCAAACAAAAAATAAGTAAAGACACAGAGGCACTGAACAACACCCTAGAACAGATAGACCTAACAGATATCTACGGAACTCTGCACCCAAAAGCAGCAGGATACACATTCTTCTCAAGTGCACATGGAACATTTTCCAGAATAGACCACATACTAGGCCACAAAAAGAAACTCAGTAAATTCAAAAATATTGAAATCCTACCAACCAACTTCTCAGATCACAAAGGCATAAAACAAGAAATAAATTTTAGAAAGAAATCAAAAAGGCTCACAAATACATGGAGACTTAACAACATTGTCCTAATTAATCAATGGGTTAACGACCAAATCAAAACAGAAATCAAAGAATATATGGAGACTAATGACAACAACAACACAAAGCCACAACTTGTGTGGGACGCAGCAAAGGCAGTTCTAAGAAGAAAGTATATTGCAATCCAGGCCTATTTTTCCCAAATGAACGGTCTAAAGACACAATTACTGAAATTGAAAAAAGAAGAACAAAGGAGGCCCAAAGTCACCAGAAGGAGGGACATAATAAAGATCAGAGAAGAAATAAATAATAGTGAGAAGAATAAAACAATAGAAAAAATCAATGAAACCAAGAGCTGGTTCTTAGAAAAAATAAACAAAATAGATAAACCCCTAGCCAGACTCATTAAGAGAAAAAGAGAATCTACACACATAAACAGAATCACAAATGAGAAAGGAAAAATAACGACAGACCCCACAGAAATACAAAGAATTATAAGAGAATATTATGAGCATCTGTATGCGAACAAGCTGCAAAACCTAGAAGAAATGGACAACTTCTTAGAAAAATACAACCTTCCAAGACTGACCAACCAAGAAACAGAAAAACTAAACAAACCAATCACCAGCAACAAAATTGAATCGGTAATCAAAAAACTACCCAAGAACAAAAGCCCCAGACCTGATGGATTCACCTCTGAATTCTACCAGACATATAGAGAAGAAATAACACCCATTCTCCTTAAAGTTTTCCAAAAAATAGAAGAGGAGGGAATACTTCCAAACTCTTTCTATGAAGCCAGCATCACTCTAATACAAAAACTGGGCAAAGACCTCACCAAAAAAGAAAATTACAGAGCAATATCCCTGATGAACGTACATGCAAAAACACTCAGGAAGATATTAGCAAACTGAATTCAAAAATACATCAAGAGGATCATACACATTGATCAACAGGGATTCATCCCAGGGATGCAAAGATGGTACAACATTCGAAAATCCATCAACATCATCCACCACATCAACAAAAAGAAGAACGAAAACCACATGATCATCTCCATAGATGATGAAAAAGCATTTGACAAAATTCAGCACCCATTCACGATTAAAACTCTCAACAAAATGGGTATCGACGGCAATAGGCTATATATAACAACGTCATAAAGGCTATATATAACAAACACACAGCTAACATCATACTTAACAGCGGGAAGCTGAAAGTTTTTCATCTAAGATTGGGAACAAGACAGGGATGCCCACTCTCTCCACTGTTATTCAACATAGTACTGGAGGTCCTAGCCATAGCAATCAGACAAAACAAAGACATACAAGGCATCCAGATTGGTAAAGAAGAAGTCAAATTGTCACTATTTGCAGATGACATGACACTGTACATAAAAAAACCCTAAAGACTCCACTCCAAAACTACTAGAACTAATATCTGAATTCAGCAAAGTTGCAGGATACAAAATTAACACACAGAAATCTGTTGCTTTCCTATACACTAATGATGAACTAACAGAAAGAGAAATCAGAAAAACAATTCCATTCACAATTGCATCAAAAAGAATAAAATACCTAGGAATAAACCTAACAAAGGAAGTGAAAGACCTGTACTCTGAAAACTACAAGACACTTCTAAGAGAAATTAAAGAGGACACTAACAAATGGAAATGCATCCCATGCTCTTGGCTAGGAAGAATAAATATTGTCAAAATGGCTATACTACCTAAATCAATCTACAGATTCAACACAATCCCTATCAAACTACCAACAGCTTTCTTCAATGAACTGGAACAAATAATTCTAAAATTCATATGGAACCACAAAAGACACCGAATAGCCAAAGCAATCCTGAGAAGGAGGAATCAAATACGGGGAATTACGCTCCTTGACATCAAACTCTACTACAAAGCCACAGTAATCAAGACAATTTGGTATTGGCACAAAAACAGACCCACAGACCAGTGGTACAGAATAGAAAATCCAAACATCAGCCGAAACATTTACTGCCAATTAATATTTGATAAAGGAGCCTCGGATATACAAAGGGAAGATGACAGCCTCTTTAGCAGCTGGTGTTGGAAAAACTGGACAGCTACATGTAAGAGAATGAAACTGGACTACTGTCTAGCCCCATACACAAAGGTAAACTCAAGGTGGATCAAAGACCTGAATTTAAGTCATGAAACCATAAAACTCTTAGAAAAAAACATAGGCAAAAATCTCATGGACATAAACATGAGCAACTTCTTCATGAACATATCTCCCCGGGCAAGGGAAACAAAAGCAAAAATGAACAAGTGGGACTATATCAAGCTGAAGAGCTTCTGTACAGCAAAGGACACCAGCAGTAGAACAAAAAGACATCCTACAATATGGGAAAATATATTCATAAATGATGTATCTGATAAAGGGTTGACATCCAAAATATATAAAGAACTCACGCACATCAAGAAACAGAAAGCAAATAATCCAATTAAGAAATGGGCAGAGGACATGAATAGACACTTCTCTAAAGAAGAAATTCAGATAGCCAACAGGCACATGAAAAGATGCTCCACATCACTAATCATCAGAGAAATGCAGATTAAAACCACAATGAGGTATCACCTCACACCAGTGAGGATGGCCAACATCCAAAACACAAACAACAACAAATGTTGGCGAGGATGTGGAGAAAGGGGAACCTCCTACACTGCTGGTGGGAATGCAAATTAGTTCAACCATTGTGGAAAGCAGTATGGAGGTTCCTCAAAAAACTCAAAATAGAAATACCATTTGACCCAGGAATCCCACTCCTAGGAATTTACCCTAAGAACGAGGCAGCGCAGTTTCAAAAAGACAGATGCACCCCTATGTTTATTGCAGCACTATTTACAATAGCCAAGAAATGGAAGCAACCTAAGTGTCCATCAGTAGATGAATGGATAAAGAAGATGTGGTACTTATACACAATGGAATATTATTCAGCCATAAGAAGAAAACAAATCCTACCATTTGCAACAGCATGGATGGAGCTAGAGGGTATTGTGCTCAGTGAAATAAGCCAAGCTGAAAAAGACAAGTATCAAATGATTTCACTCATATGTGGAGTATAAGAACAAAGAAAAAAACTGAAGGAACAAAACAGCAGCAGACTCACAGAACCCAAGAACGGACTGATGGTTACCAAAGGGAAAGGGACTGGGGAAGATGGGTGGGAAGGGAGGGATAAGAGGGTAAAGGGGTGTTACGATTGGCAGACGTAGGGTGGCAGGGGCACGGGAGGGCTGTACAACTCAGAGAAGACAAGTAGTGACTCTATAGCATCTCACTACACTGATGGACAGTGACTGTAATGGGGTTGGTGGGGGGGACCTGATGAAGGGGGTAGTTTAATCACCATAATATTGCACATATAATTGTAGGTTAATGATACCAAAATAAATTAAAAAAAGAAGATGTGGTACATATACAGAATGGAATATTATTCAGCCATAAGAAGAAAACAAATCCTACCATTTGCAACAGCATGGATGGAGCTAGAGGGTATTGTGCTCAGTGAAATAAGCCAAGCCGAAAAAGACAAGTATCAAATGATTTCACTCATACGTGGAGTATAAGAACAAAGAAAAAAACTGAGGGAACAGAACAGCAGCAGACTCACAGAACCCAGGAACAGACTGATGGTTACCAAAGGGAAAGGGACTGGGGAAGATGGGTGGGAAGGGAGGGATAAGACGGTAAAAGGCGCATCACGATTAGCAGACGTAATGTAGGGAGGGCATGGGCAGGGCTGTACAACTCAGAGAAGACAAGTAGTGATTCTATAGCATCTCACTACGCTGATGGACAGTGACTGTAATGGGGTTGGTGGTGGGGACCTGATGAAGGGGGTAGTTTAATCAACATATCGCACATGTAATTGTAGATTAATGATACCAAAATAAATTATAAAAAAATATATATATATATTGAAGAACTTACTATTGATAAAGGATATTCTGAATACAGGTAAAAGTACCTGTAAAAATACTAAGGTGAAATATTTACCCATTTCAATTAAAACAAATTTTTTAAAATTGAGACTACTACATTTAGAATTTGCTCTGAAGCTAGAATGTAAAGAGATTGTTTTTTTATTGAAAAATACTATGATCTAAAGAAAAAAATTAATTGAAGATCTCACTTCAAATTAACCATAAAACTCTAAAGAAGACTGCAGCCAATTTTACAGAAAAACAAAAATAAGATTGTATTGGAAAAAATATATTTTCAGAACTATATCACCACCACATTAGATATGCTAAAAAAACTGATTAAAGTACATAAACATGTACTAAGAATGACTATTCTACTTGTGTTAATGTTTAGATTACATGTCTGATGTTTAGAAAATCAATGTAAAGAAAAATTTTTAATGTTTTAATGTCACAAATATATTTTTTAGGAAAAACGTTTGAAAGTTTTTAAATAGATGTTATAGATCCACCAAACAGAATAATGTGTGACTCGATAAGTAATTCAAACAATTGTAATTTTAATTATTTTGAAATTCTTCTCCCCATTCTCAAGTGTCCTGGTTTAGATAATAAATTAAGAAATCCATCAAAAATGTATGAGCATAAGGAGTAATCCTATAATGCCTTTGTCCTGTCTATGACATAACTGCAAGTTGCCAATGATTACCAAGGCATTTCTCACCATCTAGATTCTTCCAGCCTCAGAACAATGTTCTTGCACTAATCTGAACATTCATCCCTCCCTATCCTTTCACTGGGCCTCACAAGTGTACCATGGTCCTTAATGAACTTGGCACATGGTGTTCCCTCTGCCTGGAACGCCAACACCACCATCCCACTGCCACCCCTAGCCATCTCTTCATAGTTCTTAATGCCTACTCCATCCTCAGCTCTCATCTCAAGAAACACCTCCTCAGAGAAGCCTTCCCTGCCTCCGCAAACTAAATCAACTTCCCCTCATGTATGCTCATCCCTACACATACTACTTAATCTAAGTGTAATTCTTAAAATACATTTATTTTTTTGATTACTTTGTGCTCAGTGTCTGTCAATCTAAAGACCTAACTTAAGGTCAGTGAAGGAAAAGACTGTGCTTTGTTTGCACCACTGTATCTCTGGCCCGACATGCAAATACTTTTTCAATGAATGAATCAACATAGGAGTGTCAGTGGAAGTCACACAATTGACAGTACTGAACAGGAATGGCATTTAGAAAGATAAAAAGGGAACGGAATAACCCTGGGAAAATATCACAATCTAGGAATCAAGAAGAGGAAATCTTAGAAAAAAGCCATTAGAAAGTTAAAAACAACAATAAAATGTAAACAGCATCATAAAAACACAGGAAGAATAAATATCAACAAGACATTACTGGGCCACTGAATTTGACAAGTAGGCAGCCAGGGAGCGATCTGACAAAATACCTAATAACGTGAGACGCAGAGAGGAATGAGCAAAGGGAAAATATGGGGGGAAACTCGCACATCTTTCCAACTCCTCTGGCGGTAAGATTTTACAGTGGTTAGCTTTTTTGATGTATTAAAATTACATGCCGGTCCGAATCGAACAATAAATCTAAAGAAATAAACGTGCCATTTTAGATTTAAACCTTATTTCTATCTGGATGAGTCATTTTAGGCTGACGCTTTCTGTGACGTATACGAATAAATGTTCTAATATTTACACCTGAGACGTTTTGTTTCTAAGTACCTTACCTCCCAGAATCATCAAAACAGACATCTGTGTGTCCCTCTGTATGTCCATATCTCATCGGCTTCTGTGTAGCAGGCATCTTTTCTTTTTACCTACCTGAAAATATTTTACAAAAGCTAGTATTATTTTAAAGGTAAGGAAAGCCGAGGGCTGAAGGGGAAGAAGGTAAGTCAGTTTGCTCCCGAGCACCCTCTAGGCAGCCATCCCCCAACTCGAGTGCCACAAATAAGATAAAAATAAATAAAATAAGGGTCTGTCGTACAATACGCCGTTAACAGGACACGCTTCTCCTCCGTGGGCGGCACCGACACGCGCAGCGGGTGTTGGGACTCACCCAGTTGCCAAGCCTCCGCGACTGAGTAAAGACGAAGATGTAATGCCGACCCAGCCCGCTTCCCGCGCTCTCGCGTGCTGCCACACTGCGCATGCGCAAGTTGGCCCACGCCCAGCACACAGCCCGATAGAAGTCGCCGAGTGGTGACGTCTGCTGTGCGCCGGCTGCCGGGCAAAATTTCGGTCGCTGGAGGGGAGTAAAGAAGAAAGGGAGGGAGCCGGACGCGGAAGTGGTAGCAGCGCCTGCGGAGCTGGTGGAGAAAGGTCCCAGCGCCGAGGGTGGGAGCTTACATAAAGGAGTCTGCCTTGTAGGACCTACATGAGGTGTAGGAGTGGCTGGGCCTCCCTTCTCCACCTCAGCTAGCACCCGGAGTGATGGCGATGATGACGGCAGTTACTCCGACAGCCCCAATTAAACTGCGTTCGGAAAGGTGAGTGGGGGAAGGATGGGTACTGCCTGGCCTTACCGATTGGGGTCTGCTCCTGCCCGCCAAGTTCTGCACTCATGCATCTGTATCTGCGTCCCTGAATGGGTCCAGCCCCTCCTTGGGGTCCCGTTAGAGAATGAGATCTTTGAGCATCCTCTTTAGAGGAAGGTGAGATCCTTCTCAGACTTTTTATCTTGGCATCCTTCACGCCCTCACTTCGTCGTTTAGGTAACGGTAAAGGTTTGGTGGCGGGGGGAGACAATCTCCGCTCGTGGTCCCTGGAGGTATGGCCTATACAATAATGCTTATTCTTTGAAACAATTCACATATATCCCTTAAGAAAAAAGTAACTTGGGTTTCCCTGTTTCGACCCTACCTAAAGTTCACTAAAGTGCGTATTTAGATCTAAAAGAAGACCCAGAACTGAAGTATATTGTGAAATCTTTCGTTCGGACCTTGCAATCTGTGCTAAGGTCTTGGCTGTTAAGTTTATGCTTTGCTTCTCTTCACGTTCTCCATGTTGGTAGAACGGTCTCTGAAGAAAACCTTCAGAATGGTATTTTTTTGTAGTACCCACCTTCTAGTCACAGTCAGACCTACTTTATGACGAAAGTGAGACGTTCTTCTGTTGTAGAGATTTCCCCTTTGTTTTTCAATCTAGTGAAGTTAAAACGCACATTTAGACAAACCGTGGTGTTGTTCTTACTGAGGTGGCATTGTATAAAGGGTTGTATTGAGTGCCAGGGCTCCCAAATAGGCTTGCCAGGCATTGAGGTTAAGTTTGTGAATGAAGAGGAAGAGGGAATGGCTGAAAAGTGAACCTGGGATTTAAGAAAAAATAACCAATCTACTGTTGGTTTCCTACAATAGCAAAAGATAACTGAAGTGATTCTTTCTGAGTGACCTAAATTTAATGGGAGATCACTCGTCTTTAGACACACTCGTTTATAATTTTTTTACCCAAGTAAATATCATTGGATAGAGTATGGGGTTCAAGATGAACTCATAATATTCATCTCTATGTTGAAAAATTATGATTTCATTGTAGTGCTATTCAGAACTCAGCACAAGAAGGTTCGAACAAGAGTTATAGCTATAAAATGTCCAAACTATAATACCTGTAATGCTCTATGACTTTAAAACTATGAATGGTGTCTCCAGTTCTCTCCTTTCACTCAGTTTTAGTAATAAGCCGTTTGATTCATAGGTTAAAGAAAAATTTACAAATTTCACATGTATGGAAAGAGCTTGACCCTTAGTCAAACAGCCTTAGGTTTTAATTTTGACTTTTACTCATTGTGTGACCTTGAATATGCTTCTTTACTTTTTCTGAATGTCAGATTTCCTTATCTCTAAATGGAGATGATACCTACCTCTATCTTATTGTTATGGCATATAGGAGATACTAATGGGTGTATAAAACTAATTGTTGTTTATGTCTCCTGTTATTAATGGAGTACTTTGAGTGGGCAATTAATGGTTTCATTTAAAATGGAGTTTGTTTAAATCATTATTCAGTAAAATTTTTCAAATATTAAAAGATGTACTCTTGCTTTTGCTAGTATGTTTTCACAATTCCATTTCTGTTTCAGTCAAAAGCCTACAGATTTTATGTCTTCAGTGAGTTCATGGTCCTGTTGAGGGAAATAGACATTCAAATAATATATGTAAGGTGATAATGCAGTCATGAAATGTGTGTGACTTAAATGTTAGCAAAATTGTCTTTTTTTTAAAGATATTTAAGATAGTATAGCTTAAAAAAAAACTGTCATTGACATGGCTGTCAAATTTTTCCAAATGGGTTTATTTATCGTTAACAGTGCATGTCTCATAGGAGTGGGTAGCTGAATGAACTCCCTGAAAATAATGCCAAGGTTGCAGATTCAGTTGCATTGAAAGGTAATTAGTTTTGCTGTGTGGTGACCACTTACAGTAACCTTAAGCTCACAAATGTTCTCAAAGGCAACAGGGTGAGAAAATATGAATATATTACCATTCTACTGATGGTAGTATTATCTACAGAAATAATATCATATAATATTAGTTTATACAAGAGGCATATTGTATTGCCTTATGGAAGGGATTTTTAAAATGCCTTTTCAATAAAATATGTACTTAATTCTGTGAAAGACATGGGGAGAGTGTAGCAATAACTGAGGAGAGCAGATTATTGAAAAAAATAATATTGAAGGCAGTTTAGAAATCTGAAGATTATTCGGTTTCTGAAAGTGTTCTGAAATTTACCAACCTATTTTATTTATCTTTGGGGTAAATAATACTTGAACATGTACGAATTTCCTAAGGTATGAAAAGGTAATACAGTAAAAGTCCTTCTCCCAGCTACCCAAATCCCCTGGCTAAGAACAGCCAATATTTGATTCTTGTGTTTTTATGTTGACAGTGGATCCTTACCACAGCAAGACAGTTATAATCACGGTTTTATTCACGAAGAAAGCAAGGCTCAGAAAGGTTGTGATTGTTTCACGGTCACACTCCTCTCAAATGTCTGAACTAGAAATAGAACCCAGGTTTTTTACCTTATGATCCAAGGTAGTGTACCATACTGCCTTTCCAAATTATAACTGTTGCCATAAAACTTAGAATTTAATAAAATATATCAGGACACAAAGCAATTTTATTTAAGCCTTAAATAAATAGAGTCACCTTATACTAATGTTTTAAAACTTGTTACCTGTGCTTAAATGTAAGTGTACATAATTATTATAAAGCAATGAAATGAATACTTAATCAGTTAAAAAAAAAACTTTGCCTACTATTTCTGTTGAAATCGATTTGTTTACTAAGTTAACTTGCATGAAACTACAAGTTTTTCATAATTAAAAGTTTGTTTGTTTACACCCATAATATTTTTAAAGAATTTAAAACTTTAAAATGTTTTTAAAAGAGAGAATTTAATATCAGGAATAATATAAAGTGCTGTGTAATAGTTCAGAAATGCTGTAGCCTCCTCAGCCTCAGATTTTTGAGGTATGTTTTGTGCAGATATTCTTATATGTAACCTTTGTTTCCTCCTATTCCTTTTTCTTAATTTTGCTACTTTTCCACCTCTCATTTTTAGAAATTAGCTTATTTCACATAAAAGTTCTGAGTAATACTAGAAGGCAGCTAATATATATTTTGATTAAGCTCAGTGTATGCTGTTTTCATGCATTTTAAGCCTAGCAGTAAAAACATGAGGCAGCTGGCATTATCCAGATTTTACAATGTGAAAACTGAAGCTAAATGAGATCTTTAAAATTAGGTGACATAGCTAGTTAGTGACAAATTCTGAATGTTAGCCCATGTTTGACAGTTCAGCACCTCACTTTCATCTACACCATGCTTCATTTTTAATATGGAGTAGTGGAAAACTGTATATTATTAATTTCTTATGGATCTTTAAAACTTTGAAGTTTTCTTTTTAACTAAATTGCTCTTGAAGGAAAAGAAACTGCAAGAAAATAGGCCAAAATGTCTAAATCGATTACATCTAGATAATTTAGTTATTGTTTTATCTCCTCCTTTTAAAACTTTTTTGAGTGTTCCATATATTTTATAATGAGCATATATCTTTATAATTAAAAAATTACAAATTGGAAGAAAAAGTACTTCCTTTTCCAATTTTATTCCTTAAAGAATTATGGTGGTATATCATAAATATTTTAGTTTCCAAGATTCTGGTAAGATCCTTCCACTTTTAGAAATCCATGTTACTACCAGTTCTTCATTTTCTGCTTTTCCTTACTCTAAATAACCGTCAGTGATAGGTTCCTAGACATTTCTCCCTCTCTTTAGCTTGCATGCTCAGGATATACCTTCAATTAAGTGTTAGCCCAAGTTAATGTTTCTTCTCAAATTTGTTACATGCAAAGGATTTGTATTAAGTTAAATATAGGAAACTATGGCTTAAACAAGGTTTCTTAAATGAAGGACCTCTTGGTACCTTTTGCTGAATATACATTGTAATCTTTCAGAAGGGAAGTGATTCCCAAACTTGTTTGACAAGGAGACTCCTGTTTCTTTAGCATATGTATTAATGTATTTTAGAGCTAGTGTTCACAAGAGTATAGATTGGAGGACACTGGCATAAGCAAACTACAAGTAAGCTGAAAAAGTGGGGAGAAGGGAAGGGGAGGGTACAGTGGTACTAATCAATGCTTTTTTTTTTTAATCAGTTAAGCCTCATGAGCTCTGGCTTGGTAACATGAAAAAAGGAGATAAATTAAAATTTTTACTGGAAAATGAACGTGTATTGCTTTTGTAATAAGATAAAACATTTTTTAGTTCAGAGACTTTTCTCATATGAACAAACCAATTTTTTATATTTTTTCCTTAACATTCCAAGGAATATATCTGTCATCAAGCATCCAGAATATTCCATTTATGGACCCTAGATGTTTCCTAAGAATCCAACCCAAGTTATCAGACTATGATGAAATATCAAGGACTATGACCCACAGAATCCAATTCAAATACTGCAGACTGTGATCAGAATGCTTTCAAGGAGTTTTGGCCCATACGGGCAGGTAAACTTTGAACTTACGGATTTGGTGAGGAAATTGCCAGGGCTGAATTACTACCAGAATAATAATTTATTTGTGAATTCCTTATGTAGTATAGTAAGTTATTTTTAAGATCAAATATATTTTGATTTAGTATTTACATTAATTCTCATCTTAGATATAATTCAAAATTATGGATATAGTAGTTATTCAGTAAATAATTAATATATACAATAATGCTCTGTTATCCAACATCATAGAGAATACAAGTGAACTTTCAAGATAGATGAAGTTTAACCCTTTAATTATTGGCTTTTTAACACTTCTCTATAGAAATCTTGAATTGAAATCACCTTCCTGGCCTTATTCAACAGAACAATTAATGTCACTTAAACCTTTTGTTAGTGTAGAGTGGCCTTATTTGATAATCGTTCTGTTATGAAGTCATTGCAATTCGTGGTAGATAGAACCTGGGATCAAATGGCTACTAAATATGGGAACTTATTTTCTTGGAAAAGGCTTTTTTGTAAACTTGCTCTTTAGACACTCGCTCATTAAGAAATTAAAAATGAAAGATGTCACTGTGTACTCCCCAGAGCTGCCTTCATAAAAAATTAATTGTTGAATCAAGAGCCAAAGCAACCTCCTCTAGAGTGATTCCTTTACCCTCTTAAAAAAAAAAAACACCTTTTTTTGCGGTTACCAACAAATATCTTTGATTTGTCAGTATTCTTCAAATCAAAATTTTGTCAAATCTTTGATTCCTATACTACCTAAAAATGGTAGTAAAGTCAGCTCATCATTTTGTGTCTCTTCTTCTACCTCATTTATACAGTTTGTACAAAATTCCAAGAATTAATTGTAGGCTATTTGAGTAACTCATTCAGATTCAAAACCCTACAATTTTTTTTCACATTGAAATTTTACATGTATGGGCAAGATGCCAAAGTACTTTTTAAAAAATAATCCCTAGTCATTAGAAATACAGCAATAAAAATAATTTTGCTCTCACTAAAAATTACTTTTGTTTCTTTTATTGAGAGCAATGTGATTGAATTCTTTTTTTTTTTTTGAGAATTTTGGTTTAATGAAACTTTTGGAAGAGATTAGAAAATTCTTCATGTATTTAAGTGTAAAGATGTGAGTTTATATACGTGATGTATTTGCATCCTTTTTGTAACAAAATCACGTAGTAATGAAGAAAATTCTAAATATCTTTTTTCTAAAAGGATTTCTCCATAGCATGTCTTTTTAAAGCAGTTGCTTTCTTAGGAATTAAAGTGTTACCCAGTTAAATGTTTTGCTTTGCCTGTCTTTCTAAATGTATCTGTTAAGTAGCTTCTGAGAGCCACTTATCCCAGTAATCAAATTTTGAACACTGTCATTTTGTAAAAGAAAAATGCATAGCTTGTCTTAAAATTTCAAAGACTTATTACGTACTTTGCCCTGAGAGAACTCGCAAACCTTGGGTGTTGTAAAATTTCCATGATCATTCTATCTACAAAGTATCATTAAGATTCTCTTACTTAAGATAATATAATCCACAAATCTATTGCACCAACATGGAAGCAGTGCTGTACACTGAAAGTGAACAAGGAAATGGAATGGCCTGCCATCAAGTCCTCAGCTTTTTGGAACTCCCACTTTCCCTTAGGAACAGTACATCATCAGACAAGTAACTGTGTGACAATGGGTGATGGGAACATTGCCAACCATATATTCAATATTAATACATTTCAATTTTTCTGTTAGTCAAATGTAAGTAGAAGTTAAAGTTTCTCAGTACCATGAAGACAACATTAAGTGACATTCTGGCCCATCCATATATTGATATGGTATATTTTACCAAATCAGTTTTTGCCATAGCAGTTTACAAAAGTGGGACTTCTGAAGCATGAACTCAGTTTTCTAGCAAAATAATACTTATGTGAAATTTATAAAAGGCTATAATTTTGAGATAGATAAAAAAAGATAACTAGTCAGAAGATGTTCTGTGCATTAACTCTTTAAGTAATATATCTGTGTATACTCTTTATTATATCTATTTATAACTCTTTAATATCTTTAAGATATATATGGAAAATTCATATAGAGCAATGGTATTTTTCACTTTATTTTATGGACACCTGCAGCATTTGCACATATAAGAATAGTTAACCTAAAATCCATATATACTTGATTGATTAGTACCTATTATATACAAGTTGGTACGTTTTGCCAAAATAAACCTATTATAGTAGCATGTAAACTTGCATAGAATAAGGCTGGAGATTAGTTTTCAGAGGGAAAATGTTAAGTTGTCCTATAGTTTCATGGTGTGTTGAGTTGCACCTACATCTGGCATATTGATCCTTTTCCACTTTGAAACATTAGTTATCCTCATGAAAGTTATATTTGCTTATAAACTTTGTAGTTAGCACTAAACTAGAGAGAGAGGTATTCTGTGATCTCTTGATTATGAACTATTTCTATAAAACTGGCTTAGGTGCTTTAATAAAGCATCATACCTATCATTTGTTTCTTTTTAAAAAAAGAGAGACTGCAATGGGGGTATGTGGTGGGGACTTGATAATAGGGGAGTCTAGTAACCATAATGTTGCTCATGTAATTGTATGTTAATAATAGCAAAAGAAAAAAAAGAAAAAACATGTTAACATTTTTTGAGTACTTAGTACATTTAGGATCTGAGCTGAGTACTTTGCATATATTATTTCATTTAATCCTCAATAGCCCAATGAAATAGATAGCATCAGTATCTCCATTTTTACAGATGAAGAAACTTAGGTTTCAAGGTCATACAGCTAGCGTAAAATCAACTGGACTCAAGCCGTATTTCTAATGCCTGCCCTCACTGTGCTGTGAACTGCATCCTTGTCGTATAGTTGTATAGAGATACTGAAAATGTTAAAATGGTTATTGCTAGGTGGTAGGATGATGGATAGTTTTGGTTTTTTCTTCATAACTTTAAATGTATTTTGAATTTTTCATGGTATTAGTTGCTGTTATTTTTATTTATGTTCATCAAAATGATATGTGCCTGTAGGTTAAAAATTAACCTAAAAAGCTTAGCAAAGCTAAGAAGTACTGCAGTCTTCTCGTGCCCATCCCAAAGGCAGCCACTTTCAAATCTTGTAACTTTTTTTGATACTTATCTTCATATTTCTATTATGTAAATGTTCACTGCTGAGTCAGCGTTTTTACAGTTTAGTTCTCTTATATAACTTGATTTCTTTTTTGTAATCAACATTTTTTTTCCATTTGTCTTATCAACTGAATTTTCTGAAAGTCAATGTTTTGTTTTGTTTTTCCCCCTCAAGTTCTTCCACCTTTGGAGTCGTATGTCCTTGTCTGGTCATATAGACTAGTTGCTCCAGATACCCTGCTGGCTGGAGAGTTCCCTTCTTCATCATACCAGGAATTCACATTCTCTGTCCCCAAAGTTAAATGGCTTGTTTCCCAAGCTGCATCCTTTGTATTAATTTTTGAAGAGCACATGCTCCAATGTGAGGTAAAATTGTTGATACTTTGCACATCTGATAATTTCTTTATTTTTTCATATTTGATTGATAGTTCGGCTGCGTATCTCCTCAAGGTTGGAAACTAGCCTCTAGCTTCCAGTGTTATTCACTGTTGAGAAACCAGATGCCATATATATTTATAGTCCTTTGATTGTGACTTTTTTTCCTCAGAAAGACTTCATTTTTTATTTCTTTGGCTGGTTACTTTTATGTATTTCATTGTGGTAAGAACACTTAACATGAGATCCACCCTCTTAACAAATTTATAAGTATACAGTATTGTTGCCTATAAAGTAGGAAGACTGTATCTCTTCTCTATCTCTAGGGTTCAAAAATTTTAGAATAATATAGATTGATTTGTGTTTTTCCCCCCATTGTGCTGGTACTCAGCTCTTACAGTATGGGGGCTTATATCCTTCAGTTCTAGGAAACTTTCTAATGTAGTTTCTTTTATAATCCTCATCCTCCCCATTTTGTTATTTTCTGTGAAATACCTATATTGATCCTATAATTTTCTTATCTTTTAGTCCTGTTAACAATTTTCCCCCTATTTCCTGTTATTTCCTCAACTTAACCTCCAACTTCCATTAGATATTTTACTTAAGCAATCATACTTTTAATTTCCAAAGCTTTCTTTATTTTCTGATTGTCCCAACCTCCTGTCACTCAATTATAAGTGTAGTATCTTCTCTTAACTTACAAGAATTCAGTTTTATAGCCTGCTCCTTTCATGGATATTGTTTTCTTCTAAGTTCTTTGTGTTTTAGTCTTTTCTTTATATTAAAGGCTTTCCTCAAAAGCCTGATGACCTATGGCTATTCATATTCTAGACTGAATGAAGCCCAACAGTGCTGTCTGAAAGCTGTCTGAGTAGGCAGGGCTTATGGACCAGTGAGCTTAGGTGGCCTTTCAGCTTTTTATTGGAGGGTTCCCAGATACCAGCATCTGTTTTTGCTCTTTGACCATTCCATTTCTCCAGCAAGTATCTTCCAGTCTCCTATTATAAGTCTGGCTGCGGTAGTTCTAGGAGCTGGATGGAAGAAGGGAGCAAGGAACTTTTCTTATTTTTTTTTCCCAGGCCTCCTCTTACCCTCACTATGTCTGGTATCCAAACTCTAGTCTCTCTGATTCAGTTCTCAAAAAAATGAATATCCCATCTCTTCTTTGTGGGAGTAAGAACTGGAGAGATCTAACTGCATTTAAGCATATTTTCAACCTACCACCCCATTTTCCACCCAGCCCTCCACCCAGACTTTCTGTTGCACATGGTACCTGTGGGTCCTAGACTGTGCCTTCTCTGTTGGCTCTGTCCTTACTCCATGTCACCCCTGTGCCTGGTGTCACCTACCTCTCCACTGTTGAGTTAGTTATTGCTCCTCTGTTCATTTTCTGTCCTCATATTTTGTGACTCAGGTTATAGATGTCTACTTTCATTGAAGATGAGGTTTTAATTTCTTATTTCTCCTTGTTTTGGGTTAACTTCTGAGAGAAGGATGGAGCAAAAAATTTTCACTCAACCATTTTCAAACCAGACAGTTACTTCTTTTATAATAAAAAAAACCAAAAAGCTATTTTCCTTTCAAGGAGAAATAAGTTACATTACTCACTAAGAAAGTTGGTAATGGAAAACAGCAGCAATTATAACTAAAGGAAGAATTAAGAGACTTGGTTGTTTTTCAATGTAGAGAGAAATTGAAGCAATTCCTAGTAAAGGTAGGATTGTCATTAAGGACAGAGGTGCAGACTTGAGCTCTGATGTAGGAATAAAGGAAGAAATTACACAATTTTGAGATAGCAAGGAGGCAAGATGAGGAAGCTCACACTCGGGAGTAAAGTTGGTCACTGCTATTGGTATTTTTTCAGTAATAAAATCACCCACTATTTTGAACTTCAGATGATGTCTTTTTCATGTTATCATACTGAATTAAAAAGTTGAAATTATGTAGTATTAACAAAAAAATATCTTCTAGGGGCTCCTTTATTATTATTTTCATCTTGAAAATATATTAAAGTGTAAACACACAGTAACAGGCATCTCTTCTCTAATCAATGACTATATTCTTCAGCTTACTTTTTTGCTTCTCATTTATTTTTGTTCAGTGGAATATACTTGAACAGCAAAAGCATACTGTTGAAAATTCAGCAAGAGCATACTGTTTGGTGCATTAAGTGACTTTTTTTAAAAATTAAAATATTTTTCCCTGTGTATTTTAAATGATTACAAACCAGTGAGCTCACTAAATCAAAATTAAAAATATAATCATCAGATGCTATTCAGTGTCGAAAAATGAAGTACTATATAAGGCAAGTCTGTATCATTAGTTCACACTTTTCAGCACTTGCCAGTCATAATTGCCACTGCAGATATTTGTTTCAAACACTACTGCTTTGAAAATGGATTCAGGTGGCTCTAAACAATTACCTGACTATTTGGATTGTTAATGTTCCTCTGATATAATCAGCAACTTAATCAGAATGTTGAGTGTGGCTGATTTTCTCAGTCACAAAGTTCAACTTTGATTTGCAAAATATTTGATATTATATAATCCCTCTCCCTAATGCTGGGCTAAAATCTTACTCCACCTAAGAATTGTTAGGTAAATTCCATCTATAACCAATCATTACTATTAGTCTTAATTAAACTCATAATTTTACATTGTAAATTCTAGTATATCTAGCCAATTTCATGGAAAAGGCATTGCCTTTGGGAAATTTGCTCATTTTTTCAAAATTACCAAGAAGAATACAAAGAAGTATGTGTGTGTTTGAAATATCTAAGTTTTTATTCAATTCTGTATTTTCTAAAAACTTCTTAGACTGATAGTGAAGTTGAACAGTTATTGAAATGAGTTGACAAAATTGCATTGGAAATGCTTGCAGGGTACTCCTACTGTTCAGTGGTGATTTTTTTATTTAATTTTAACAACTTTTATAATGTAAAACTGTTTCTATTTTCAGTCAGTAGGCAATAAAACAAGCACAGGGGAGTGAGAGAACTAGATAGGGTAGTGGTCCTCAAATACCAGTTCATAGGACAAAGAATTCACTTGTCTATTGTGAAATTGAAAATAAGAGCAGAGATCAGCATAAGACGTAACCTCGAGGATTAAAGATGGCGGCGTGAGAGGTGAGACAGAGGCTTCCTCCTAAAACCGCATATAATATGAAAATAAAGCTACTCCAACTACTCTTGAAAGAGCAACGGGAAAGACGACTACAACAAACTGCATACACCTGGAGACAAGAGCAGCCCTCACAGAAAACGGTAATGTACTAAAGCTGTGGTCCTGCGGGATCCAAGCCCTTCCCCCACCCCAGCTCACCGGCAGGAGGAACAGGAACAGAGCAGAGAGGGAGTGGAGAACTGGGACTGCTGAATACCTAACTCTGGAGATCTATTCTGGGAGCACAAACCGACATTTCATGGTGGTTGCATGATACTCTTGTAATTAGGAACTTGGAAAGCTAAGACAGGCAGAATTCCTGGAGAGACTAAGATTCCAGCTGCTTGTGAAATCAGGGATCCATACCCAGCTGCTCTGGGACAAAAGAAAGGCAGGCAGTCTGAGAGACTTCCTAACAAAGAAGACCTTAGCAAGAGGCCTGCTAAGGGGGCAAGGACTGCACAGAGCTTACTGCTCAGGAGAAAGGACAGGTAGACAAAATTGTCCTGGTGTACTCTGCCCAGCAGATTGGGAGTTTTCTGATATTCAGGTGGGCCAGCTCCCTGGCTGCCTACACAGCTCCAAGAACCCCTTCTGTGACAGGCAGACTAGTGCACCTTTCGCCTGGCCAGCCCCACCGGGCTTGCAAACCTGGAAACCCTTCCCTGGTGTTAGGCCAGCCAGAGGGAAGATCTGTCTACAGCAACTAAAAAGGCAAAGCACAGAGGCTTATACCTGTGTGCTCAGCCCAAAGGTTCAGACAGTGCAGACAGGCATAGCAGCCAGGAACCAGGAAACAGCCCTTTCCTCCGCCGAGGCACCAATACCACTCCGCTACAATCCCTGACATTGCTTCAGGGGCTGAGCAGCTCCAGAGAGTAGAGCTTCTGGGCACTAGAGGGCTCCATACACAAATATGAAATGCCAAAGGAACCTGGTCCAGAGTAAAATTATGAATACAACTCCTGAGAAAGATTTAAATGATATGGACCTTATGACTCTCCCTGAAAGGAAGTTCAAAATAAAAATCATTAACATGCTCATGGAGGTACGGAAAGATATTCAAGAACTCAGGAATGAATTCCGCTCTGAGATCCAATCCTTGAAGAACACAATGGACAGTATTAAAAGCAAATTGGATACGGTGGAGGAGACAATAAATGAAATAGAAACTACAGAAGAGGAATACAAAGAAGCTGAGGTAGTGAGAGAAAAAAGGATCTCTAAGAATGAAAGAATATTGAGAGAACTGTGTGACCAATCCAAATGGAACAATATTCGCATTATAGTAGTACCAGAGGAAGAAGAGAGAGGAAAAGGGATAGAAAGTGTCTTTGAAGAAATAATTGCTGAAAACTTTCCCACGCTGTGGAAGGAAATAGTCTCGCAGTCCACGGAAGCCCACAGAACTCCCAACACAAGGGACCCAAGGAAGACAACACCAAGACACATAATAATTAAGTTGGTAAAGGTCAAAGATAAAGACAGAGTAATAAAGGCAGCTAGAGAGAGAAAAAAGATCACCTACACAGGAAAACCCATCAGACTATCATCAGACTTCTCAACAGAAACCTTACAGGCCAGAAGAGAATGGCATGATATATCAGAAGGACCTCGAACCAAGAATATTGTATCCAGCACGATTATCATTTAAATATGACGGAGGGATTAAACAATTTCAAGACAAAAGAAAGTTGAGAGAGTTTGCCTCTCATAAACCACCACTGCAGGATATCTTAAACAGACTGCTCTAGAGGGAAATACCCTAAGGCTAAAAAGATGTCACCAGAGAAAATAAAATCATAGCAAAGAAAGCAGACCATCCAAATACTAACTAAAGGCAAAGAATAAAACACCCAATATATAAAGAATGGAGGAAGAAGAATAGGAGGGAGAAATAAAGAAACATCAGACGGCATTCATAATAACCTAACAAGAAAGTTAAGTTAGATTCTTACATAGTAAAGAAGCTACACTTGAACCTTTGGTAACCACAAATCTAAAGCCAGCAATGGCAATAAGTACATATCTTTCAATAATACCCTAAATGTAAATGGACTGAATGCACCAATCAAAAGACACAGAGTGGATAAAAAAGCAAGACCCATCTATATGCTGCTTACAAGAGACTCACCTCAAACCCAAAGATATACACAGACTAAAAGTGAAGGGATGGAAAAAGATATTTCATGCAAACAACAAAGAGAAAAAACCAGGTGTTGCAGTACTTGTATTAGACAAAATAGACTTCAAAACGAAGAAAGTAGCAAGAGATAAAGAAGGACATTACATAATGATAAAGGGGTCAGTCCAACAAGAAGATATAACCATTATAAATATATATGCACCCAACACAGGAGCGCCAGCATATGTGAAACAAATACTAACAGAATTGTAGGAGGAAATGGACAACAATGCATTCATTTTAGGAGATTTCAACACACCACTCACTCCAAAGGATAGATCAACCAGACAGAGAATAAATAAAGACACAGAGGCACTGAACAACACACTAGAACAGATGGACCAAACAGATATCTATAGAACTCTCCACCCAAAAGCAACAGGATACACATTCTTCTCAAGTGCACATGGAACATTTTCCAGAATAGACCACATACTAGGCCACAAAAAGAACCTCAGGAAATTCAAAAATATTGAAATCCTACCAACCAACTTCTCAGATCACAAAGGTATAAAACTAGAAATAAATTTTAGAAAGAAATCAAAAAGACTCACAAATACATGGAGACTTAACAACATTCTCCTAATTACTCAATGGGTTAACGACCAAATCAAAACAGAAATCAAAGAATATATGGAGACTAATGACAACAACAACACAAAGCCACAACTTGTGTGGGACGCAGCAAAGGCAGTTCTAAGAAGAAAGTATATTGCAATCCAGGCCTATTTAAAGAAGGAAGAGCATTCCCAAATGAACAGTCTAAAGACACAATTATTGAAATTGGAAAAAGAAGAAGAAAGGAGACCCAAAGTCACCAGAAGGGGGGACATAATAAAGATCAGAGAAGAAATATATAAAATTGAGAAGAATAAAACAATACAAAAAATCAATGAAACCAAGAGCTGGTTCTTTGAAAAAATAAACAAATAGATAAACCCCTAGCCAGACTCATTAAGAGAAAAAGAGAATCTACACACATAAACAGAATCACAAATGAGAAAGGAAAAATAACAATGGACCCCACCGAATACAAAGAATTATAAGATAATATTATGAACATCTATAATGTAACAAGCTGCAAAACCTAGAAGAAATGGACAACTTCTTAGAAAAATACAACCTTCCAAGACTGAACAAGCAAGAAACAGAAAAACTAAACAGACCAATCACCAGCAAGGAAATTGAATCGGTAATCAAAAAACTACCTAAGAACAAAACCCCCGGACCTGAAGGATTCACCTCTGAATTCTACCAGACGTATAGAGAAGAAATAACACCCATTCTCCTTAAAGTTTTCCAAAAAATAAAAGAGGAGGGAATACTTCCAAACTCTTTCTATGAAGCCAGCATCACTCTAATACCAAAACCGGGCAAAGACCTCACCAAAAAACAAAATTACAGACATATATGCCTGATGAACATAGATGCAAAAATACTCAGGAAGATATTAGCAAACTGAATTCAAAAGTACATCAAGAGGATCATACACATTGATCAACAGGGATTCATCCCAGGGATGCAAAGATGGTACAACATTCGAAAATCCATCAACATCATCCACATCAACAAAAAGAAGAACAAAAACCACATGATCATCTCCATAGATGCTGAAAAAGCATTTGACAAAATTCAGCATCCATTCATGATTAAAACTCTCAACAAAATGGGTATAGATGGCAAGTACCTCAACATCATAAAGGCTATATATGATAAACCCACAGCTAACATCATACTTAACAGCGAGAAGCTGAAAGCTTTTCATCTAAGATAGGGAAGAAGACAGGGATGCCCACTCTCTCCACTGTTATTCAACATAGTACTGGAGGTCCTAGCCACGGCAATCAGACAAAACAAAGACATACAAGGCATCCAGATTGGTAAAGAAGAAGTCAAATTGTCACTATTCGCAGATGACATGATACTGTACATAAAAAACCCTAAAGACTCCACTCCAAAACTACTAGAACTAATATCTGAATTCAGCAAAGTTGCAGGATACAAAATTAACACACAGAAATCTGTTGCTTTCCTATACACTAATGATGAACTAACAGAAAGAGAAATCAGAAAAACAATTCCATTCACCATTGCATCAAAAAGAATAAAATACCTAGGAATAAACCTAACCAAGGAAGTGAAAGACCTGTACTCTGAAAACTACAAGACACTCCTAGGAGAAATTAAAGAGGACACTAACAAATGGAAATGCATTCCATGCTCTTGGCTAGGAAGAAAAAATATTGTCAAAAAGGCTATACTACCTAAAGCAATCTACAGATTCAATGCAATCCCTATCAAACTACCAACAGCTTTCTTCAATGAACTGGAACAAATAATTCTAAAATTCATATGGAATCAGAAAAGACCCCAAATAGCCAAAGCAATTCTGAGAAGGAGGAATCAAACAGGGGGAATTACGCTCCATGACTTCAAGCTCTACTACAAAGCCACAGTAATCAAGACAATTTGGTACTGGCACAAATACAGACCCACAGACCAGTGGAACAGAATAGAAAATCCAAACATTAACCCAAACATTTACAGCCAATTAATATTTCATAAAGGAGCCTTGGATATACAATGGGGAGATGACAGCCTCTTCAGCAGCTGGTGTTGGAAAAACTGGACAACTATATGTAAGAGAATGAAACTGGACTACTGTCTAGCCCCATACACAAAGGTAAACTCAAGATGGATCAAAGACCTGAATGTAAGTCATGAAACCATAAAACTCTTAGAAAAAACATAGGCAAAAATCTCTTGGACGTAAACATGAGCGACTTCTTCATGAACATATCTCCCCGGGCAAGGGAAACAAAAGCAAAAATGAACAAGTGGGACTATATCAAGCTGAAAAGCTTCTGTACAGCAAAGGACACCATCAGTAGAACAAAAAGACATCCTGCAGTATGGGAAAATAAATTCATAAATGATGCGTCTGATAAGGGGTTGACATCCAAAATATATAAAGAACTCACGCACCTTAAGAAACAAAAAGCAAATATTCCAATTAAGAAATGGGCCGAGGACATGAATAGACACTTCTGTAAAGAAGAAATTCAGATGGCCAACAGGCACATGAAAAGATGCTCCACATCGCTGGTCATCAGAGAAATGCAGATTAAAACCACAATGAGATATCACCTCGCACCAGTGAGGATGGCCAACATCCAAACCCCAAACAACAACAAATGTTGGCAAGGATGTGGAGAAAAGGGAACCCTCCTACACTGCTGGTGTGAATGCAAATTAGTTCAACCATTGTGGAAAGCAGTATGGAGGTTCCTCAAAAAACTCAAAATAGAAATACCATTCAACCCAGGAATCCCACTCCTAGGAATTTACCCTGAGAATACAACAGCCCAGTTTCAAAAAGACTGATGCACCCCTATGTTTATTGCAGCACTATTTACAATAGCCAAGAAATGGAAGCAACCTAAGTGTCCATCAATAGATGAATGGATTAAGAAGATGTGATAGATATACACAATGGAATATTATTCAGCCATAAGAAGAAAACAAATCCTACCATTTGCAACAACATGGACGGAGTTAGAGGGTACTATGCTCAGTGAAATAAGCCCAGCGAAAGAAGACACGTATCAAATGATTTCACTCATATGTGGAGTATAAGAACAAAGAAAAAAACTGAAGGAACAAAACAGCAGCGAACTAACAGAACCCAAGAACGGACTAATAGTTACCAGAGGGAAAGGGACTGGGGAAGATGGGTGGGACGGGAGGGATAAGAGGGTAAAAGGGGTATTACGATTAGCAGTCGTAAGGTAGTGGGGGCACAGGGTGGGCTGTACAACTCAGAGAAGACAAGTAGTGACTCTATAACATCTCACTACGCTGATGGACACTGACTGTAATGGGGTTGTTGGGGGGTACCTGATGAAGGGGGTAGTTTAATTATCATAATATTGCACATGTAATTGTAGGTTAATGATACTAAAATAAATTGTAAATTAAAAAATAATCACTATGTGGTACACCTGAAACTGTTTTAATATTATATCAACTATATTTCAATAAAAAAATTAACTTTTAAAAAAAAAGATGTAACCTCAAGACTAGCAATTGTTCACATTTCAAGCTTATATTTTGGCTGAGCAAGAGGCTTGGCTTTTTCTAAATCACACTGAAAATTAGCTGTAGCAAGGGAAGTCAGATTCTTGAATCTTGTGACACTATGAGATTGTTAGTATATGTAATTTTTTTTTCTTTGGCATTTCTCTGATTACTGTGGGACTATTTTTATTTATTTCTTCATCTTCTCCTGCATTCAAATTTTTCCTCAGGAAACACATGCCTTTTTTTTTTCTATTATTAATATCCAATTACATGAGCACCATTATGGTTACTAGACTCCCCCTAATATCAAATCCCCACCATATACCCCATTGCAGTCACTGTCCATCAGCGTAGAAGGATGTTATGGAATCACTACTTGTCTTCTCTGTGTTATACTGCCTTCCCTGTATCCCCCCACCCCACCCCCAACCCCACTACATCATGTGTGCTAATTGTAATAGCCCTTTTTCCCCCTTATCCCTCCCTCCCACCCATCTTCCCCAGTCCCTTTCCCTTTGGTAACTGTTAGTCCATTCTTGGGTTCTGTGAGTCTGCTGCTGTTGTGTTCCTTCCGTTTTTTCTTTGTTCTTATACTCCACATATGAGTGAAATCATTTGGTACTTGTCTTTCTCCACCTGGCTTATTTCACTGAGCATAATACCCTCTAGCTCCATCCATGCTGTTGCAAATGGTAGGATTTGTTTTCTTCTTATGGCTGAATACTATTCCATTGTGTATATGTACCACATCCTCTTTATCCATTCATCTACTGATGGACACTTAGGTTGTTCCATTTCTTGGCACTTTTTTTTAAGGTATTGATGCACACTCTATGAAGATTTCACAAGAAAAACAATGTGGTTATTACATTCACCCTTTTTATCAAGTCCCCCTCCCTCCGATACTCCATTGCAGTCACTGTCCATTAGTGTAGTAAGATGCCACAGAGTCCCTATTTGTCTTCTCTGAGCTACACTGTCTTCCCCATGACCTCACACACACCGTGTGCAACAATCATGATAATCCACAATCCCCTTCTCCCACCCTCCTCACCTGCCCTCCCCAACCCCTCCCCTTTGGTAACCACTAGTCCCTTCTTGGAGTCTGTGAGTCTGCTGCTATTTTATTCCTTCAGTTTTAATTTGTTGTTATACTCCACAAATGAGGGAAATCACTTGGTATTTGTCTTTCTCCGCCTGGCTTATTTCACTGAGTATAATATCCTCTAGCTCCATCCATGTTGTTGCAAATGGTAGGATTTGTTTTTTTCTTATGGCTGAATAGTATTCCTTTGTGTATATGTACCACATCTTCTTTATCCATTCATCTACTGATGGGCACTTAGGTTGCTTCCATATCTTGGCTGCTGTAAATATAGTGCTGCAATAAACATAGGGGTGCATATGACTTTTTGAATCTGAGAAGTTGTTTTCTTTGGGTAAATTCCTAGGAGTGGAATTCCTGGGTCATATGGTATTTCATGGCTTACATTCAGGTCTTTGATCCATTTTGACTTTACTTTTGTGTATGGGGTTAGATAATAATCTGGAAAAATATGGAATGCTTCACAAATTTGTGTGTCATCTTTGCGCAGGCGCCATGCTAATCTTCTCTGTATTATTCCAGTTTTAGTATATGTGCTGACAATGCAAGCACAGTATATGTAATATTTAAGTGAGAATATCTTGGAAACTGCCTTCCAGCATATCCAGTACTCTGTCTTTTTTCATGTACTAATTATCCTCTGTCATCTTGTATCTAACTGGATCTTATATATAAACTATAGTATATGAATGACAAATGATAAATGATGTCTTTTTTCCTTAGATACATCCAGAACGTGCCCAGAAGAAACTTCCTGCCAGAAAAACTGAAAAAGCAGTGTTTATAACATTGGCATTTGTGGATAATTTGTTAAAATGGCAGAAAGTAGTGAAAACAATTGCAAAAATGTAGATGTAAGGCCCAAAACTAGTCGGAGTAGAAGTGCTGACAGAAAGGATGGTTATGTGTGGAGTGGAAAGAAGTTATCTTGGTCAAAAAAGAGTGAAAGTTGTTCCGATGCTGAAACTGTGAATGCCATAGAGAAAACTGAAGTTCCTCTGAGGAGCCGAGAACGGAAGCACAGCTGTTCATCCATCGAGTTGGATTTAGACCATTCCTGTGGGCATAGATTTTTAGGCCGATCTCTTAAACAAAAACTGCAGGATGCTGTGGGGCAGTGTTTTCCCATAAAGAATTGTAGTAGTCGACACTCTTCAGGGCTTCCATCTAAAAGAAAAATTCATATCAGTGAACTCATGCTAGATAAGTGTCCTTTCCCACCTCGATCAGATTTAGCCTTTAGGTGGCATTTTATTAAACAACACACTGCTCCTATAAGTCCCAAATCAGATGACTGGGTAGCCACAGACTTGTCTCAGAGTGAATTGAGGGATGGTCAGCTAAAACAAAGAAACATGGAAGAAGAGATAAACTGTTTCTCACATACCAATGTTCAGCCCTGTGCCATAACCACCAATAGTGCATCATGTAGAAGTGGTCCTGTCACTGGCTCTTTGATGAACCTTATTTCAAATAGTACAGAAGATAGTGATATGGATTCAGATGATGAAATTATAACACTTTGCACAAGTTCCAGGAAAAGAAACAAACCCAAATGGGAAATGGATGAAGAAATCTTGCAGTTGGAAACACCTCCTAAGTATCATACCCAGATTGATTATGTCCACTGTCTTGTACCAGACCTCCTTCAGATCAATAACAATCCATGTTACTGGGGAGTTATGGATAAATATGCAGCTGAAGCTCTACTAGAAGGAAAACCAGAGGGTACCTTTTTACTTCGAGACTCAGCACAGGAAGACTACTTATTCTCTGTTAGTTTTAGACGCTATAGTCGTTCTCTTCATGCTAGAATTGAACAGTGGAATCACAACTTTAGCTTTGATGCACATGATCCTTGTGTCTTCCATTCTCCTGACATTACTGGGCTCCTAGAACATTATAAGGACCCAAGTGCCTGTATGTTCTTTGAACCACTTTTATCCACTCCTTTAATTCGAACTTTCCCCTTCTCCCTGCAGCATATATGCAGAACAGTTATTTGTAACTGTACAACTTATGATGGCATTGATGCCCTTCCAATTCCTTCTTCTATGAAATTATATCTGAAGGAATATCACTATAAATCAAAAGTCAGAGTACTTAGGATTGATGCACCAGAACAACAATGCTAGGAAAGGCTAGGAACATGGGGGTGATTGCATACATATTTTCATTTAATATTTTATTTTTCTTATTATGCCACTTTGAACTTTTCTACAAGGGCAGTTAAGTCTGAAATAAACCTCTGCCCTAAATTTTACTTCCAGATTAGTTTATTTTTCCTATGATACACTAATTGTTTTAGGTTGCATTCTAGGGGCTAATGGATATTTATGGTCAGGTGTTTGTTTTTTTATTTTACCACATAGATTGTATTCTTTCCTTTTCTTAATTGTAATTTACATATGCTCCAGGGATATTTGATATTTGGTAGGCATTGCAAACACAGTTAAATAATCTATATTTCATACCTTGCTTTAAAAATAATCCTCTGTCCTTTCCTACCTGTAAAATGCTTTATTAATCTATGTCATTGGTATTCCTGCACATAAAATAGTGTTTCCCCAGCCTCTCCTACAGAGTTGTTTTAAATATCTTCAATAAGCTGAGTGTTGTAATTCACCATCCATACTAATGTAACTGACTTCTGTAATTTACTGATTGGGATATCAAAGGTAACATGATGACTTAAAATCAAACTTGATATGTTTTCATTTTAAATATTACCTATAAATAAGGAGTACTAAATTTGTAATCTGGTCAGCAAGAATTAATTGAAATGTGATATTTTAGAGGTGAACTAATTCTACTGTGCGGCATGGTCATTTGTTGTTCTTGAATAGAACTTCCTTTCAACCTGGAAGAATTACCATCTTCAGGACCTAAATATTGTTCCTTTCTCACTGGACACTTTAAAAGAAATAATAACACTATTTGTAACTAGTAGTTACTAAAGTACTTAAGCAACTATAGGGTTTTTCTGTATTTACTTGTGAACTGTTGCTTCTACTTAGCCCTTTTATAGAAACTGAGCCTGTTAACTTTGGGCCATACTGCAGTTTTTAAACAGCTACAAATTTCCATTGGTAACAACCAAAGAATACCTAAGTAGTTTTCACTATTTTAAATTGAGCTTAAATAAAGATTCAAGAAAAATGTAGAGTTCAGTATTCAGGAAGCTTTATATTATTTTTAATCTTAAGGTTTCAAATAATTATTCCTATCTTCAGAATTAATGTGTCTTTGTGACTCAGAAAAAGAAAAACATTTTGAGAGCTATATGGCTTAATGTCATACTGAATATAGTACCAGGCACCCAGTATAATATTTTAAATTTACCATACCAACAACGGGAAGCATTTTTAGAAACATCAGTAAATGGAGTGATACCTTTACAACTCCTTTTTTAAAGAATCAATGAATAATACATTTTCTAGATGGTCGTTTCTTTTGGTAAACAGTCCACCCCTTTGTACAAATTGGCATTTTTAATATAGTAAATTGAGTTCTTGATGCTTTTAGCTCTAGTAGGATGCTGTTTTTACTTGGACTGAAAGACATGGGACTCAAATTTTCAAGTTAGAAAAGATGTCTCTTGAAGTATCATTGCTTTTATGTTGAAGTAGCATTTCACTTTACTCCAGTTCTGCTGTTAATATAAAGATGGCATATTTCAGTAACATTTAAAATGAATTTTTGGCAATTATCACAAAATTAAACCAAGAAAAACCTTACCTTTATCTTCTAGCATTTTTTTTTCTCAGTGATCTCAAGATTGTCTTGGTTCCAGTGAGGGGTAACTACTCAAATGGCACCTCTCTTTGCAGTGATGAGGCTCAAGATATCATAACACCAGTGTCAGGATAAATATCTCTTCTAAAGATATTTCCCTTTTACAAAAGTAGAAAAGTTTCATACTACCTCATCTTTATTGTGGCGCTTTTGTAGATCACTGAGAAGCTTATCTTATTAACCAATACAACACTAAATATCCATCTTTGGTGAAAGAAAATTAATAGTATGGCGAGACTCTACCCACGATTACAGGTTTTTTATCAGAATTTGATAATGAAACTTTCTGTTTCTGTGAAACAATTATTTTAAATATTTTTCTTTTAAAAATAATTTTTTATCATCCCAGAAAAACCCAAGGATGACTAACTAATGAATATTCTATTAAAGGGTAATTTTATAAAGAGAAATTAAATATAATTATGTTGTCTTTTATAATGATAAAAATTAGTGTTTATATGAAAACCATGACCTAAGTAGCTTTTCATATATTCAAACTGGTTGCTTGTGATATATATTCTCTGGCTTTCTTATTTTTTCAAGGTATTAATAGCTGTTAACATTTTCAAAATACTGTCATATATATAGCCTTGAAGTATATGATCTAATAAATGAGAGCAGGGAAGACTCATTTACTCTGAAATTGTATTGTTCCTTTGGTATTTGCTACAGTGAAAAGAAATCTGGAATGTAGAAATATAAAGACACGGGAAGGGAATTGTTTACCATGAAAGAAAAAGAAAAAAGAATAATAATAAATTAATTTTTTAAAGCATTTAGGGATTGAAATTTTAAAAGGTTAACCCCTTTCTGGGTGACTTTGTGACATTTGGAAGAGCATTTAGTATTAAGAGACTAGTATCTTTTTAAAAATTGTAAGAAATGTGATTATTGGGATATTCAAGTAAAATAAGTAAGTTTTGTGAGGTACAATTAGGGAAGATATAAATATATCCAAATATAAATTTTGTAACTCTAAGTTGAACATCGTGAGCATTTGAAAAGTGTAAATTCCAGAGTCGAAAAGGCATTCAGCATGGTGGAAATGTGTAGCGTTTACTGGCTAGAAAGGATGGGGCTGAAAGAAACAAGATAAAATATTAAAATTAAGAATGTAGGCATTACCTCAGGGAAAAGTCTTGACAGTGAAGGGAACTACTTAATTGCTAATAGCTAGTCTGGACCAGACACTTAACTGCTTTGGGAATCATCCTGCCCTAATCAATAAATAAACTTGACTTTTATATTTCTCTGTGAAGCTCTTCAGGACATACCGAACCTCCCCCTTGCCTTTTTTTTTTTTTTAAGCTACAACGTCTTGATTCATACTGCCATTCCTGAAATACACCAGATGGATTTTTTTTAGGTTCCTTGAGTGTTTTGTATGAAGAATCATGTGATCTTCTAAAACCATGTCATTCAGTTAAATAATTCATAGAAGGAATGGTTTAATTTAAAGGAGGCCCTAATAGGAGAAGATGAAAGGAAGCTTTTAGTCAGCTTGTGGCTAGATTTATTGATTTAGTGATCAGACCTGTGTTCTTTCCTGAGTTTCAGCTAATGGCAAACTGTGGTCAAAGAATGGCTTTCAGCAAAGTTTTGACTTATAAATAATATAAAGAATGTCTTAGTAATTAGAAATCCTTCAGATAAAGAGCAAATGTGGCAAATAGGACTCATATCATTATACAAATTTCATTTCTTTTTATAAGAAAAACACAAACCATTATCATTTATTCATGAGCCAAAGCCATTAAGAAGAAAAATCAAGTTAATCAGCTTCCTGTCTCACTGAAGTTTGGATCATTTTATAGATCCATGTAATAGCTTCCTTCCTATGAAACAAAAACCTTGAGACCTAGCTCTTAAAAATAAATTCTTAGTTTTATTAAACAATTTTTTGGGTCACTTTTAGCTCCATAAACGAAGCCAAATAGGTTACACATTGATTTTGGTAAAGCAAGTGTCACAGGAAAGGACTTAATTATAAGGTATTCCTGGAAACAATATTAGAAAAACAATGTTTAGATGTAAAATAGCCTGAGGTAATTTAATGCCCAAGTGAATAAAAGGTTTTAAGCAGATTATTTTTTCTACTTCAGAAAAAAAAATCTTTACAATTTTGATTTTAACAATCAGTTTTACATTCATTTTTATTTCAAAAAATGAACACCACAAAGGGTTCTTTTCTGTTTTAATGACCTACTAGAAATGAGTAATGCTGTAAGAGTGTACAAGACGTGTGTATTCTAATACATTAAGATATTGAACACAAAATGAAGGTAACTTTTTGAAATTGATTGGCTTCTAAGTAGAAATGTAGACTAATGGATAAAACCCAATGGAAAGGTGTTTAGAGCACATGAGTCCTACTTCAAATAAATTTGAAATCCTATTTCAAGTATATTTTTATTTCCTTTTTAATTTTGACTACATTTGCTCAATTCTAAGTCTTCTTTGCCTTCATTTCCTAACATAGAAAACATAGATAATACATGTCACTTCTTGAAGGGCAATTCTTCACTTAGGACTCTTGGAGCATACTTGAAAATCATTTCTTGTACAGCTCTTAAGTACTAACGTGATGATAGGTTTTCAAAGTATCCCCTTAGAAAACCCTAGATGTTTTAGTCTGTAATAGGCTTTCTTGGCTTGATTTGACAAAGTACAATTTGAATTTATGGTTTGGACTCTGCAATTAGATGAACAATTGCAATTTCCTCCTACCCTTAATAAGGTTTATGTAAGATTGATATTTGCCTAAGTTGGTTTAAAAGTTGATTACATTTGCGGGAAGTAAAGATAATCCATTTTACTGTGGTTAGAATCAAATCTAGGCTTTCAGACGAGTGTAAACTCAAGGTTTACTTAAATTACGCTGACTTTGTTAGAATTGGATAGATTCTGTATAAACCAAGTATGAATTTCACATATACTTGAATGTACAGAGTTTAAGAAGTAAATTCACAAAACTATTAGGACTCTTACCAGTCAGGTTTGTGTGATCCACCCCTTACCCAAAAAAGTAGATTGTTTCCATTTTTATTTCTGTTCCTGAAGTTGAATGTTTCTTCTTGGATGTGAGTTCAAATAAATCGATCTGAATAAATTTTATTTCTTAATTAAAACTTGACATAAAAAATCCAAAGGCTTTGTATTTTATTTAAAATACATTATATATTCACACATTTAACTTAAAATCTGAAAAATTAAAAAATCTCTACTACACATTTCCTGATTTGTAATACACTCCTTCCAGTTTTTAGTGTTAGTTTGGGTCTTACAGAGCAGATGACCAAGAAGGGATTAAATGTGGCAAGAGATTTATTGGAAGGAAAAACACATATAGGGGAAGGGTGCAGAAGGTTAGGAAATACCACATTGCAGATCTGACGTCTGTGGAAGAAATAGGAAGAATAGAGTGGGCTTCAGACTGCAGTGCAATTCTGAGAAAAGGCAGATGGGGATTTAGTTCTAAAGATTGCCTGTAGGACCCCACTTGGGACAGGAATGGCCTAGTCTGTAACCCAGCATGCACAGTTATTTGGCTGGGAGCATGGGAAAGGCCAGAGGCTGTCAGTCACTCCAATACCACCAGGACTAGGGTGAGGTGAGTGAGGCACTCAGGCAAAAAATCTTTTTGATGAGAGAAATATTTTGATGCATTTTAAAATAAGAGCGTGAAAAAAAAAACTTGTGAAATTTTAAAGATAGCGCTGTTTTACTGACTTGCCTCTCAGGCTTCCTTATGACTCCACAAGGCACTGCTGATTCACTCACTGCCTCATAGGAGGGCAGGGTAGGTGGTTCACACTAGTGGTATTTTCTATTGACCACTGCCCCTTTCCAAAAATGCCTTCCCCAGGTTTAGGTATTTGAAGTTTCTCTATTGCTCATTTTTCAGTATGAGAATTGTGTGTGCTATGGGGCATACTCACGTCTTCGTTTAAACAATTTATAGTAAAATAGCCACCCACTGACCCACCAACGCCTTAATACAGAGAAGCAAATGTAAGAATAATGCATACTTTAAGTGTATATTTAACATGTAAAATACATGTATTATATGTACATAAATCGCACACCATATAATTATGACTATTACTAGCTAGCAAGTTCATTGAGGACTGGGGCCATATGTCAATCATTTTTCGGGCCTGACACAGAGTAGGTAGGTAACGGTTTATTCAAAAATGAGTATGTGGGCAGAAGAGAGATTGATTAGTAAAAAATCTGGAAAGAGCTGTTCTTGTAACTAATAGCAATTTGTCGAGCCATTTGCAAGTCTTCCCTTTTCTGTATTTTTCTTTTAGCTCTCCCCGGCTTGGGTCCGCGGTTTGGGCGGCATCCACAGCCAGCCAGCTTTTATATGGAGGGCTGGAGCGTAGGGAACCCAGACCCTGCCCTTAAGCCACGGCAGGAACTAAGTTAGCAGTTTCCGCCAGGCAGTCCAGAACGTCCCTGGCCACAGGCGTTTCCTTCAGGCATTCGGAACTCGGGGAAAACCGGGGAGCTTTCTCCAGCCCAACGGTAACAAACCGCGTCCGCGGCGCGGGCACCAGGAACAGCCGTGCCTCCAATGACCTGCAGGGGGCGCGCCCGGCCCGGCCTGGCCCCGACGCGAGGTGGGGCGCGGGCGCGGGCGGCACGCTCGGCACTCGGCGCTTCCTGTTCCGGCGCCAGGAGGAGCCTCGAGCTGCCGTGTTGCCGCCGCCGCTGTCGTCTGCGTTGCCGCTGCCGTCAATCAGGTTGCGCTCGATTCTTCAGCGTCTGGTTCCCTCGGACCCATCGCCGCTTCTAGACCTTGCTGTGGGCTCGGATCTTGCCGGGTGAGGCTGCAATGACTAGCGCGGGGTCGTGGAGGGGGGCAACGAAGCGTGCGCAGTAGGAAGGCGCGCGGTAACGGAGGGGCCTTGGTCACCTCTTTGGGGGCTGGGGCTCAACGTCTGTCCCCGTCGTCTTCCGCGCCGTCCCCCGTCGCCCCTTGGGGAGAAGGCATCGGAACGGTGACGTCGCATCCGACGGGCTTCTGCGCCCTTGACGTCAGGCCTGGCTGGGGACGGGGCGGGGCGCGGGCCCGGCCCCTCCCCCACCGCTTTCCGGGCGGGTGCGACCCGCTCCAAGGCCGGCTCGCTCCGGCGGACCCCGGGCTGGGACTCCCTTTGTTCGTTGGCCTTGCCCAGCTGCGGGCCCGGCGTCCTTGGGCCCGGCCCCGTCTCCTGGTCATTAAGCTGCGGTGAAGAGAGGGAGGCCTGAGTTCTTGGAGGAATCTTTGACGCTTGTTTGAGATTATCAGCAGTGTGACGACAGCGTTCTGCTTATTATTTACGAGAGGAGCTGCTGGTTAAGTACTTTGGAAGCATACCCATAACAGAAACTGAGAAGTGTTGAGTTCTGTAATAGTCCGTTTTTTAGGATTTAGGACTGAATATTATGTATGGTAGATTATAAATTAGCCGAACCGTTTGCCTTTTTGAAAACCAAGAGTGGTGCTTTTTATAGGTAAAGATTGTAATAGCAGACGCGTCACATTATACTCACCTGGCCGAAAACATTTTTATAGCACTACCAGGATAGAAATACACACTCGTACACTGGTGGTTGTAGAGGCCCCTTTTGAAAATGACCCTTTATTACAGCTCAGGGTAGCCTTCGGAACAGAAGTCTTTAAGGAGTTCTTTGTTCGGTGATGTTCGTTGGGCAGGAAGAATTGTAAATTTGTCTTTTACTGGCGTCTCCGAACCTGCAAAACTATCTTGTCTCAGAAACTGGAGTTGAGTTGGAATGTTCTTTTCCTCTCCAGGAGGAGCGGAAACCCATCCCTTAACCGAAATCCTTGAGGCTAGTGTGTAGTGTGTTTTTGACTTAAGAAATCTGAGTTTT
The DNA here is from genome assembly GCA_029783875.1 of Phataginus tricuspis. NCBI lineage: Eukaryota > Metazoa > Chordata > Mammalia > Pholidota > Manidae > Phataginus > Phataginus tricuspis. The sequence continues at coordinate 46,450,296 of JAQQAC010026072.1, read as the reverse complement.
ATCTTTATATTTTTAGGAAGAGTAAGGTGTATAGATAAGAAATAACACCCCCAACAGAGTCGGGGCAGCATCCTGTAGTCCAACACTACTATCTGTGCAGCCAGAGATGTGAATTAATGGAAATGTAAATCGCCTCAGGTCAGGTTTTGCCACCAAGAAGGTATGCCAAACGTGGGAGCGTTTCTTTCATTTTCAGAGGTTTCTGAATTGAGAACTGCAGTTAAAGGTTGTGGACCTGTAATCGCCATTGTAAAAGCTGACATTACTTGAGTTTTGCTATGTGCCAGACAATAGCTAACAGATTCCTCATACAGGTCTCACAGCAAATCTGAGGTGGATACTATTTTTGTCTGCTTTTATCTCTGAAGTTTGGAGAGTTCAACTTGTCCAGAGCCAGCCAGAGAAGAGCTACAGTTAAGTAAGTCAACCTTCAGTGTTCACTCTTTTAATTAATGCTCTATGCCCATATAGAGAGGAAGACAGGAAAATATACCTGTTGCCCACCCACTGTTTTCCAAGCACTATTGTTATAGGCACTTGACTGACCAGTCCCACTATCCCTTGCTCCAGGCTCTTTTCTTGTTTTCTGTGCAAACACTTCTCAGGATTCCTCCTCTGATATTCCCTTCCTTGATTCCTGTAGCTCTTTGAGACAGTCCCTTAGTTCCCTGGGCTTACCCCAGTAGTTATTGTTGAAATGGTAATTCTCCACCATACTGTGAACTCCTTAAGCACTTTTTCCATGTAATCTTATTCACTTCTCCAAAGCCCAACATAATGCCTGGCACATAGGTTCCAAAAAGTATCTGAATAAATACAGAAAACCTGGCTGACATGAAGTTGTTGAAAAATAACTTTTAAAATTTATATGTTTTAAAGAAATTTAAAATACTAAAAAACTCAAATCCCCAATTTCTTGAGTTGCCCATATGTAAAATAGAACATATATGATAAAAGGGCCAATACTAAAAACTATCATATACTCAAATTCAAAATTTATATTATCAGTACAATATATTACCATCATCTTCCCTCATACTAAACAAATCAGTACAAAAATCTTCATTTCCCTTAGTTTCTCTTAATAAACATTTCACATGTGTATAGCACTTTATAGATAATTAAACGTGTTATTTTTAATTATCTGTGAAGTAGTAAAGAATTGTAACTTTTGCAGATGAGAAAATGGTTTCTGGTTAAAAAACTTGCCTTTGTCAAAAGGCTCAAAGGATTGATATCCAGGTTTCATACCTGCGTGGTCTCATACGGTTTATCACCCCACCACAATTTGATGGCCCTTTGATACCTTCTTTGTCTAGTGGTCACTTGTGGTTTAAGGAGTCAACTTCCTCAAACCTCCCCATGATTTAATTACCGTTTTTAAAGGCCACAGGAATTACAGGAATGTTCTACTTTTCTAATGTATGTCAAAAGAAATTGTGTACTCTGTCTTAAAATTACTATTTTTGCTGCTCCAAAAATAAATGATTACTTTTTAGGTGATGGCGTTGATCCTGCCATGAAGTGGTAATGGAAAGTTTTGGAAGTAATAGCTTTAGATTATTCCAAAAAGAAAAGTCTTTCTTGATTATAATCCTTTTTTTTTTTGGCAATTTCAAGGTTACATTAGCCTCATCTTAAAAATTAGCATTATGCAGATGTTTTGGAATTGGAATAATTTTTTTAGAAAAGTCTATATATATTTTTTTTTACATTCCACAGCTCTTATCATTTTGAAGCACTGATGCCCAACTCTTATTTTTTTCCTTTTTATTATGAAAGTATCCCAAAAAGTAAATTGAAATGTTTCCAATTAATATAAACACTGTTATACCAGGCATGGAGAACAGATGATTTCACTACGCAGTGCTGTGGAAAAGAAAGTGATGGATTTCTAATCCCTGTGGTCAGGGCTTCATTATTTTAATCATAAGATTCTAGTACCTTGTATATTTTCCAGGATTTGATTTTAAACTTAAAATTTTTGAAAGCCGGAGTTGTGAATCAGCTTAATATTATTAACTTAGGGAATAATTTAATACCTTAATGGAATTCTATGACTTGTTAACATTATTATATACATACATATGTTCTTCAAAAACTAAGAGAGAAAAGAGTAATACTGAAAACTTGACACAGCAAGACCATGTGAAATTGAATGGTTTGCTTTGGTAGTTCTCTGCTCCAGAAGTGATGTGAACTTTGTTCGATACAGAACCATTTTCTATTTCAGAAAAACTCACCCTACTTGAAAAACATGTTAGTCTGACGTAGACTTTAAACTTGTCGTGCATAAAGAGTTTCTTCAGGTGTTAATTCTATGAATTTATTGTTGTCATGTAACATTTTAATATGAAACAAACTTTAACATGGGAATGAATGGATAATTGTATTTGCTATACATTCAAGATGTGTTTTTCATATTCAGAATATAAAGCAAAGTTACAGCAGTAGTGACTTAATAGATTTCATATTCTCTTCTTTATCATTCCTCATGATAACCAAATTGTACTTAAAAAAATAAGTACCATAACTGGGTTTGAACCCTTTGTTTAATTGTCAGTAGCTCTGTGACCTTAAACAAGTTAAGTTGATAAAGTTCTTTTCTTGTCAGCAGCAGCATTAGAATGTGTTAAAGGTAGCTTGTCAAATCAGTTGAGAAAAGATAGAGTATTCAGTTATTATTGTTCAGAAGAAAAAACAAAAATTTTAAATAAGTTAAATTGTATAAATACTATTAGAAAGCATAAGTGAATTTTTTTGTCTCATATGACAGTTAATCTTGCTGTCTTACAAAGCATTAAAAAAAAAGCTGTGGTACTAAGTAGTAAAATGATCAAAGGCAAAGAATAACATATTGTATTACTGTTTATATGAAGTCAAAGAACAAGCAAAAACTAAGAAAGCAATTACTGACTTGAGAAGGGAGTTGATTAGAAAGTAGCCTCAGTAAACCTGAATTGAGGGAAATGTTCAGTATCTTGGGTGGTTACAGGGACATACACAGTTGTTAGAGCTTATTGACCTGGACACTTAAGATCAGTGCGTTTTATTGTTAATTACACTTCAATTTTAAAAATTGATGAAAGTGGTTAAAAGACATGGGAAAATTCACAGAAAAAGAATTACAAATGGGGTATTAAATTAAAAGATGCTTTATTTTCTACTTGATGTAAGTTAAAACAACAGAATGCCAATTTTAATTTTATTGTAACTGAATCGATTTATAAATTTAATATCCAGTGGTGAGGAGGAGTAAAAAAAGGAATCAGTGTAAATTGGCAGGGGAATTTAAATTGGCATGGACTTCTGAGATGGATTTTAGGTAATCTTGTCTGTTGACTGGAAATTTCAATTCTTGTGTTTTTATCCTGGTGATAGACACAAAGATAATGTGTTCAGAGATGTTCACTGTATCTTTTTTTAAAACAACTCAAAATGCAAAATACCTAAACTGCCACAAAAATAAGAGTGTAAACTAAATTATAGTTTACTTTTGTATGATGTGTATCCAGTTAAAAAGGGATGTTTATAGAAATATATGAACTATTACGGGAAATTTTCCTACATAAAAACACATTACATAAATGGCCGATTCCATTTAAGTAAAAATAATGTATGCGTAGAAAGTTCTTTAAAGAATATATAAGAAATGGTAAACACTAATTTTGAAATACTCCTTTTTTCTTTCTTTTTTAGGAAAATGTCTGATGAATTTTCAGTAAGTTGATGCATTTATCTTTCATAAGTTTTTTGGCTCTTAAGAAAAACAGCATAGTCCTGACTGTGGGCCATAAGTCTTCTAATATCAAAGAGATGCTTTTTTGTGATTATTAGATTTTTTTTGATGTGTGATTTAGATAATTTGCATTAATTTACTTAGATATAATATGTTTGAAATGCAATCTGTAGGATTTGTTTCATTATGAATCCTTAGGTTAAAAAATGTATGTGTTAACTTCTATTTTTCTCTTTTAAACTGGTAGTGTTAATAACAGCCAGCATTTACTGAAAGTTATACACCAGGCACTGTGTTAAGTGTATTTTATGAATTAACCTCTGGTAACCTCTAAATGGTTTATTTTGAAAAATGAGGAAACTGAAGCTCAGACAGAGTATGTAACTTTGAGGTAAAGCCAGGATTCAGTTACACAGTATGTTGATTAATTCTGTTGAGAAAATTTGAACTTTTCTCAAGAATTTGCATGAAGCTGACATTCACGGTGACCCCTCAAGTTTAAATTAAATGAATTGCTTTTAAACTGAGCAGCATGGCTTTTGAAGATGTTATAGAGGTTTATAATCCCTATAACTTAACTGTCCTTTATAGGTTTATAATCAGTCGTGTTTGACATGACTTATCTGTGAATAAGATAGATAAGACATGCCTGTTTTGCATTCCAGTTGGCAGATGCGCTACCTGAACACTCCCCTGCCAAAACTTCTGCTGTGAGCAGTACAAAACCTGGCCAACCTCCTCAGAGCTGGCCAGGTTCCAACCCTTGGAATAATCCAAGTGCTCCACCTTCTGTGCCATCTGGACTCCCTCCAAGTGCAGCACCCTCCACTGTGCCTTTTGGACCAGCACCAACAGGAATGTATCCCTCTGTGCCTCCCACTGGGCCACCTCCAGGACCCCCAGCACCCTTTCCTCCTTCTGGACCATCATGCCCCCCACCTGGTGGTCCTTATCCAGCCCCATCTGTGCCAACCCCTGGCCCCACTGGGCCATATCCTACACCAAATATGCCCTTCCCAGAGCTTCCGCGACCATATGGTGCACCCACAGATGCAGCTGCAGCTGGTCCATTAGGTCCGTGGGGATCCATGTCTTCTGGACCTTGGGCACCAGGAATGGGAGGGCAGTATGCTACACCTAATATGCCATATCCATCTCCAGGGCCATATCCCACTCCTCCTCCTCCCCAAGCACCAGGATCGGCACCACCTGTTCCATGGGGCACTGTTCCACCAGGAGCCTGGGGTCCGCCAGCATATCCTGCCCCTGCAGGATCATACCCCACACCAGGACTCTATCCCACTCCCAGTAATCCTTATCAGGTGCCTTCAGGACCTTCTGGTGCTCCACCCATGCCTGGTGGCCCCCATGTGAGTGTTTAATTTGTTATTTGACATGCACTAATAGTCACATAAGCACAACTGAAAGATTATTTGTCTCCAGTTTTGGATGGAAGATTAGAAAGCTTTTAAAACTTTTTAATGAAAAAAAGGTGTGTGTATATAAGAGTACATTACAAATTTCAGGTAAAGCATTCAAAAGTGTGAAAACACAATTAAGTATTCCTGGTACTAAAAATAGATTTCAAAGATCCTGTAAGACTATAATGTAGTAAGCAATGTCCTCAACAGCATCCTTGAGGAAACTCAGAGAGTTGTTGGATTTTTTTTCTTTCAACATGGCTCAATAACGTTTTCTAATACACCAAAGCGCAGTTCAATAGAAGCAATCTCTGGCTGGCTGGCTTGATACAGACGTATATTTTTAGGGAATACAGGGCAGTGAATGTGTAACATTGCTTATCTTTCATGCAACTCTCCATACTTCTTAGCAAAGCTTTTATTAGATCTTTAGCAGCACTGACCTCAAGATTATACCACTGTTCTGTATTGTCAGTTACATGCAATGCTTCATGCCTTACTGTCAGCCAAGCTGGAGAAGGGTTAACATCTTACTTTTAAAAAGTGCCAGTTGAGGAACATATCTTGGATTGTGACCAGATGGGAAGCACCCTGCTTCCCCCATGAAGTAAATCAAGTGAGTATCCAAACACAGTCATAATTTTTCTTAGAGGAGAAAAAAATGTATTTACTCTTAACAAAAAACTAATCAGATCCCAGCCAGATTAATCAAACATCCATCTCATTTGTAAAGGAAAAAAAGTCTTAATAAAGTGCCCCAAAAACTTCCTTTCATTAGTGTAAACTTCTTTTTGTGTATATTCTCTTAAGCAGTTTTTTCAAATTGTATGCCAAAATAAGTGAGATGACTTGCTGTTTCGATTTATTAAACAGTAAGTTTATTTTAAGTACAGCAAGGAGTTAATAAACTCCATTTACAAAATCTAGAAGTTTACTTTTTCTTTTTTCTATTGCAGTCTTACCATTAAATTAACAGTGGATGAAGAGAGGACGCTTTGCTTTTTGAAGTACATGTATATGCACATGAATGCATATATAAAAATTGCTGGTTTCACTATTCTTAGAGGGCGTTCATGAAAGAACAACTTTTGAACCTCTCAGAAGATATCTGCCTCTTTTACTTGGATGTATAGTACATCTGATGGATACAATCACAAAAAAATGTAAAAGTAAATCATTCAAATGTGATTTTTATTCGGTTTTTATGGAAAGTTAAAATGATTAAGTATTTTGACTAGCTCTTTGATACAATTTAAAACAAATTCTTGATTTGTTTAAATTATGAAACTTTATGCTTACAAATCTATGATGATGTGGATTATTGTTAGAATCTGCAACCTCATCGGCAAATTATTTAAATATTTTTCTATAACCATTTTTCCCCCAAATAAACACACTTTGGAAACAATTAAATTGTCATAATTTAAACAAATGATGCCTATCAATATCTTGAGCTTCTCTATCTGTAGGTTAAATAATCCTGGTCCTCTTGAGGTTATATTCTAGATATACATTTTAAAGCTATTGGTAATTATTGTCATATGTTGAGTTCATTAGCCAAGCAGTGTTCATTCTTATTCCTGAGCTTTTAGTAAAAACTCTTCCTTCATTTTGAGTTCCACCTGGTTTGTTTCATTTTTGGCCATATGCACATCATACAGCTCTAAAATCTGCCGTTTATGGAAACTTTTTTCCTTTTAATGCAGGACATTATGTATGTAAATTATGTTCTTAGACATTTGGTGATATTTTTGTGTTGCTTTGGAGTAGATTTTGAGATGTCATATATTGAGAAGAGCTTAAGGAGGGAAATAATTCTCTTGAGCCTCAAACTAAAGGAAGCCCTGGGAATTGCTTTGTGTAACAAGTAATTTGCATTCCCACGAAACAGTCTTCTACCCAGACCCTCCTCTGTAGCAGCCCCTCCCCGCCCTCAGTTCTTTAAAAGGAGCACATCCCTTAGTTCCTCCCTGATACGGGAAAACTGGCACATTCTAGGGGTCTAATAAAACGTGTAGCAATTATGTTTAGAGAACCTTAGTCGTACAGACATGATTATTCTCTTTGTACAAGTGAGATCAAAATATGTATGAGTCAGAGTCTGGTTAAGCTGTGTCACTGTCTCTTGCATAGTTTCCTGCATCTGTTTGTAAAGTGCTTATGCTAACAGTTCAATTCTGTATTTGTTGACAGGTAACTAGGTAGAATTGAGTGCCATCCTTAAAAATTATCCTCTAGTTAACACTGAAAATAAAGTGTAGATATCTGTGGTTGAGTTTAAAACAGTGTGACTCTTGTTATTCAAATTTCTGTTTGTAACCACCACAATAACCCGAGTAGCTTTTTGTTACCTTAACTTCAAATCAGATACTTAGATTTGGGATAAAACTGTCTTACTTGTCAAAATAACTTTTTGAAACTTTGGATGTATCCATTGGGTTAGTAAAATGTATTGTGAATTTCTCGTTCAGTATAGGAGAGAGTTTTGCTTGAGCTCTTGTTTTTGCTTAGAAATAAAAAATGTAGTAGTTTATTTCTTTTAAAGTTAAAATATCAAGAATGCCAAATGCTGCCAATTTAATGGTTTGGTTGCTACCTCCTTTTAAAAAAGCAAGATGGTCACCTATGAGAACAGTGTTTATTTAACCCTCCCTCTTAAGTAGATGATAGATTCAAGCATTCAGAATTGAAATTAAATTGTTTAGATATTTTCAGACTGGGGAATGTAGTTAGGCAGCCCTTACGTAGTGGCTGGCACAAGTAGTTTTTTTGATTTCCTTGCCAGGAGAAGTGGCAGCTATCTATAACACTCTTGGAATCTGTTCTCAAAGTAGCCTCCAGTTTATAAGGCAGTAGCTTTAGAAGGTGTCATAGGTTAAATTATCAGTCAGTATCATTGTCAGCTGACTCTGGAGGGATAAGATGTTAGGAAAGGTGAGATGACAGCAGAGATAACTCTCCCTATGGTTATTCTGACTATCCTACATTGGTATAAGCTGTTAACTCTGGCTTTAAATGTAATGCTAGAGAGGATAGTGTTTGACCAAAAGAGGAGAGGTAGCAAGGTTGGGAATCTGTAATACAGAGTCCATTTATTATTGGAGAAAATCTTCTGCTAAAGTATTTGAAGAACCAAAAATAGGAGATTTGGTATTAGTGCTCCCAATAAGTATATTAACTGCTAGTTGATACATACTCCCCACTGTGCCCCAGAGGATACCTTTTTGCTTTTTCAGGACTCTCCAACTGGTAATGGGGGAATTTTTTTTAATGTAAGAATAGAAATCAAACCGAATATTATTTGCTTTTATAATATTTTTAATTCTTCAGGGTATCATTTCTCAACTTCGGGAGGTCTCAGTTCTTGTGGGTACTTGGGGCAAAAAATATTTTCAGCTTCAGGGTGGAGTTAAGCAGTTGTTTCAGTGGAGGAGTGAGGAAACGTAGGAAGGGTTTTTCTCTTTCCAAGGGAATACTGCTTTCAAAACAAGTCATGCTGGGCTGAGATTGGTTTATGGAATATGCTTGTTAGGATATTTGGTCTTCAGGGAATATGAAGTATGGAATATGCTGGCATTTAGACTTTCAGAGCAAGAATTTTAAGATAAGTTTGATGGAGATAATTGAGATATAATGAAGAGTCATCTTCCTGGAGTTGGAGTCTTAGATTCTGAAATATTGAACATAAAGATGACAATGAAAAAGTCAAGACCATAGGTCCTCATTCATACACTCAGTTCTCAAGATCGGGACTTCTTAAAGGAGTAAAGTACCCGGCCTGGCAGCTTTTCATGCTTTTGAAAATGGCTGTTTACAACTCTGATTCCACAGCCCTGTTTTGTGTAGAGTAATATATTGATTATTCAGGAGTAGACAATGCATTTTTTTTTTTTTAGATATCTAAGGGCTCCTTCCTTTGTCAGTTTTACTGTTTACTGTTTTCAGTAGAGAATCATAACAAGGCAGAAAAGAAAGAATTTTTGGCTTTGGTCTGTCATACCACTACAGTGGATTATTAGAATATTTTCTAGGAAAAAAGTCAGTTTTGCCCATGAAATTTTACCTCACAAATAATTAGTGCTGCCTATTGTACTCAAATATGCAGCATTTCAAACTGTGTAGATGAACATAACTCTACTCAAAGTTTCAGTTAAAATACTGTGCCCAGTTGCCTATACTAATCAGTTGCCTATACTTCTCCATGATTAGTGCCAATCTCTTCCTCACCCTGAATAATCTAGTGCTAAATTTAAAAAATGTCATGATCATAAATTTTAGAAATTAAATCTAAGCACAGACTTTCAAGTGTAAAGTCTTTGAAAAGCATAAGGCTGGATTGGGATGGATCCATTGATAAACTGCACTTTGCAGTAAATGGCAGGTAGCTTTCAGGGAAGACTATAGTCTTCATAAAGCAATATTTAGTAGTGAAGACAGAAGCTTTTTATTTTCAGAATTCTGCCAAGTGAAACAAAAATTGCCAATAAAATCAGTATTAAAGAGATGCCATGCAAGCTTCTGGCTATAGAAAATTTTTGAAAACTGCATTCATTCAACAGACACTTCAATGTCCCTGATCCAGATGGTTTGCCAGATGCCAGAGATCAGAGATGACAGAGTGCCTTCCCCCAGAGGCTTACGGTCTAGGTGGGGTTGGCATTGGAGAATTCGTTGGTCAACCCGTTACTAGTTTACCTAGATAAATGTATTTTAGTATTGCTGTTGGTGAAAATTATAGACCAGCCTGTGGGCATCAAGATTGTGGTGTTTGTCAGTGCAACTATTCAAGCAGTGGGATGATTTTCCTCTTCATTTCCCCCCAACCCCCACCCCGCCCGGTAAAGGCACTTTCACTGCCTGTGCTTGGTTAGCAGACACTGACTTGGTGTTAAGGAAACTTGACTCAATGTGTGCCCTAGAAAGACTTTCTGTATTTTTCCCTTGATATTGTGATTTTTTTCATTTGACTTAATGATGTTTAATGTATGTAATTGTCTATGCATTTTAAGTTAAACTGCCTAAAATGTGATTTGAGACATAGACATATGTGTTATGAATTGTAAGAAATCTGCTTGAGACATTAGATTTTATCACCTGCTGCTGTATTTGTAAACAAAGGCAAATGTTCTTTAAAAAGTAATTATAATTAGGAATAGTCTATGGATGTGATACTTGATTTTTTTAAGATAGATTTGTTTTTGTGTATTACACCTGAAAACTTTTTTAAAAGATGTATTTTCATGGTTTTAGTTTTCCCCTGTATTTTATTCTTTAGGCCCAATTTTAGGTTTCCCTGAGCAGAGCCTAAATGGCAAAATTGTTGTCACAAAGAAAAAAGGGGCCTGAGACACTTCTGGGTGTGTGACCTGCATTCACCAAGGCATTTACGTAGGCTGCCTGGGAACAGCCCTTCCCTCCACATGCCTCTTTCAGCAACATAGTGTCTGCTGTGTGGATTTTCTCTTATCCCTTCAAGGCTAGGCAATTCTTTGTAACTAGGTTATCTATATAAACAAAGTTAGGGAACCTTCCCTATCTGTCCTGCTGCTACCACTCCTGTCTCCATTATGAAAGAAAGAGTTCTTTTCTTGCCATAACTGCTGTGCCTGTAGTGAAGGTCACATTATTAAACTTAGGGTGGTTTGCCGTTTCCTTTCCACACGGAAGGAAGGCCTTTCTTGAACCCCCATGTGAGGATGACTATGAATGAGTAAATGATTTGTAGTACATACTACTTTTGAAAGGGATTTCTGCATTTTGCCTTAAAATTGGACAAAACGCAACTGTAAGTTTTTTAAGTTTCATTTGATGCCTTCTTTCATATCCCTTAAAAGTACCCACCTAAAATAGAGCTGTGAAATAAGTAATGGAACACAAGATCATTTTGGAGCAGGGCTTGGTTTTTTCCCCATCATGAAATGCCATTATTTCTCTCATGTGGACATTAAACAGTTTATTTTATACAGTATTTTGTGGTGCCCAGTAGTCCCAGGGATAAGGAGGAAATATAAGGGGTTGAGCTTAGTTCCTCTGTTCCCTGCTCCCACTAGAGCAATTCCACTCTCCCACTTAATATATTTTATTTACTGTACTAACTTGGGCTGCTATAACAAAATAGCATAGACTGGGTAGCTTAAACAACAGGAATTTCCCACAGTTCTGGGGGCGGAAAGACCACAAAGTGCTGGCCAGTTCCGTTCCCTGGAGTGGGAGCCTCCTGGCTTGCAGACCACCTCACTGTGTCCTCATGCAGTGGAGAGAGGCGCGGACTCTGTGGTCTTGTAATGACACAGTCCCGTCATGAGGCCCCCACCATCAGGACCTTACCTAAACAAGTAACTCCCGATGGCCCCATCTCCAGATACCATTACATTAAGCTTCAACATGAATTTGGGGAGTGGGGGTACAAAAAGGCTTGCTGCTTTTAAGTTTTAAATTATTGTAGGTGACCATGTTTACTTGAGGTTTGCTAAAATCATAATTGGAAATTTTGCAAGAATGATAGAATCTCAATCCATCTAGAATTCTCAGCTATATTTGAAGTGTTACTGTCACATTAAAGAAAGGAAATTTCACATTTAAGTCTTTGCTGTGGTCATGTTTTATATTAGTAGGCCTCATTTTTTTAAATGGTCATATAGACTAGCATTCCTTAAAGATACGTAGGTAAATTAAAAAATCTCTATAAGGAAACCTTTAAAAGACAAAGTAAATTCCCATTGTCATTACATAAATCATGGCACCAGCTCTGTCATCAGGAAAGGGTTTCTCCACTAGATTATCTTACTCAGGCATCCAATATCTTCTTTGCAGTTCCTTGAGTGCCTGCAGAGACCTTTGCTTTTTCTCTTCCACAGGACATCCTGACTAGTTCTTGTCCTCTTAAGGTGACACTGAATAGATTCCAAAACTATGGGAAAACTTGTTTCCTGAGATATACTTAGCTGGTTAACTTTTTAGATGAGGCCAAGTTAAATTGAGTTTCTTCGTGTGTCCTACTTCTTAACCAGCTTCATTTCCTGGGAGCTAATAATGTATACCTTATATACTTAAGCTCCTTCACCCTGCCTTTGAGATCTGGGAGACAGAAGTCTAGTTGACACTATTAAACAGTTTACACACACTGTTTCAGTAAAGCCTTCCAACAAACCTCTGAAGGACAGTTCTTACCCCATTTTATAGATGAAGCTAAGGCTAAGAGATGATAGATATCACATAGCTTTTATGTTACAGAACTGAAATTAGAATCCTAGATGTGACTGCTATCAAAGCTTTTTCTCTGTGCCTCTATACTACAAAATGGTGCTTTCTTAAGAACAGGTTCTCCAAATTCCATGTGCCTGGCATTGTGGCTTTAGGGCTGTAGATTACTTCCAAATTCTATACCTGGGAAGTCAAATCAAGCAGACCTTTCACACATTTTATGTCATTGAGTGAGTTTCACTGGATATTTACTTTTAAAAGTGTTCATGTTTGAAACACATATCCTTATATAGTTCAATGAATAATCATAGTTCTTAAACTGCTAACTTCAAACAGTGTATTTTCATAAAGGAAAGTGATGTTCAAAGGTTTAGCAGTTAAGAGTAAGTTTAAAATGGATGTAGGAATTGTTATAAAAGGTACTGGATGACCAAGCCGCTAGCTCCAGGCTTGAGGTCGTTGAGGGCACTGAGTAGCCAGCTACCCTACAGTGAGAAAGGCTTGAGCAAAGCGAGTGGCTGAGGCAGAAGAGGCCCTGTTAGCAGAGGATGAGGGAGAACTACAGGGGCAGGAGAGTGCGAGGGAGGTTCTGCCAAGTATGGCTTGATGGTTCTTTTTTTAAACTTGCCAGTACAGGACATGCTAAGTTAAAAACAGCTTAACTGTTGCTTAGTTACTGCAAGACAAATCCCAAGTACTAAACTTAATAAATACCTGGATCCCTTCTTGATGCTCAAATAAATCTTTACAAAAAAAAAACAAACTACATGACTAATGATCAGCACTTGAACTTGTGCTTTTTATAGAAGTGGGATGAAGAGGATTTTGAATTAGGAAAAGCCTCTACAAATTTTATAGGATTTCATATCTGAAAGGTGGTAATAAGTCTCCAGGTCTGGTGAATCAAATAGAAATCTGATCAAAGTCTAGAGGGCAGTCCTTCCTGGTTGAGTGTGCAACATTTGCTGGGGACTCAGGAGGCAGACTTTTTAGCTCTGAGCTCAGTTCTGCAGTGTGATTGGTGCAATTGACTGCTTTCTTGTGTTCATGTATCATGTCTGTAAAACAGACGATAATGGTCAAAGTACCCAAAGTACCACAGGGAAAGATGGAATATTATTCTTCCCCTCTAGCCAAAGGGATCTGTGTAATGTACTAGCATAACTCAAAGATTACACATCCAATATACAGCATCTATATTAATCTTAAAATCAGATTGTCAAGCTTGAGGGCTGAAAGTTACACAGTATGGTAATATATTTATTGAACATCAAGGTTGCACTCTTAAGTCATAATCTCACTTTGCCTAGAACAATTCTGGTTTATGTTGTCCAAGTATAATTATTAATAGCACCCTCCTTGCATTCTCTAAAGTATCCAGATTTAAGGATAAATTATATGGTTAGTCTAATAACTATAATAAAAAATATATAGGTGAAAATGGATTCTGTTTCCCAAGATTAAAAAAAAAAAAGACTTGTCCTAAAAAAGACATATTTTAGCATAGAAATTAACCTTTTATTCATATATATTATTTAGGATGCCACTTACACTGCATCTTATAAAAATGAAGAAAAGTCTCCAAGACACTTATTTGCATCTACATGTCTTTAGCAAATCCCCAAAATAAGAAGAGAGCACATTTTTTCAGATAGAGAAGCTTGATAGAGGAGTGTTTGGATTGAGATTTCCTACTTTTCTGGTCATCTCTTCAAAGGTTTCTGCCTCATGGTCCCCACCCCACCCCCCAATTCTGAAAGGAATTTCCTATAAAACTTAAAGTTTTTTCCTAATTTAATCCTCTCACAACCTGAATAGCACCCAAAATTATGTTGTCTTTTGTGTCTGCTGCGAACAAACAGCAAATATGGTACAATTGCATTTCATTTCCTCTAGCCCTGGTCTGATACGAATGTTTCTAAATTGCAGGAACTGGGGGGAGAGTAGGGGGCGGTGGACAGTGAAATTATTATTTCATAGGGTGCATTAGTGACAGGGAATAAAAGATGAAAACTTGTTAAGTCACTTCAGAATATCTGTTGGCTGAAGTAATAGTTCTCATTTTTTGGTGTTTGAGACATGTTTTTCCATACTGGAATTTGTGGCTCTCCTGGAAGGATTAAATACCTTGGCATTATCAGACTAGGATTCCTCAGGTTATTTGAGTAGAATGTCTGCTGCCACCAAGTTTTCTCACATAAGTTACATGGCAAAATTTTTGCATGTTGTAGGAAATAATTTTTGTTTGGTGCTGGCTTAACACCATACTCCCCCTTTCCTCCTGTAGTTTGAATCCTGCTTCACCTTCTGCAGTACCCACTCAGGTCAGCATTCAGACAGCCACAGCCATAAAAGTATGCCCCCAGCTGTGCCAAAAATTCATTTTGTGCATTGACCACAGTTTAGTGACACTCATGTTCTAAGCACACTATTACGCTACAGTGGTTATGAAATTAGAATTAGAAACAGCTCACTGAAAATATCAGTGTGAACAGAAAGTGAAACCTCAATATCAAAAGTTTGAATATCCATTTGCTGCTAACACTTTTCATAAGAAAATACTTGGGAATTACATGGATTTATTCATCATGAATTATTCCTCTTAAATGCTGATTTTTCGATAATGAAAAGCATATTAGCATTACCAGGGGACTGTTGGGAGAGGGAAGCAACTGGGGAGGGGCACATGGAGGACCTGATAGTATCTGGTAATATTCTGTTTAATGGGGCAAAGCTAAATGTGAGTTTCCATTTTATTTAACTCCAAAGATAAGTAATATTTTGTATGTACAATTTGCATGTTTTTAAAAGCATGGGAGGACTAAGCATCTAATATTGAAAGGAAACCCCAATTTCACCCAGGCTCTCTGAGAAAGTTAGGCCTGAACATCAATGGTGACTGATTCCTGGGCTTTGAAACAGTAACATGAGACCATGCCTACAGTCGGTGTTTTTCCTTTGAAGGAAACAGATGGTTGTCATTAAGAACACAGGAGCAATAAAGGGTCCACCCATTTGTCAACTGGTATCCAGTTTGGCAACAGCACCAAGAGATGCTCTCTGAAAGAGCATGGTTGGTACCTAAGCAGCTCTAGGCAAATGGAGAGGTGATTGTAAGGTGCTCAATTATATAAGGCATCGTGTCAGGCTAGTTAGTACAAAGAGAATAAATAGAGTCCCACAAATGCTGGAGGAGAGGATAGGGACAATGTGTCCCATGGTGACAGGCGGTAAGTGGAGAAAATGGGAAAAACATAGTAAGGGCAAGGCCTGAGGCAGTGTGGCACAGTGGATGAGAGTGCGGGTCCTGGAGCCTGACCAGCTCTGTTGAGGTGCCCCTCAACCACTTGTTACATCATGTGGGTGAATTACTTAACCTTTTGATGCCTCCATTTCTTCAGCTGTATAATGCAGATAATAATTCCTAATTCCACAGGGTTTGAGAACTGAACGAAGTAATCCACGTAAAGCACTTGGTTCTTGACATCATAAGCACTCAACAAATGTGAGCCGGTCATTGGACCTGGAAGACATTTTTCTAGGTATTGGACCTACAGGGGTGTTATAATCTGTAAAGAGAAAAGTGAACAGGCCATTTAAATCCAGTGTGATGTTACTGATGCAGAAGGCACAGATTTCCCTGAGAATATCCGAGGAGCACCTAACAGTGAAACATGTTTTGAGCACTAAGGATGTACCATACAGTCTCCGAAGGGCTTGAGTCACATTATCTCACAACCCCATCCAGAGGTAAAATTCAGCTCTTGTCAGGATAGAGCCACGTTCCCTTCTTGCAGTGCAGGTCTCCATTAGCGCGCTAAGGTACCTGGCACCTCAGAAAAAGTGCTGTCTCAGAGAAAGAGAAGAGGAGAGGGAGACCGCCCTAACTGTCAGCTAATTTACCCCTGGCCATATTTTCCTGATCACTCCATACCCTGTTTGAAAGCAGTTGGCTTTGGGGAGGGAAATTGCAAGACCCAGGCATGGGTATGTGAGGGAGTTTCCAGTATTGATGAGAGGCAGGCAAGTACTCCGGGGAGGAACTGATTGAATCAGGTCCAGTGTAAGTAACTCTACCTCGGAGTAGCCATGTTCCCAACTTTGCAGAGAATGGCCCCACCCTGGGACAGCCTCCCCTGCATTTTTCCCGGTGATGTCAGCAGCATACGGGCGGACACCACAGCCTTGCCATTCCTTCTTGCTGGGTTTTGGGAGAACACAACTATTCATTACAGAGTCTCAGGCCCACTAGAAACTCTGAGTACCACATTTAAAAAGAGCGCTGCTCAGTGAAATAAGCCAGGCAGAGAAAGACAAGTACCAAAAGTTTTCACTCATTTGTGGAGTATAACAACAAAACAAAACTGAAGGAACAAAACAGCGGCAGACTCATAGACTCCAGGAAGGGACTAGCTGTTACCAAAGGGAAGGGGTTGAGGAGGATGGGTAAGGAGGGAGGGAGAAGGGGATCGAGGGGCATTATAATTAGCACACATACTATAGGTAGGTCACGGGGAGAGAAGTATAGCAGGGAGATGCCAATAACTGTATAGCATCTTACTACGTTGATGGACAGTGACTGCAACGGGGTTGGGAGGGGCTTGATAATACGGGTGAATGTTGAAACCGCAAAGTTGCTCATGTGAAACCTTCATAAGATTGTATATCAATGATAACAATAAAAAAAACAAAAAATCAAAAGAGATCACTGCTTTCCAGGCCTGCATTGCTCTAGGTAACACGACACTTCAGCCCTTATAGAATGATGTCAACTGCTACTCTGATAGGGAATAGATAAGAAAGGTATTTTTTGGAATCGGTATGGGAGGATCTGAGCCTGGGACAGAGAGAAATGAGACGGCTTTGACCTAAGACAAAGGAAGACAGAACAGTCCTAAATTAAACAAGCAAAAGTATATCAGCACCTAGATTTTCAATCATGCAACCAGTGTTTAACCACTTACTCTGCACCATGTGCTGGGGTAATTCAGTCATGAAGCAAACAGTTTCTACCTTCACACGGCTCACAAGCTAGTGGAAAAGACAATCATTAAATAGTACTAATTACACTTGTAAGTGTTGGGGAAAAGTATAACCTACTATGTAGGAGTCAAGTCAAAGCTCGCCAGAGGAAGCATTTGAGCTGCAGTCTCAAGGATGAGCAGGATTTAACAGGAGACAAATTGGGAGAAATGCCAGGAAGAGAATACAAGCGTGACAAGAGGAGACAGGCCTTGTGTGCAGGAAAGGAGGGAGTGGTCAGGAGGGAGCTACCTGCCTACATGTTAACGGTGTTGGGGCAGAGGTTGTGAAACAGAGGACCACGGGGTGGAAGACGTGATCATCTTTACTTTTCCTCTGTTTTGTCTACTAGATTAAGTTAGCTATCTTCCCATCAACAAATGCAGAGGGCTCCAATAAACTCAGTTTCAAGACTAGAATCCCCTTTTCACCCCCCACTCCCCACCCCCCAGGGTAACCATACCAGAGAGCTCCTTTGCACAAAGATTTGGGTTTCCTGAGGTCCCGTTAGGAATATTTTTCCAGAAGAAGTCTCCTTTTTATAATGTGGTATCTTCCAAAGTTCCTGAGAGTGCAGCAGTCTATAAGCCATTTGTGAGAATGATTGTCAGCACTGTGCTAATTGGGGAATGAGGCATCATCCCTGGATTTATCCCAAAGGGGAAATTAGAGAAACCCTTGGCTGAATTAATTTGGTTAGCTCACATTTCCTCATCTTCTTGTCATAGTTTTCTTCTAACCCAGAAGAGTAGAATATTTACCCTTTATAAGTTGTACAAGGGAATTTCAGATCAGCTGCTTAGTCTAAGGCTGCTCAAGTAAACATCTACATTTCCCAGCCCTCTTTAAGGCCTTGCACAAAGCAATCCCCAAGGCAGCAGTTCCCAAGACATGTTCGGTAGAACACTGATTGCTAGAGATACACCTTGAGTAAAGGGTTCCATGGGTCAGTAAGTTTGAGGGCACTATATGTGATATCCACTCATGGGAAGATTCCACCATTAGTGCAGTAAGACACTAACAAGTCCTATAGTAAAGAATCCCAATATCTTCAATATATATTTAATTATAAGGAGCTCTTTGTGTGAATAACTATGTTTCTATGGCAAAACTACCTGAAGGTATTGTTTATTTTCTGTTTAACATTCAGTGGGTGCTACATGCAAAGTAGATGAATGTGTCACAGGGAGATGAAGGCATAATGGGGGAGGGTTCAGTGCATGTGATGTGTAGTTTCAAAATAGTCCATAAGGGTAAAACAAACGGATGGATGAACTTAGAAGCTACACCAAGCAGAGATCAATAAGTGGAGCTTGGGTGAGTTAAACATTGATGAAAAAGGCTAGAAGAACCAAGAGTACATGAGGTAATAAACATACATAGGGAGCACCTGGGCACTAAATATTCAAGGATATATTAAATATCAATATTCATAAGTCCTTAATTCAGCCTCCATTAGTGATACCTAGTCTGGCTCCATATGCCCTCCGTGGGTGTTCAACAGACTATTTGACAAGCTACAACTGTAGCCAATTACATCTCTCCAACAGAGCAAGTATGTATCACTGACTCAGGGCCTTCTTGCTCGAACCTCACCTGTAGTCTTCAAGTCTGCATCTCCAGCAGGGAAAGCTAATGTAGCAAAGGGAGAAGACATACAAACATAGTATACCCTAGGATTTTGGTTGTATGGTCCTATCAATACCACAGCCATTTTTACCCTTTGCTTCTCAGTGTGTTTAGTTGATTTAATAAACAGTGTGATCCAAGCATTTCAATTTGGTGAGTGAGTCTTTATATTCCATGAATTCTGGAATAGCTTGCCTAGCACTGTACAGTACTTGGAGGCTACTATTGAATAAAGGTAACTTTTCACATGGCAGAGTGACACACACAGATTTTAAAAAATAGCTAATGTAGTCAATAACATTGATAAACCTAGGCTAGAGTGATCTGGGGAAAAAAAGAAAACAAGTTCAGGAAAGAGAGATGACATAACTAACTACACATTCTACAGATACTAAAAGAATAAGGAAATATTGTTAACAACTTTATGCCAATAAATTCAACAACTTAGATGAAAGGGACAAATTCCTTGGACTACATGAACTATCCGTACTCACTCAAGTGGAAATGAATGATCTAAATAGTCCCAGTTATTAAATCGAAGTTATAGTTTAAAACCTTCCCACAAAGGTACTGCCACTTTGGAAAACATCCTTTCAATTCCTTAAAAGGTTAAACATAGAGTTACCATGTGACCCATCAGTCTACTCCTAGGTATAGTCAAGAGAAGTGAAAACTTATATCCACACAAACACTTAACAGAATCATTTATAACAGCGTTATTCATAATAGCCAAGAAGAGGAAACAACCCAAATGTCCATCAAGTGCCAAATGGATAAGCAAAATGTGGTATATCCAGTCAGTGGAATATTATTCAGCCATAAGGAATGAAATAGTGATACATGCTACAACATAGATGAACCTTTGAAAACATTATGCTAAGTGAAATAAGCCAGTCACAAAGTACCACACTGAACATGATTCCATTCATATGAAATGTCCAAAATAGGCATATATTTATTGGATATTTTTGTATGCCAAACTCTGTGCTAGTTAAGAATTATTACTTCCTTTCATCTAACCTCTAACCTTATGAGGGAGATACTATTATTTCTATTAAGTAACTCACCCAAGTAATTCACTCAAATCACACAAATCAATGAGGTAATAAGGCAGAATTCAAACTCTGGACCGTTGACTTCACTATCCACTATACCCCTGTATAATGTTTCTAGGAGGCTTTAAGGTATTTGTAATTCCAGTGGAGAGACACACATCCCCACGCACCCCCGCAATTTGCGAGAGAGTAAAAGAAGGGGAAAATGTAGTGAAGATGAAACTAATTTCTTACTAGGTTCCAAACTGGACCGTTGCCCCAATAGCATGGGCAATGCTCTAGATAGAGTCCTGGTGCCATGACGGAGTCTAGCCACGGAGAAGGGAGATGATGGGGAAGGATGAGATTCCTCTGCCTGGACTGTAGGAAATTGGACCATGCACACTCGGTTCAGGCAGCCTACCAATCAGGACTCCTCCAGTTTCTGTCTCTATTAAAGACAATCAGAAGCGGTTGAGAAGACATTGTCTTTTCCTATTTCAGGAGTACTGAGAAAAGTTTTTAACTGAATGACCTAAGATTTAGAATCTTGGGTGAGTCCTTTCACTGCTCAGTATTCCTACTTCCTCGGCTCTAAGGTGGGGAAGTTGAACTAAGTGTTGGCTGTAGCTCCTTCTAGATCTCACATGCTCTGGCCTGGCCTGTTTCTAAGGTTTTCCCTGAGAGTATGAAGGCTCTGATGGACATCCATGACATGTCGTAGGGTGACTTGACTTCTCTCAGCAGCTCTGCTGACTACAGGAAAATGTACTGAGATTACAAAGCCATCATCGTTAAATAAATAGAAAGGAAAATCAACTTTGTATGTCTTTATATTAACAGTTACTTTTCTGAACATAAAAGTAATAGAGGTTAATTATAGACATTTTAGAAAATACAAGCTGTGAGGAAAGAGTTAACAAAGCAGGTCTGGCTACTTCTTATATGTTTCCAAGGGACCCATGATCTGCCTTTGGCCAACTGCTGAGAATGCAGCCCTTAGAGTTCTTTATGTCAGTGACTGATGGGCGTGATCCATACGCCTGGAGAAACAGCCCACACCTGTACCTGCCCACCAGGATGCTTTGCACAAACATCAAGATTGACAGCGCGCACCTACTTTCTCTGTGACGGTCCCGAGTTTTGGTCGCCCTGGTCGGGTGCATAGCAGGATATACCTATGTGACCAGCTCCCTGTAAAAGCCCTGGATTCTGAGACTCAAATAGGCTTCTATGGGCTAAGACATTCCACAGAGTTCCCATAGTTAACGGCAAGGGAAAGAATACTCCTGTGTGGCCTCAAACAAGGAAGGACATTGGGAGCCCATGTTGAACCTCTTTGGGCCCTATGCATCAATGCTTATCTTTGCCCTGTTGCTTTTTGCTCTGTATCCTTTGCTATTATAAATCTCACGGAGTATATAATATGACATTGAGTCTTGTGGGTCCTTCTGGTGTACCTCTGAATGAGACACGATAAATATAATAAAAGAAATACAAATTAACCAAAATCCTACTAGAGATAACCATTTGCCTAGCTTTAAAAACAGATTTGACCAGTCAAATCAGCTTTCAAAAGACTTTTAAATTGTGAGAAGGCAGACAAAATTGCTAATTAAATTGGTGATAAATTGTATTGTGGAGTGAAGAATAAGTTTTACGGAAGCCCCATATTAAGACTTAAAAGAACAGTTTTACTGTTTTAAATGATTACCAAGATTTACTGATCTTCACTTTTGTGACATCATAATGGCTTCATCTATGACTTAGTCCTTAATTTGAAACCCAGTTTTTAATCCTGATTTTGTTCCCAGGAGGAGAGACAGGATATTTTACAGGAAATGGCTTATAATATCCCCTAGGAGCCTGCAGTGACAGGCAGCGCTGCTTGTACATTTGTGAGCAAGGGGCAGCAGAACGAACAAGCCCAGCTGCCCTTCCATGTATTCCTCACTCTGTAAGTTTCCTCCTTTCACAGCTTCCCTCAATAACTTTAATAATAATTACCACTGACATTTATTGAGTACTTACTTTGAACCAGACACTATTCTAAGTACATGTTTTCTCTTAATCTTCACAGTAGCCTGTTCAGTAAGTATTACTATTTTTTCCTTTACACAAATGAAAAAACCAAGGCTAAGTATGATTAAGGAGCTAGTTCATAAAACTAGTATGGAAGGTGGGCATAAGAATTAAACCTGAACTCAGAACTCATGTCCTTTTATGTTCACTTAAATGAGATGTCACTGATATAAATGGTTTTTAGAGTTAGGATTTATGTGTGTCAGGGTTCTCTAAAGTACGGAACCAATAGGATTCATACACACAGATTTATTTTAAGGAATCGGCTCATGCAATTGTGGGGGCTGACAAGTCTGGAATTTGTACAGCAGGCTGGCAGGCTAGAAACTCAGGGAAGAGTTAATGTTGCAGTTCTGAATTCATAATCATCAGGCTAGAAGCTAAGGCAGGGGTCCTTGCTGCAGTCTTAGAGCAGTTTGTTTTTTGGGAAACCTCAGTTTTTGCTCTTTAGGATAAGGCTCACCCACATTACGAAAGGTGTAAAAAAAAATAGTCTAGTGATATAAATGTTACTCACACATAAAATTAACCATAACAGTTTTGGTTTTTGAAGAGGAAAGTGAAGTGGATCCCCAAACACAATTTACTCTAATCTCAAAATGAGCCTTCTCCCAATTTAAAAACCAGTCCAACGAGTTGGCAATCCCCTCAGCCACAGCCACGCAAGAGTGGCCTTGGCCAGAAGAGGGCACTGCCTTCTATTTGTGTAGCTACCTGCATGGTGACCAATGAGGATAAAAGATTTTGACAATATTTTCAATGAATTATATTACTTTTCACAGCCCCTGATTTAGCTTATCACAACCTTTGGTAAGAATAAGTGCCTGTGAACTTTCAGTTTCACTGTGAGACCCAAGTGCCTCGCTGACAACACGCAAACTTTACACTCAAAAATCAAAGAGGCCTGGAATGATGGTGTCCTTGGGCTTTCCCGGTTGGTCACAACTGCGCCAGTCAAGCAGTCCAACCAAACAGGTTTTCCAGATCAGGCCAACTCTGGCTGATGCAGGGCAAGGAGGAAGTTGGAGCATCTGGGCGTTGAGAGAAAAACTGTGAGGACCCCTGGGGCTCCTGGCAGTTGGGAACTCCTCGTGAGGTGGAGAACCCTTTGGGGAGGTTACTCATTGCATCTGGGTTTGAGGTAAGAATATGACAGGCCCCTTTGGCAATACTACTCTGTCTAGCAGAGCAGTTAATCTAATCTCTGGATTCGTAACTGAAAAGGAAATTCACGTAAGCATAGTTATTATTTATTTCTCATTAATGATTAAAAAGCTCCCTCCTCTGCTTCCATTTTAATGACAGCTTACATTTTGTGCAGCTTGAGATTCTGAGAGGGCCTTCCCATCCCCCTGCAAGTAATAGGGCAGGTACTAATTACTTCTAATTTGCAGTTAAGGGAAAACAGAGGGTAAGTGGTTTGCTCTGGCTCCCCTGTGACCCAAGCCTGGGAGGGGACCAGAAGCTTCGGCCTGATCTTAAATACAGTCCGTCCCCTATCAAAAACACATTCCTAATTCTTATTCATTGCTGTTTCTAAGCTCCATTAAAGCTGAATGTACGTAAACACTGTGACCCAGCAACTCCACTTGTAGAGATGTACGCAACTGAAATGCATTCACATGAGCATTCAAAGATATGAGCAAAACTGTTCATAATTTGAACATAATTTGACACAGCCACATAATTTGAAGTAGCCAAAAATGGAAAATAATCCCAAATCCCATCAAGATAGAATGGATAAATAAACTGTGGTATATTTCTCTCACGGAATGCCATATAGTAACAAGGGTAAACAAACATGATCTATGCCTATGCTAAATGTGAATTTCACGAGTATATAAAAGTTCAAAACAAGAAAAATTAAAATAAAATGTTGAACGGTTACTGGTTATCCTCAAAGGACTAGTAACTGGGAGGGATAGAGTCCTCTGGGGTACCTCTAACGTTCTACATCTTGATCTAGGAAGTGGTTACCTCGGTAACATAAGTGTGTTCACTTTATACAAATTCACCAAGCTGTACATTTATGGTGCATGCACTTATGTTATACTTTAATTTAAAATGTTTAAAAATCCTAAATTTCTCTAAATAAATTACTAGCAAACTTTGATGCTGCCCAAACACAGCTCATGTCTGATTAAAGCAGACTTGTTGTTGTTCTACTCTGGCTGTGACCACACGACCCTTCCCCAGAGTTTCCAAAGGCTTGAGAGAGGAGGTCACCATCTGCCTTTGCAGTTGTGCATGCAAGAATACACACAGGGAGTTCATCCCCTGCCTCCAATACCGCAAACACATGTTCCATCTGTCTGTCCAAAAAGCAAGGGAGAAGAAAACATCCACACAAGATAAGCCAAACACAGCAAACATCTCATCCAAATGACAAAGCTTCCCTGCCTGTCCCATTTTTAACAGCCAATGACATGAGCACTATTTTGCAGGAAAAACAAGAAACCTAACCCCTGCCTCCCAAAGGTTCAGAGGGCACCTTGCAACAAGGGGGACCCAAAGCACAGGGCAGCAAACTGAAACTTCAAAATTCCATGGCAGGCCATGGTGAAGTCATAAATGGAACTACATTTCCTGTTTCCCAGAGTACTGTCTGTTCCTTATTAGCCCTTATTGCTTCTTGCAGGACCAGTGTGCTTGAAAATCTTAAAGGACAACAACATATTAGATCAAAGAATGGGTACTCCACCGTGGGCCAAGGACATTTGGTTCAGAGCTAAACACACACACACACACACACACACACACACGTATTGGCTGGCTCCCTCTGCTGCTAGAGAGCTTCTTCACTGCAGCTCCTTGTACCTTATATGTCAGTGATTCAGTCCCACACTCCATCCCGGGGGCAAAAGAGTGAGTCTTGAAAACCACTTCCATAGATACCCACTTTCACTTTCACATTCTTTCCAGCTGGGCTGCATCTAGAGGAACTAGCCCCCTTTCCTTCCTCCCAGTGGTCAGAGGGATGCCAACTGTACTCCTTACACTTTCCATGATAATGGTGGGGTTATCAAGATACCGGCAGCTGGGCCATAAGGTATGTTGTGACCAGAACAGAACAATAGGATGAGAGAGAGGCCAGAACTGAGCCAGGCGCAGGGTGCTCTTCCAGCCTCTAAATGAGTCCTGCAGGTAGCAGAGACACCCTGGGGTATGCATGGCAGGAGCCCAGCACTAGTTTTCCAGCAGTGGCAATACTCAAACCCTGGTCAGTAGCCTGAAGATATTAACACAAAGGAGTTCATTGCAGCATTCTTAATATAGAGAAAAACAGGAAGCAACCGAAGCATCCAGCAACAAAATGTGTTAAATCATATGGTATTGTCATATGCCATGGGTTATCATGCAGTCACGAGAAAGAATGAGACAGCTTTATATTAATGTGGATAAAGTGAAGGTTTCTATGGCCAGGATTCTCACCTGACCCTGGTCGGCTTGCTCACTACACACATCTGGGCAATACTTTGTTATTGACTCTATATAAAGAGCTCCGCCCAGGGCTCTGGGCAACACGGTGGTATGGCCACCCAGCTGCAAGAGAGCAGAGACAGGAGTGGTGGCAGTGCCAAGGACAGAGACTGAGACAGCTGTGGGGACAGAGAGGCCCAGAGGCAGAGAGCAGCTTGCTGCAGGCAGACTTGCTCTGAGTGGATGGGATTCTAGTGATTGACCTGCCACGGTGGGAATAAAGTTGGGTATAAACCCTTTCACCCCAAGAACATCCCATTATCATTTTTTGGTCTCATTGAAACCATAGTGAACTTACCCGGGGCTGAAAGGGGCAAGACAATTAACTAACACAGAAAATGGTCTGCACTTTTAAGTTAAATGATAAGGGCAAGTTGGAGAAAACTACATATAGCATGGTTCCATTTATGTAATTAGGAAATCCTGTATGCATGCACATGCAGTTTCACACGCACTAGCACTGATACATGGACAGAAAAACATCTAGAAGGATGCCCACTAGACTATCATCAGGTCATCTCTGGGGAAGGAATTGGAAGTAGGGAGGTGATGAGGAACTTCCCAATCTTGCCATATTTGTTTCTGTATTATTTGTCTATGATGTACCAGTAGTTTCTCTATAGTGTAAAAAACAACTTAAAAAGCCAAGGCTAGACTTCCGGGAATATGGCGACGTGAACGGACCAGCAGAAAAATTCCTCCCAACATTATATTTATTCATGAAAATACAGCAAATACAACTATCCCTAAAAGAGAGACCAGAATACACAGGAAAGTGCACAGCGTACAGCTACACCAGTGAGAACTTGGCAGCCGGTGAGGCGGACGGGATACGGAGCGGCGACCCGGTGGGACCGAGCACTCCCCCCCCCAGAGCTCCGGCGGCCAGACACTCCGGACAGAGGACTAGGCACCGAGCGAGGCGGGACTGAAACGCAATCCAGCGAGACCAGAGCGCCCCTCCACCCCAGCACTCCGGCGGGAGTCCTGGCAAGGCAGGTAAGGTACGGAACCGCGAGCGGACCGAGCGCTCCTCTCCCCCAGCTCTCCAGCGGGAGGAGAGGATTCAGAGCCAGGAGGGAGTTGAAGTCTGCGCCAGGAGCGCCGACACACAGCCCGCAGTGTAGCGGAGATAGGAGAGACAGAGGGCACAGGGTCCCAGCCGGGAACGTCCAAGTTGCCCGCGGCAGGCTCCGGGAAGGAAAAAGAAAGGAGAAAAAAGGGAAGAAAAGCGCACGCGCTACCTCAGCGGTCTTAAAGAGACAGGAGCTCAGTAGAGGGGCTGGATAGCCCCGCAAACTGAGCCCAGCACGCTGGGAGTCCTGGGGAGCTTTGGACCCCGTGGCTGGCAACCGGGAAAGGGTGCCTGCCATTGAGACCCCCACGGAGATCAACAGCTTCCCATTGCTCCCAACCCAGCCAGAACTATAGAGTGGCGCTGGAATAGTAGAGCAACAGCGCCACCTACAGCACTCACGCGGAACCCACTCTCAGTGGCTTTTTTTTTGTTGTTGTTATTGTTTTTTTCTCCCCTTTCTTTTCCTTTTTTTCTTTCCCTCTCTTTCAACAGCCTCCCATTCATTCTCACCTGGCCACAGCTTTAAAGGGCCGTGTGGAGCGACGTGGCCACAGCTCTGGAATAGTGGAGCAATAGCGCCACCTACAGCATTCACACAGAAACCACCCCCGGTGGGCGTTTTGGTGTTTTTTTTATTGCTTTGTTTTTTTTTTGTTGTTGTTGTTGTCGTTGTTGCTGTTTCTTTTACGTGTTGCTGCTTTGTCTTTTTCTTTCTTTTCTTTTCCTCTCTCTCTCCTTTTACTATTTTATTATTAGTAGAAATTTCTTTTTTTTTCCTTTCTCTCCTTTCTTATCTCTCTTTGCTACCAACAACCAATTCTATAGTCATGAGAAGACAGAAGAATATGATACAGACAAAGCTTCAGACAAACACCACCCCAGAAAAAGAAGCCGAAGAAATGGACATGCACAGTCTTCCAGAAAAAGAATTCAGAATAAAAGTCATAGCCATGCTGATGGATCTACAGAAAAATGTGCAAGAGCTGAGGGAGGAAGTGAGGGAAGTGAGGAAAGACAATGCAGAAATCAAGACAAGCCATCGAGGGGCTCAACAGCAGGTTGAATCAGGTTCAAGACACGATCAAGGAATTACAAGACAGGGACCAGGAATACAAAGAAGCTGAGGCAGAGAGAGATAAAAGAATCTCTAAGAATGAAAGAAAATTAAGAGAACTGTGTGACCAATCGAAACGGAGCAATATTCGCATTATAGGAGTACCAGAGGAAGAAGAGACAGAAAAAGGGATAGAAAGTGTCTCTGAAGAAATAATTGCTGAAAACTTTCCCACGCTGGGGAAGGAAATAGTCTCACAGTCCACGGAAGCCCACAGATCTCCCAACACAAGGGACACAAAGAAGACAACACCAAGACACATAATAATCAAGATGGCAAAGATCAAAGACAAGGACAGAGTATTAAAGGCAGCTAGAGAGAGAAAAAAGATCACCTACAAAGGAAAACCCATTAGACAGTCATCAGACTTCTCAACAGAAACCTTACAGGCCAGAAGAGAATGGCATGATATATTTAACGTAATGAAACAGAAGGACCTCGAACCAAGAATATTGTATCCAGCATGATTATCATTTAAATATGACGGAGGGATTAAACAATTTCAAGACAAAAGAAAGTTGAGAGAGTTTGCCTCCCATAAACCACCACTACAGGATATCTTAAACGGACTGCTCTAGAGGGAAACACCCCTAAGGCTAAAAAGATGTCACCAGAGAAAATAAAAGCATGGCAAAGAAAGCAGACCATCCAAATACCAACTAAAGGCAAAGAATAAAACACCTAATATATAAAGAAAGGAGGAGGAAGAATAGGAAGGGAGAGATAAAGAAACATCAGACGGCGTTCACAATAACTTAACAAGAAAGTTAAGTTAGATTCTCAGATAGTAAAGAAGCAACCCTTGAATCTTTGGTAACCACGAATCTAAAGCCTGCAATGGCAATAAATACATATCTATCAATAATACCCTAAATGTAAATGGACTGAATGCACCAATCAAAAGACACAGAGTAACAGA
>JAQQAC010026072.1:46407942-46421175 GCA_029783875.1 Phataginus tricuspis | reverse complement strand
AATGCAATTATTCTAGGAGACTGTAACACACCACTCACTCCAAAGGATAGATCTACCAGGCAGAGGATAAGTAAAGACACAGAGGCACTGAACAACACACTAGAACAGATGGACCTAACAGATATCTACAGAACTCTGCACCCAAAAGCAGCAGGATACACATTCTTCTCAAGTGCACATGGAACATTTTCCAGAATAGACCACATTCTAGGCTACAAAAAGAACCTCAGTAAATTCAAAAATATTGAAATCTTACCAACCAACTTCTCAGATCACAAAGGTATAAAACTAGAAATAAATTTCAGAGAGAAATCAAAAAGGCTCACAAATACATGGAGACTTAACAACATTCTCCTAATGAATCAATGGGTTAACGACCAAATCAAAACAGAAATCAAAGAATATATGGAGACTAATGACAACAACAACACAAAGCCACAACTTCTGTGGGACGCAGCGA
Source organism: Phataginus tricuspis (assembly GCA_029783875.1). Lineage (NCBI taxonomy): Eukaryota > Metazoa > Chordata > Mammalia > Pholidota > Manidae > Phataginus > Phataginus tricuspis. Next base: position 46,420,715 of record JAQQAC010026072.1, on the reverse strand, counting down.
AGGCAGTTTTAAGAGGAAAGTACATTGCAATCCAGGCCCATTTAAAGAAGGAAGAACATTACCAAATGAATAGTCTAAGGACACAATTATTGAAATTGGAAAAAGAAGAACAAATGAGGCCCAAAGTTACCAGAAGGAGAGACATAATAAAGATCAGAGAATAAATAAATAAAATTGAGAAGAATAAAACAATAGAGAAAATCAATGAAACCAAAAGCTGGTTCTTTGAAAAAATAAACAAAATAGATAAACCCCTAGCCAGACTCATTAAGAGAAAAAGAGAATCTACACACATAAACAGAATCACAAATGAGAGAGGAAAAATAACGACGGACCCCACAGAAATACAAAGAATTATAAGAGAATATTACGAGCATCTATATGCCAACAAGCTGCAAAACCTAAAAGAAATGGACAACTTCTTAGAAAAATACAACCTTCCAAGACTCACCAAGCAAGAAACAGAAAAACTAAACAGACCAATCACCAGCAACGAAATTGAATCGGTAATCAAAAAACTACCCAAGAACAAAAGCCCTGGACCTGATGGATTCACCTCTGAATTCTACCAGACGTATAGAGAAGAAATAACACCCATTCTCCTTAAAGTTTTTCAAAAAATAGAAGAGGACGGAATACTTCCAAACTCTTTCTATGAAGCCAGCATCACTCTAATACCAAAACCGGGCAAAGACCTCACTAAAAAAGAAAATTACAGACCAATATCCCTGATGAACGTAGATGCAAAAATACTCAACAAAATATTAGCAAACCGAATTCAAAAATACATCAAGAGAATCATACACCATGATCAAGTGGGATTCATCCCAGGGATGCAAGGATGGTACAACATTCGAAAATCCATCAACATCATCCATCACATCAATAAAAAGAAGAACAAAAACCACATGATCATCTCCATAGATGCTGAAAAAGCATTTGACAAAATTCAGCATCCATTTTTGATTAAAACTCTCAACAGAATGGGTATAGATGGCAAGTACCTCAACATCATAAAGGCTATATATGACAAACCCACAGCTAACATCATACTTAATAGCGAGAATCTGAAAACTTTTCATCTAAGATCGGGAACAAGACAAGGGTGCCCACTCTCTCCACTGTTATTCAACATAGTACTGGAGGTCCTAGCCACGGCAATCAGACAAAACAAAGACATACAAGGCATCCAGATTGGTAAAGAAGAAGTCAAATTGTCACTATTTGCAGATGATATGATACCGTATATAAAAAACCCTAAAGACTCCACTCCAAAACTACTAGAACTAATATCTGAATTCAGCAAAGTTGCAGGATATAAAATTAACACACAGAAATCTGTTGCTTTCCTATTCACTAATGATGAGCTAACAGAAAGAGAAATCAGAAAAACAATTCCATTCACAATTGCACCTAAAAGAATAAAATACCTAGGAATAAACCTAACGAAAGAAGTGAAAGACCTGTACTCTGAAAACTACAAGACACTCCTAGGAGAAATTAAGGAAGACACTAACAAATGGAAATGCATCCCATGCTCTTGGCTAGGAAGAATAAATACTGTCAAAATGGCAATACTACCTAAAGCAATCTACAGATTCAACGCAATCCATATCAAACTACCAACAGCTTTCTTCAATGAACTGGAACAAATAATTCTAAAATTCATACGGAACCAGAAAAGACCCCGAATAGCCAAAACAATCCTGAGAAGGAGGAATCAAAAAGGGGAAATTACGCTCCCTCACTTCAAGCTCTACTACAAAGCCACAGTAATCAAGAGAGTTTGGTACTGGCACAAAAACAGACCCACAGACCAGTGGAACAGAATAGAAAATCCAAACATTAAGCCAAACACCTACAGTCAATTAATATTTGATAAAGGAGCCCTAGATATACAATGGGGAGATGACAGCCTCTTCAGCAGCTGGTGTTGGAAAAACTGGACAGCTACATGTAAGAGAATGAAACTCGACTACGGTCTAACCCCATACACAAAGGTAAACTCAAGGTGGATCAAAGACCTGAAGGTAAATCATGAAACCATAAAACTCTTAGAAAAAAACATAGGCAAAAATCTCTTGGACATAAACATGAGTGACTTCTTCATGAACATAGCCCCCGGGCAAGGGAAACAAAAGCAAAAATGAACAAATGGGACTATATCAAGCTGAAAAGCTTCTGTACAGCAAAGGACACCATTAGTACAACAAAAAGACATCCTACAATATGGGAAAATATATTCATAAATGATATATCTGATAAGGGGTTGACATCCAAAATATACAAAAACTCACGCACCTTAACAAACAAAAAGCAAATAACCCAATTAAGAAATGGGCACAGGACATGAATAGACACTTCTCTAAAGAAAAAATTCAGATGGCCAACAGGCACATGAAAAAATGCTCCACATCGCTAATCATCAGAGAAATGCAGATTAAAACCATAATGAGATATCACCTCACACCAGTGAGGATGGCCAACATCCAAAACACAAACAACAACAAATGTTGGCGAGGATGTGGAGAAAAGGGAACCCTCCTACACTGCTGGTGGGAATGCAAATTAGTTCAACCATTGTGGAAAGCAGTATGGAGGTTCCTCAAAAAACTCAAAATAGAAATACCATACGACCCAGGAATCCCACTCCTAGGAATTTACCCCAAGAATGCAGCAGCCCAGTTTGAGAAAGACACATGCACCCCTATGTTTATTGCAGCACTATTTACAATAGCCAAGAAATGGAAGCAACCTAAGTGCCCATCAGTAGATGAATGGATTAAGAAGATGTGGTACATATACACAATGGAATATTACGCAGCCATAAGAAAAAAACAAATCCTACCATTTGCAACAACATGGATGGAGCTGGAGGGTATTATGCTCAGTGAAATAAGCCAGGCCGAAAAAGACAAGTACCAAATGATCTCACTCATATGTGGAGTATAAGAACAAAGGAAAAAAAAAATGAAGGAACAAAACAGCAGCAGACTCACAGAACCCAAGAATGGACTAACAGTTACCAAAGGGAAAGGGACTGGGGAGATGGGTGGTAAGGGAGGGATAAGAGGTAAAAGGGGCATTACGATTGGCAGGCATAAGGTGGGGGGCATGGGGGGGACTGTACAGCTCAGAGAAGACAAGTAGTGAGTCTCATCTCACTACACTGATGGACAGTGACTGTAATAGGGTTGGTGGGGGGGACCTGATGAAGGGGGTAGTTTAATCATCACAATATTGCTCATGTAATTGTAGGTTAATGATACTAAAATAAATTGTTAAAAAAAAAAAGCCAAGGCTAGAAGAAGATTAAAGATGGCGGCATGAGAGGTGAGACAGAGGCTTCCTCCTAAAACCGCATATAATACGAAAATATAACTGATACAACTACTTCTGAAAGAGCAACAGGAAAGAGGACTGCACCAAACTGCATACACCTGAAGACAAGAGCAGACCTCACGGAAAAGAGTAACGTACCAAAGCTGTGGCCCAGCGGGACCCAAGCCCTTCCCCCACCCCAGCTCACAGGCAGGAGGAAGAGAAACTGGGCAGGGAGGGATTAGAGACCTAGGACTGCTGAATACCTAACTCCAGAGATCTGCTCTGGGAGCACAAACCTACAATTCATGGTGCTTGCATGATACTCTCATGATTACAGGTTTGGAAAGCTAAGACAGGCAGAATTCCTGGAGAGACTGAGATTCCAGCTGCTTGTGGAAAGCAGGGATACATATCTGGCTGCTCTGGGAAAAAAGAAAGGTGGGTAGTCTGAGAGAGTTCCTAATAAGGAATAACATAGCAAGAGGGCTGCTAGAGGGGCAAGGACTGCACAGAGCTTACTGCTCAGGAGAAAGGACAGGTAGACAAAATTGTCCGGGTGCACTCTGCCCAGCAGATTGGGAGCATTCACAATCTTCAGGTGCTCCAGCTCCCTAGCTGCCTACACAGCTCCAAGAACCCCCTCCGTGATAGGCAGCCTACTGCGTCTTTCTCCTCCTGCCCAGCCCCACCTGGCTCAAAAACTGGCAAACCGTACCCTGGCATTAGGCCAGTCAGAGAGAAGATCTGCCTACAGCAACTACAAACGCAAAGCATAGCGGCTTATACCTGTGTGCTTGGCCCACTGGTTCAGGCAGTGGAGACAGGCATAGCAGCTGGGAAGCAGGAAACAGCTCTTTCCTCCCCCCAGGCACCAATACCACTCCCCTGCGAGGTGCTGAGCAGCTCCAGAGAGTAAAGCTTCTGGGCACTAGAGGGCGCCACATACAAATATGAAACGCCAAAGGAAACCTGGTTCAGAGAAAATTTTAAATTATTAACACAACTCCTGAGAAAGATTTAATGACATCAACCTCATGACTCTCCCTGAAAGGGAGATCAAAATAAAAATCATTAACATGCTCATGGAGGTCCTGAAATATACTCGAGAACTCAGGAATGAACTCCAGTCGGAGATACAGTCATTGAAGAGCACAATGAAGGGTATTAAAAGCAGAGAGGATACAGTGGAGGAGAAGATAAATTAAATAGAAACTAGAGAAGAAGAATACAAAGAAGCTGAGGCACAGAGAGAAAAAAGAATCTCTAAGAATGAAACAATATTGAGAGAACTGTGTGACCAATCCAAACAGAATATTCTCATTATAGGGGTCCCAGAAGAAGAAGAGAGAGAAAAAAGGGATAGAAAATGTTTTGAGGAGGTGATTGCTGAAAACTTCCCCAATCTGGGGAAGGAGATAATCTCTCAGGTCATGGAGGTGCACAGATCTCCCAACACAAGGGACCCAAGGAAGACAACACCAAGACATATAGTAATTAAAATGGTAAATATCAAGCATAAGGACAGACTATTAAAAGCAGCCAGAGAGAGAAATAAGATCACATACAAAGGAAAGCCCATCAGGCTATCATCAGACTTCTCAGCAGAAACCTTACAGGCCAGAGGGGAGTGGCATGATGTATTTAATGCAATGAGGCAGAAGGGCCTTGAACCAAGATTACTTTATCCAGCAAGATTATCATTTAAATTTGAAGAAGGGATTAAACAATTCCCAGATAAGCAAAAGCTGAGAGAATTTACCTCCCACAAACCATCTCTACACCGTATTTTGGATGGACTCCTATAGATGGAAGTGTTCCTATGGTTTAATAGCTGTCTCCAGAGGTAATAAAACCACAGTAAAGTTAGTAACCACAGTTAAGTTAGACTCTTAGATAGTAAAGAAAGTAGAACAGCTAATTACTACTAAGCAAATGCAAAATTAAAGTAACTATCCCCAAAGTCAATCAGGAGATAGACAAAGAGTAAAGAATATAATACCTAATATATAAAGAATGGAAAAGGAAGAAAAAGGAGGAGAAAAAATAAAAGAACCTTTAGATTGTGTTTGTAATAGAATATTAAGTGAGTTAAGTTAGACTCTTAGATAGTAAGGAAGTTAACCTTGAACCTTTGGTAACCACGAATCCAAAGCCTGCAATGGTAATAAGTACATACCTATCGATAATCACCCTAAATGTAAATGGACTGAATGCACCAATAAAAGACATAGAGTCACTGAATGGATAAAAAAACAAGACCCATCTATATGCTGCCTACAAGTGACTCACTTTAAACCCAAAGACATACATAGACTAAAAGTGAAGGGATGGAAAAAATCATGTCATACAACTAATGGGGAGAAAAAAGCAGGAGTTGCACTACATATATCAGACAAAATAGACTTCTAAACAAAGAAAGTCACAAGAGAAAAAGAAGGACATTACATAATGATAAAAGGGTCAATCCAACAAGAAGATATAACCATTATAAATATTTGTGCACCCAACACAGGAGCACCTACATATGTGAAACAAATACTAACAGAATTAAAAGGAGAAATAGAATGTAATGCATTCATTCTAGAAGACTTCAACACACCACTCACTCTGAAGGACAGATCAACCAGATAGAAAATAAGTAAGGAGACAGAGGCACTGAACAACACATTAGAACAGATGGACCTAACAGACATCTACAGAACTCTACACTGAAAAGCAGCAGAATACAAATTATTCTCAAGTGTGCATGGAACATTTTAAAGAATAGATTATATCCTAGGCCATAAAAAGAGCCTCAGTAAATTCAAAAAGACTGAAATTGTACCAAGCAGTTTCTCAGATCACAAAGGTATAAAACTAGAAATAAATTATGCAAAGATAATGAAAAATCCCACAAACACATGGAAGCTTCACACCATCCTCCTAAATAACCAATGGATCAAAGACCAAATAAAAACAGAGATCGAGCAATATATGGAGACAAATGACAATAATAATTCAACACTGCAAAATCTGTGGGACGTAGTGAAGGCAGCATTAAGAAGAAAGTATATTGCAATACAGGCCTACTTCAGGAAAGAACAATCCCATATGATCAGTCTAAACTCACAATTAATGAAAGTAGAAAAAGAACAAATGAGACCCAAAGTAAGTAGAAGGAGGGACTTAATAAAGATTAGAGCAGAAATAAATAAAATCAAGAGGAATAAAACAATACAAAGGATCAATTAAAGCAAGAGCTGGTTCTTCGAGAAAATAAACAAAATAGATAAACCCCGATCCAGGCTTATCAAGAAAAAAAGAGAGTCTACTTACATAAACAGAATCAGAAATGAGAAAGGAAAAATCACTACAGACACCACAGAAATACAAAGAACTATCAGCGAACACTATGAAAAATTATATGCTAACAAACTGGATAGCCTATAAGAATTGGACAACTTTCTAGAATAATACAACCTTCCAAGGCTGACCCAGAAAGAAACAGAAAATCTGAACAGACCAATTACCAGCAACGAAATTGAACTGGTAATCAAAAACCTACCTAAGAACAAAATCACTGGACTAGATGGCTACACCGCTGAATTGTAATCAAACATTTAGTGAAGACCTAATACCCATCCTCCTTAAAGATTTCCAAGGAAGAGGGAATACTTCCAAACTCATTTTATGAGGCCAGCATCACTCTAATACCGAAATCAGGCAGACATCCCCAAAAAAGAAAACTACAGACCAACGTCCCTGATGAACATAGATGCAAAAATACTCAACAAAATATTAGCAAACCAAATTAAAAAGTACATCAAAATGATCATCCATTATGATCAAGTAGGATTTATTTCAGGGATGCAAGGATGGTACATTCGAAAGTCCATCAACATCATCCACCACATCAACAAAATGAAGGACAAAAACTACATGATAATCTCAAACGATGCTGAAAAAGCATTGGAAAAAATTCATCATCCATTCATGATAAAAACTCTCAACAAAATGGGTATAGACGGCAAGTACCTCAACATAATAAAGGCCATATATGACAAACCCACAGCCAACATTATACTTAACAGCGAGAAGCTGAAAGCTTTTCCTTTAAGATCGGGAACAAGACAAGGATGCCCACTCTCCCCACTTCTATTCAACATAGTATTGGAGGTCCTAGCCACGGCAATCAGACAACACAAAGATATAAAAGGCATTCAGATTGGCAAGGAAGAAGTTAAACTGTCCCTGTTCATGGATGACATGATATTGTACATAAAAAACCCTAAAGAATCCACTCCAAAACTACTAGATCTAATGTCAGAATTCAGTAAAGTTGCGGGATACAAAATTAATACACAGAAATCTGTGGTATTCCTATACACTACCAATGAACTACCAGAGACAGAAATAAAGAAAACGATTCCATTCACAGTTGCATCGAAAAGAATAAAATACCGAGACTTCCAGGAAGATGGCGACGTGAGCAGGGCGGCAGAAATCTCCTCCCAACATTATATTTATCCACAAAAACACAGCAAATACAACTATTCCTAAAAGAGAGACCAGAATACACAGGAAAGCGCACACCATGCAGCTACACCTGAGAGGACTCGGCACTCCGCGAGGCGGTCATAAAGAGCCCAAGTGACATACGTGGCAACTACCAGCAACCACTTCTATAGCCATGAAAAGACAGAGGAATATGGTCCAGACAAAGCTTCAGACCCAGACAACCCCAGAGAGGGAACCTGAAGGGATGGACATGCACAGTCTTCCTGAAAAAGAATTCAGAATAAAAGTCATAACCATGCTGACAGATCTAGAGAGAAATGTGCAAGAGCTGAGGGAGGCAGGGAGGGAAGTGAGGAAAGACAATGCAGAAATCAGACAAGCCATCGAAGGGCTTAACAGCAGACTGGATGAGGTGCAAGAGACTGTTAATGGGATAGAAAACAGAGAACAGGAATACAGAGAAGCTGAGGAAGAGAGAGATAAAAGGATCTCTAGAAATGGAAGAATATTAAGAGAACTGTGTGACCAATCCAAACAGAACAATATTCGCATTATAGGAGGACCAGAGGAAGAAGAGAGAGAAAAAGGGATAGAAAGTGTCTTGAAGAAATAACTGCTGAAAACTTTCCCACGCTGGGGAAGGAAATAGTCTCGCAGTCCATGGAAGCCCACAGAACTCCCAACACAAGGGACCCAAGGAAGACAACACCAAGACACATAATAATTAATATGGCAAAGGTCAAAGATAAAGACAGAGTAATAAAGGCAGCTAGAGAGAGAAAAAAGATCACCTACACAGGAAAACCCATCAGACTATCATCAGACTTCTCAACATAAACCTTACAGGCCAGAAGAGAATGGCATGATATATTTAACGTAATAAAACAGAAGGACCTCGAACCAAGAATATTGTATCCAGCATGATTATCATTTAAATATGACGGAGGGATTAAACAATTTCCAGACAAACGAAAGCTGAGAGAGTTTGCCTCTCATAAACCACCACTACAGGATATCTTAAATGGACTGCTCTAGAGGGAAGCACCCCTAAGGCTAAAAAGATGTCACCAGAGAAAATAAAATCAGAGCAAAGAAAGCAGAACATCCAAATACTAACTAAAGGCAAAGAATAAAACACCTAATATATAAAGAATGTAGGAGGAAGAATAGGAAGGGAGAGATAAAGAAACATCCGACGGTGTTCACAATAACTTAACAAGAAAGTTGAGTTAGATTGTTAGATAGTAAAGAAGCAACCCTTGAACCCTTGGTAACCACAAATCTAAAGCCAGCAATGGCAATAAGTACATATCTATCAATAATCACCCTAAATGTAAATGGACTGAATGCACCAATCAAAAGACACAGAGTAACAGAGTGGATAAAAAAGCAAGACCCATCTATATGCTGCTTACAAGAGACTCACCTCAAACCCAAAGATGTTCACAGACTAAAAGTGAAGGGATGGAAAAAGATATTTCATGCAAACAACAAAGAGAAAAGAGCAGGTGTTGCAGTACTTGTATCAGATAAAATAGACTTCAAAACGAAGAAAGTAGCAAGAGATAAAGAAGGACATTACATAATGATAAAGGGGACAGTCCAACAAGAATATATAACCATTATAAATATATATGCACCCAAAACAGGAGCGTCAGCATATGTGAAACAAATACTAACAGAATTGAAGGAGGAAATAGACAGCAATGCAATTATTTTAGGAGACTTTAACACACCACTCACTCCAAAGGATAGATCAACCAGGCAGAGGATAAGTAAAGACACAGAGGCACTGAACAACACACTAGAACAGATGGACCTAATAGATATCTACGGAACTCTGCACCCAAAAGCAGCAGGATACACATTCTTCTCAAGTGCACATGGAACTTTTTCCAGAATAGACCATATACTAGGCCACAAAAAGAACCTCAGTAAATTCAAAAATATTGAAATCTTACCAACCAACTTCTCAGATCACAAAGGTATAAAACTAGAAATAATTTTAGAAAGAAATCAAAAAGTCTCACAAATACATGGAGACTTAACAACATTCTCCTAACTAATCAGTGGGTTAACAACCAAATCAAAACAGAAATCAAAGAATATATGGAGACTAATGACAAGAACAACACAAAGCCACAACTTCTGTGGGACGCAGCAAAGGCAGTTCTAAGAGGAAAGTTTATTGCAATCCAGGCCTATTTAAAGAAGTAAGAACATTCCCAGATGAACAGTCTAAAGACACAATTACTGAAATTGGAAAAAGAAGAACATAGGAGGCCCAAAGTCACCAGAAGGAGGGACATAATAAAGATCAGAGAAGAAATAAATAAATTTGAGAAAAATAAAACAATAGAAAAAAATCAGTGAAACCAAGAGCTGGTTCTTTGAAAACATAAACAAAATAGATAAACCCCTAGCCAGACTCATTAAGAGAAAAAGAGAATCTACACACATAAACAGAATCAGAAATGAGAAAGGAAAAATAATGACGGACCCACAGAAATACAAAGAATTCTAAGAGAACATTACGAGCATCTATATGCTAACAAGCTGCAAAACCTAGAAGAAATGGACAACTTCTTAGAAAAATACAACCTTCCAAGACTCACCAAGCAAGAAACAGAAAAACTAAACAGACCAATCACCAGCTACGAAATTGAATCGGTAATCAAAAAACTACCCAAGAACAAAACATCCGGACCTGAAGGATTCACCGCTGAATTCTACCAGACATATAGAGAAGAAATAACACCCATTCTCCTTAAAGTTTTCCAAAAAATAGAAGAGGAGGGAATACTTCCAAACGCTTTCTATGAAGCCAGCATCACTCTTAATACCGAAACCGGGCAAAGACCTCACCAAAAAAGAAAATTACAGACCAATATCCCTGATGATCGTAGATGCAAAAATACTCAACAAGATATTAGCAAACCGAATTCAAAAATACTTCAAGAGGATCATACACCATGATCAAGTGGGATTCATCCCAGGGATGCAAAGATGGCACAACATTCGAAAATCCATCAACATCATCCACCACATCAACAAAAAGAAGAACCAAAACCACATGATCATCTCCATAGATGCTGAAAAAGCATTTGACAAAATTCAGCATCCATTCATGATTAAAACTTTCAACAAAATGGGAATAGATGGCAAGTTCCTTAACATCATAAAGGCTATATATGACAAACCCATAGCTAACATCATACTTAACAGCGAGAAGCTGAAAGCTTTTCATCTAAGATCGGGAAGAAGACAGGGATGCCCACTCTCTCCACTGTTATTCAACATAGTACTGGAGGTCCTAGCCACGGCAATCAGACAAAACAAAGACATACAAGGCATCCAGATTGGTAAAGAAGAAGTCAAATTGTCACTATTTGCAGATGACATGATACTGTACATAAAAAACCCTAAAGACTCCACTCCAAAACTACTAGAACTAATATCTGAATTCAGCAAAGTTGCAGGATACAAAATTAACACACAGAAATCTGTTGCTTTCCTATACACTAATGATGAACTAACAGAAAGAGAAATCAGAAAAACAATTCCATTCACCATTGCATCAAAAAGAATAAAATACCTAGGAATAAACCTAACCAAGGAAATGAAAGACCTGTAATCAGAAAACTACAAGACACTCCTAGGAGAAATTAAAGAGGACACTAACAAATGGAAATGCATCCCATGCTCTTGGCTAGGAAGAATAAATATTGTCAAAATGGCTATACTACCTAAAGCAATCTACAGATTCAACGCAATCCCTATGAAACTACCAACAACTTTCTTCAATGAACTTGAACAAATAATTCTAAAATTCATATGGAACCACAAAAGACCCCGAATAGCCAAAGCAATCCTGAGAAGGAGGAATCAAACAGGGGGAATTACGCTCCCTGACTTCAAGCTCTACTACAAAGCCACAGTAATCATGACAATTTGGTACTGGCACAAATAGAGACCACAGACCAGTGGAACAGAATAGAAAATCCAAAGATTAACCCAAACATTTACAGTCAATTAATATTTGGTAAAGGAGCCTTGGATATACAATGGGGAGATGACAGCCTCTTCAGCAGCTGGTGTTGGAAAAACTGGACAGCTACATGTAAAAGAATGAAACTGGACTACTGTCTAGCCCCATACACAAAGGTAAACTCAAGGTGGATCAAAGACCTGAATGTAAGTCATGAAATCATAAAACTCTTAGAAAAAAACATAGGCAAAAATCTCTTGGACATAAACATGAGCGACTTCTTCATGAACATATCCCCCTGAGCAAGGGAAACAAAAGCAAAAATGAACAAGTGGGAGTATGTCAGGATGAAAAGCTTCTGTACAGCAAAGGACACCATCAGTAGAACAAAAAGACATCCTACAGTATGGGAGAATATATTCATAAATGATGTATCTGATAAGGGGTTGACACCCAAAATATATAAAGAACTCACGCACCTTAACAAACAAAAAGCAAATAATCCAATTAAGAAATGGGCAGAGGACATGAATAGACATTTCTCTAAAGAAGAAATTCAGATGGCCAACAGGCACATGAAAAGATGTTCCACATTGCTAATTATCAGAGAAATGCAGATTAAAACCACAATGAGATATCAGCTCACACCAGTGAGGATGGCCAACATCCAAAACACAAACAACAACTAGTGCTGGCGAGGATGTGGAGAAAAGGGAACCCTCCTACACTGCTGGTGGGAATGCAAATTAGTTCAACCATTGTGGAAAGCAGTATGGAGGTTCCTCAAAAAACTCAAAATAGAAATACCATTTGACCCAGGAATCCCACTCCTAGGAATTTACCCTAAGAATGCAGCAGCCCAGTTTCAAAAAGACAGATGCACCCCTATGTTTATTGCAGCACTATTTACAATAGCCAAGAAATGGAAGCAACCTAAGTGCCCATCTACTGATGGGCACTTAGG
>JAQQAC010026072.1:46338515-46407542 GCA_029783875.1 Phataginus tricuspis | reverse complement strand
AACAAATGGAAATGCATCCCATGCTCTTGGCTAGGAAGAATAAATATTGTCAAAATGGCTATACTACCTAAAGCAATCTACAGATTCAACGCAATCCCTATGAAACTACCAACAACTTTCTTCAATGAACTTGAACAAATAATTCTAAAATTCATATGGAACCACAAAAGACCCCGAATAGCCAAAGCAATCCTGAGAAGGAGGAATCAAACAGGGGGAATTACGCTCCCTGACTTCAAGCTCTACTACAAAGCCACAGTAATCATGACAATTTGGTACTGGCACAAATAGAGACCACAGACCAGTGGAACAGAATAGAAAATCCAAAGATTAACCCAAACATTTACAGTCAATTAATATTTGGTAAAGGAGCCTTGGATATACAATGGGGAGATGACAGCCTCTTCAGCAGCTGGTGTTGGAAAAACTGGACAGCTACATGTAAAAGAATGAAACTGGACTACTGTCTAGCCCCATACACAAAGGTAAACTCAAGGTGGATCAAAGACCTGAATGTAAGTCATGAAATCATAAAACTCTTAGAAAAAAACATAGGCAAAAATCTCTTGGACATAAACATGAGCGACTTCTTCATGAACATATCCCCCTGAGCAAGGGAAACAAAAGCAAAAATGAACAAGTGGGAGTATGTCAGGATGAAAAGCTTCTGTACAGCAAAGGACACCATCAGTAGAACAAAAAGACATCCTACAGTATGGGAGAATATATTCATAAATGATGTATCTGATAAGGGGTTGACACCCAAAATATATAAAGAACTCACGCACCTTAACAAACAAAAAGCAAATAATCCAATTAAGAAATGGGCAGAGGACATGAATAGACATTTCTCTAAAGAAGAAATTCAGATGGCCAACAGGCACATGAAAAGATGTTCCACATTGCTAATTATCAGAGAAATGCAGATTAAAACCACAATGAGATATCAGCTCACACCAGTGAGGATGGCCAACATCCAAAACACAAACAACAACTAGTGCTGGCGAGGATGTGGAGAAAAGGGAACCCTCCTACACTGCTGGTGGGAATGCAAATTAGTTCAACCATTGTGGAAAGCAGTATGGAGGTTCCTCAAAAAACTCAAAATAGAAATACCATTTGACCCAGGAATCCCACTCCTAGGAATTTACCCTAAGAATGCAGCAGCCCAGTTTCAAAAAGACAGATGCACCCCTATGTTTATTGCAGCACTATTTACAATAGCCAAGAAATGGAAGCAACCTAAGTGCCCATCAGTAGATGAATGGATTAAGAAGATGTGGTACATATACACAATGGAATATTATTCAGCCATAAGAAGAAAACAAATCCTACCATTTGCAACAACATGGATGGAGCTAGTGGGTATTAGGCTCAGTGAAATAAACCAAGCTTAAAAAGAGAAGTATCAAATGATTTCACTCATTTGTGGAGTATGAGAATAAAGAAAAAAAAAACTGAAGGAACAAAACATCAGCAGACTCACAGAACCCAAGAATGGACTAATAGTTACCAAAGGGAAAGGGACTGGGGAAGATGGGTGGGAAGGGAGGGATAAGAGGGAAAAAGGGGCATTACGATTAGCAGAGGTAATGTTGGGGTGGCACGGGGAGGGCTGTACAACTCAGAGAAGATAAGTAGTGATTCTATAGCATCTCACTATGCTGATGGACAGTGAGTGTAATGGGGTTGGTGGGCGGGACCTGATATAGGGGGCAGTTTAATCACCATGGTATTGCACACAATTGTAGATTAATGATACCAAAATAAAGTATATAAAAAAAAGAATACCTAGGAATAAACCTAACCAAGGAAGTGAAAGACCTAAACTCTGAAAACTACAATACACTCATGTTGGAAATTAAAAATAAATGGAAATACATCCCATTTCATAGATAGGAAGAATTCATATTGTCAAAATAGCCATCCTGCCTAAAGCAACCTACAGATTCAATGCAATTCCTATCAAAATACCAACAGCATTCTTCAACGAACTAGAGAAAATCATTCTAAAATTCATATGGAACCACAAAAGACCCCAAATAGGCACAGCAATACTGAGAAGGAAGAATAAAGCTGAGGGGATTATACTCCCCAACAAAGCCACAGTAATCAAGACAATTTGTTACTGGCACAAGAACAGACCCATAGACCAGTGGAACAGAATAGAGAGCCCAGATATAAACCCAAGCATATATGGTCAATTAATATATGATAAAGGAGCCATGGACATACAATGGGGAAATGACAGCCTCTTCAACAGCTGGTGTTGGAAAAACTGGACAGCTACATGCAAGAGAATGAACCTGGATTATTGTTTAACCCCATACACAAAAGTAAACTTGAAATGGATCAAAGACCTGAATGTAAGTCATGAAACCATAAAAGTCTTAGAAGACAACATAGGCAAAAATTTCCTGAATATAAGCATGAGCAACTTCTTCCTGAACGCATCTCCTCGAGCAAGGGAAACAAAAGCAAAAATGAACTCATGGGACTACATCAAACTAAAAAGCTCTGTACAGTAAAGGACACCATCAGCAAAACAAAAAGGCATCCTACAGTATGGGAGAATATATTTGTAAATGACATATCCAACAAGGGGTTAACATCCAAAATATATAAAGAACTTACACACCTCAACACCCAAAAAACAAATAACCCGATTAAAAAATGGGCAGAGGATATGAAGAGACAGTTCTCCAAAGAAGAAATTCAGATGGCCAACAGACACATGAAAAGATGCTCCACATCACTAATCATCAAAGAAATGCAAATTAAAACCGCAATGAGATATCACCTCACACCAGTAAGGATGGCCAGCATCCAAAAGACTAAGAACAACAAATGCTGGGAAGGATGGGGAGAAAGGGGAACCCTCCTACACTGCTGGTGGGTATGTAAATTAGTTCAACCATTGTGGAAAGCAATATGGAGGTTCCTCAAATAACTAAAAATAGAAATACCATTTGGCCTGGGAATCCCACTCTTTGGAGTTTACCCAAAGAATACAATTTCTCAGATTCAAAAAGACATCTGCACTCCTATGTTCATTGCAGCACTTTTTACAATAGCTAAGATATGGAAGCAACCTACGTGTCCATCAGTAGATGAATGAATAAAGAAGAGGTGGTACATATACACAATGGAATACTATTCAGCCGTAAGAAAGAAACAAATCCTACCGTTTGCAACAATATGGATGGAGCTGCAGCATATTATGCTCAGCAAAATAAGCCAGACAGAGAAAGACAAGTGCCAAATGATTTCCCTCATTTGTGGAGTATAACTACGAAGCAAAACTGAAGGAACCAAATAGCAGACTCGATGACTCCAAGAAGGAACTAGTGGTTTCCAAAGGCGAGTGTGTGGGAGGGCTGGTGGAGAGGGAGGGAGAAGGGGATTGAGGGGCATTATGTTTAGTACAGATGGTGTGGGGGGTTATGGGAAACTAGTGTAGCTCAGATAAGGAAATAGTGAATCTGTGGCATCTTACTACACTGAAGGACCGTGACTGCATTGAAGTATGGATGGGGACTTGATAATATGGGTAAATGTAGTAACCACAGTGTTTTTTCATGTGAAGCCTTCATAAGAGTGTGTATCAATAATACCTTAATAAAAAAAAAAGCCAAGGTTATGGGGATGGACACATTTAGTGGGGAGCGATCAGCACAGCCAGAGGTTTCTGTGGGCCGGGAAGCAGACTACTTGGCAGAGGCGCCAAGCTCCTGATTGGGCATAGCAGGTCCTTTTCTTCTGTGCTGTTGGTTCTCTTTGGGTAACTTCTAACCCTACACAGCTAGAGGAGAAGGGCCCGCACTAGGAACGCCCAGAGAGGATGCCTTGGGCCCGTTTCACCCTAGGCTTAGGACGAGACCATGGTGCCCATTTCATTGGGGTTCTTTTCTGAGCCTTTGTATCAGAACACAGGATCCCCAGGAGCTAAAGAAAAGGGGCCCCAACACTTGTCCAGCCTATTGTTGTGGTCCACTAAGACTCCACCTTAGAGTTGCGTGGGGAGATTTTTAAAAATATAAGCCTCAAATATAGACATATGTTGAAATATAGAATAACTGTTTTGTTGTGTGTCTTGCCAATGGTTTTAGTCCTGGACAAGTTCATATGGATTCAATGAGACCGAAAAATGACAATGGAACATTCTTGGGGTAAAAGGGTTCATACGCAACTTTATTCTAACGGTGGCAGGTCAGTCACTAAAAACCCATCCACACAGAGTGAGTCTGCATGCAGCAAGCCAGTCTCTGCCCCTGGGCCTCTCACCCCCACAGCCTTCTCAGTCTCTGTCCTTGGTGCTGCCACCACTCCAGCCTCTGCTCTCCTGCAGCCTTGCAGAAGCCCAGAGCACTGGGCTTAGCTCTTTATTTAGAGTCAATAACAACGTATTGCCCACATGTGTGTAGTGAGCTAGCTGTCCAGGGTCAGGTGAATCCTGGCCATAGGAACCTTCACTTTATCCACACTCCACCCCTCCAGGATTCTTGCCTCTCAGTCTGTCTGCCATCAATCCTCTGTGATGGTCCCTGTGCAAGGAAGCTGGAACATTGGAACCAAATTCCATAACATAATATAAATATACAAATACAAATTATAATAACCCTCAAGCCTGAGGAGATTGTCACCAAGTGGTCATCCTAGGCTGTACTCAAACCAGTTCTGCTCAAATGAGTTAACCAAAAGGACCATGGGTGGGCCTTACACTACCCACCTTCTCCAGCTTCTCCAGCAGAAAGTCTTGTAAACACACAGGCTGGTCTTGTCATTTTTTCTCTGGCTTCTGCTTTGTCCTCAGAGACCAGAACCGCTGCTCCAGTTTCAATTGTTGCCACAGCTCCAGTAAGAGCTTTTCATCCAATTTCCTCTGTCTGCTCCTGCCTTTATCAAATCAACCCACACCTGGGTCCTCGTGACCTTCACGGACCCTTCAAATTCTTCCTTTGAGTAGCAGACTGTATTTCCTTTTGCACTTTCATTGCTTGAGCCTGAGCATAGGAGCAGAGCATAGAGTGCTCCACGACCTGGGGAGGGGGCTGCACCTCTCCTAGAGGAACCCGCAGCTGCTGAGTTTTTATTTTCTCTTAGGCTTTACACCAACTTTCAACAGGTAGGGTTTCAACCTACAAGGGGCTGATGCCTCCGGCACCAGCAGGGCCTCCAGCCCCACCTGTTGGTCAAATCCTCGCTCCTCCATTTCCGGGGCTGAGGGCTCCATTCCATCCTTCACTTGCCCCACGGCACCTGGCGGCCTGCCCTCTCCTGCTGCTTCTTCCTGGGCTGCTGCCCCTTTTCATGCTCCTTCCTCTCGGACTACCATGACATCCTTTACCATTTCCACAGCACCTCATAGTGACGCCATTTCAGTCACCAACAAATTTTTTACCCCCTCAGTGGCATCCGCAGCTCACGTTCTCGTACTGCCTCTTCACATGCTTCCTACAGGAGGATCTCTTTCTCCCTTACAGCCTTTCTCATTATTGTAAGAAGAAAACTCCCCACCATTCCCGCAGCCTCATGGGCACTCTGCTTCTCTAAGGAATTCCCTGTTTGCTGAGGGCCAACTTTACTGCCTCAGGTGTGGCCTCCACCCCTTCCCAGTCTTGGGGTGGAGCCCAGTCCTCTAGGAGGCAAGCCACGTCGGACCACATGTCCACTGGGGGCCACTTGAATGTCTCCCCATCCACACAAGGAGCCCATGGAAACACTCCTCCCACGAGGGCAGCCTGTTCTTTTCTTTGGTCAACAATGAATCCTGCTGACTATCGCCAACTGTCTTGCCAATGGTTTCAGCCCCGGGCAAGTTCATATGGATTAAGTGAGATCCAAAAATGACAATAGAACGTTCTTAGGATGAAAGAGTTTATACCCAACTTTATTCCCTTGGTGGCAGGTCAATCACTAGAATCCCGTCCACTCAGAGTGAGTCTGCATGCAGCAGGCTGGTCTCTGCCTCTGGGCCTTTCTGTCCCTGCAACGATCTCAGTCTTTGTCCTCGGTGCTGCCACCACTTTGGTTTCTACTCTCCTGGAGCCGTGCCACCGTGTCGCACAGAGCACTGGGTGGAGCTCTTTATATAGAGTCAATAACAACATATTGCCCACCGTGTGTAGTGAGCTAGCTGACCAGGGCCAGGTGAGAATCCCTGCCACAGGAACTTTCATTTTATCCACACCTGGTAATGAGACTTCTGGAAATCCTCCTGATGAAATACAAAATGCCTGAAATAAGGAAAAATTTTATGAAGGTGGCTCTCATTATGTTTCCTTGTGTTGGGGGAGCGTTGTGTATTTTCCTCCGTCCTCGTCTCCACTGCAACAAAGAATTGAAGGGCAGAGACACAGTAGTGAAGCAGAGTAAAAGTTTTATTTAAAGTTACTTAAAGAGAGAAAAAGTACAGGCCACCTCAACAAGGAGAGGTGCCCTGAAGATTTAATATTAAAAGGTTTAATATTAAAAGGTTACACACTTAGAAAGTATGGGTGACCTCAGAGAGAGGAGTACCTGGAAAGGTTGGGGTTCCCCCTTGTCTTGCCAATGGGTTTCAGCCTCAGGCAAGTTCGCTATGGATTCAATGCGACCAAAGAAATTGACAGCAGAACGTTCTTTGGGGTGAAAGGGTTTATTACCCGGCTTGTTCTCCCGGCAGTAGGTCGAGCACTAACGTCTCTGCCCCCACCCAGAGCACTGGGCCAGGCCTCTATATAGCACAATAATAGCCTATTGCCTAAAGGTGTGGAAGCGGTAGCCTAGCAACAGGCCAGTTACATCATCAGGTGGTTTAAGTTCAGTGAGGATCCTGGCCATAGGAACCCCAACTTCCCCACACCCCTTTTAAGGATTCTTCAGGAATGTGACACTAAGGGCTGGGGGTGCAGACTTGTTAAGTGGTCTTTGAATACTTAGAATTAACTTAACACAGGAACTTCCTGGTCTGATTTCTCCCTGGGATAGTGGCATCTTGGTCTGGGAGCATTTCAAACAAGACTGCCTGCCCAGCCTCCAAGGTGGGCTGAGTTATTGTCTGTTTGCTAAAGAGTAAGTTAAGAATCTTACTTCTCAACTTTCTGGATATTAAAATGCAATCTTTAAGATGGAATCCTTCCTGCCTTTTACTATGTTGTTCACAGCTGGGCCTGTTTGCTAAATTAGTTGCCTTGGTTGCAAACTACTTGATAAGGGCCAAAGGTAGAAAAAAAACAGCATATAGGTAAATTAAAAAAATAAGCTGGGCCTGTGTCTTGCCAATGGGTTTTAGCCCTGGGCACGTTTGCTACGGATTCAGTGTGACCAAAGAAATTGACAGCAAAACGTTCTTGGGGTGAAAGGGTTATACCCAACTTTATTTCCACAGTGGCAGGTCATTCACTAAAATCCTGTTCACTCAGAGCGAGTCTGCATGCAGCAAGCTGGTATTTGCCTCTGGGCCCCTCTGTCCGCACAGCTGTCCTCTGGGCCTCTCTGCCTGCACAGTCATCCCACACAGCCATCCTCTCAGCCTTGGTGCTGCCACCACTCCAGCCTCTGCTCTGCTCTCCTGCAGCCTTGCAGCCATGCCACTGTGTCACGCCCAGAGCACTGTGGGAAGCTCTTTATATAGAGTCAACAGCCACATATTGCCCACAGGTGTGCAGTGAGCTAGTCAACCAGGGTCAGGTGAGAATCCTGGCCACAGGAACTCTCATTTTATCCACACTCCACCCCTCCAGGATTCTCGCCTCTCAATATATGTGCCCTCAGTCCTCTGCAATGGTCTGTGTGCAAGGAAGCTCGAACATTGTTCTCCAGCCTCTCCAGCAAAAAGTCTTGAGGCAGACACACAGGCCAGACTCATGGCTCTGTCTCTGACCTCTGCCTCTTTAGTCTTAATGGCTTGAACTGCTGCACTGGTTTCAGTTGTTGCCATAGCTCCAGTAAGATCCTATTTGGCTTCCTGTCTAATTTCCTTCCATCTACTCCTGCCCGTATTAAATCAACTCATATCTGGGTCCTCGTAACCTTCATGGGGCCCCTTAAATTCTTCTTGTGAGTCACCTTGCATTTTGTAATTGCTGCCTCAAGACAGGCTGCACTGTCAGGGAAAACAGCTTTCCCATCTCTGATCCCTAAAGAACAATTCAATCCACTCCTAAGTCCCACAGCCACCAGCTCAGCCTGAATATAGGGGCAGACCATAGAGTGCTCCACAACCTGGAGAGGGGGCTGCTCCTCTCCTTGGAGAACCTTCAGCTGCTGGGTCTTTATTTTCTTTACAACCACTGGGCGTGCTTTCAATACAGGAGGGGCCAGTGCCTCTGGCACCACCCCTTCATCCTTCCCCAGCTCTTCCACTTCTGGGGCTGATGGCACCTTTCTCTCCACTCCCCCATGTGCCTCCTCTGTTACAGTGCCTCGCAACAATGCTAGCTCAGTCTTCAGAAGCTCTCTTATCTTCACCTCAATGCTTCACAGCTGACATTCTCATGCCACCTCCACCTGTGCTTCCCTCAGGAGTTCGTCTTTTTCCTTGATGTCCTCTTCCTCCTTCAGAACACCTGGCAGCACCGCTGTCTCATTCTTTGAAGAACTGTTTACCTCTCCAATGGCACTTTGCTGCTGGCGTTCTTGTGCTGCCTCCTCTTGCATCAATACCATCTCCTTCCTCAGGGAATCCACAGAAGTTTGCAGCTTGTGTTCTCATTCTGCCATTTCTTGGGTCTCTTCTGCAGACCTTTTTAATACTGTGAGAAGCAGCCAACCCACAGTCCCTGCTGCCTCACTGGCACTCTGATTCTCGAAGGATATACTTACTATACCAAGGGCCACCCCTACTGCCTCAGGTGTCACCTCCACTTGCCTCCAGTCCTGGGGTGGGGCCCAGTCCTCTAGGAGGCAAGCAGCCTCAGACCACATACCCATTGGGGGACAATTCACTGTTTCCCCATTCACAGGGGCAGCCTGCTGAAGCACCCCTCCCATAAGGGCAGCCTGTCCTTTTCCTTGGTCAACAATGAATCCTGCTGACTACGCCAATTGTCTTGCCAGTGGGTTTCAGCCTCAGACAAGTTTGCTATGGATTCAGTGTGACCAAGGAAATTGACAGCAAAATGTTCTTGGCGTGAAAAGCTGTCCTCTGGGCCTCTCTGCACAGTCATCCCACACCACCATCCTTTGGGCCTCTGTCCTCAGAGCTGCCACCACTCCAACCTCTGCTCTTCTCTCCTGCAGCCTTGCAGCTGTGCCACCGTGTTGCACCCAGAGTACTGGGCGGAGCTCTTTATATAGAGTCAACAGCCATGTATTGCCCACAGGTGTGCAGTCAGCTATTCAACCAGGGCCAGGTGAGAATCCTTGGCCACAGGAACTCTCATTTTATCCGCAAGGGCTTAGGGGTGTGGACTTATTAAGTGGTCTTAGAATGTTCATCCTTGATGAGACATTAAGTCCCTGTGGGTAAAATTGTAACATTTCCAGAATATCTCGCCTGGCTTTAGTGCATTTGCATATCCTCAGGGGTGGAGAGAAGTTCATCTCCATATCAATGGGTAATTACCTGGGCAATCTAGGGTGTGTCTGAACCTGAGAGGTTAAAGGGAGGGGCTGGCGCTTCTTCCGGAGCAGGGAAGAGAGGCGACTACAGTTTGTAAGCAATAAACAGGTTTTAAACTTCATTTCTCCCTTTAACCCATTTCGATTTTTAGAGGTATTTTGCCCCGGGATTTCCTCTCCCCGGACTTAAGTCCCTTTTCTCATTATCCTCTAGGTAATCTTGCAAAATTAATATAAGAAATTTATTGGAGATTTTTTTCCCCAGAATAGCAGCTTTTGGTCTGGGAGCATATCAATCATCAATCAAGACTGCCTGCCCTACCCTCAAGGTGGGCCAAGTTATTGTCTGTTTGCTAAAGAGTTTAAAAAGGCAATCTAAGATGGAATCTTTCTTGTTTTTACTATGTTGTTTATGGCTGGGCTTGCTTGCCATTATTAATTGCCCAGGTTGCAAATCACCTGATCAGGTCTGAAGGAGGAAAAACAGCATATAGGCCTGGGCCTTTTAGCATGCTAAAGTGAATCCTACACATGATTACAAATGATTAGCATAATAAAAACATGGGTTATGCTGAGATACTTTCCTTTGCTGGGGAATATTAACTGATTTAACTGAAGAATGACTCCAGAGCTTAATGTTTAGCCCGAAGTTTTGGTAGGGAGTTTCTTTGCATATAGTTACATTGCTTTGACTGTAAATATCCTGCCTTGCTTTTTCTGAAGGCCTTAACCCTACTCTGTCTAAGCCCATGGTCCCTGTCTCAATGGAACATTTCCCAACAATTAAATTTGTAATGAAAATTTGTAATAATAAGTTAAAATGTACTAATGATGAACTTGTAACATTTTTGGTGGGGGCATAAGTACTTTTGTACTTATATAAAAATTCATTTCAGAAGAAATAAACGTGCAGATCTCATTGCAATCTAATTAAATTAGAAGCTCTGGAGCTGCAGCCTAGACATCAGACTTTTTTTACGTTTCCTGTAACCCCAGGGCAAAATACCTCTAAAACCAAAATCAGTCAAAGGGAGAAATAAAGTTTAAAATCCGTTTACTGCTTACAAACTGCAGTCCGGGGCCATCTCTTTCCTTCTGGGGCAGAAGCAAGCAAGCCTCCCCCTAACCTCTCAGGTTCAGATAAGCCCTCCGTTGCCCAGGTAATTACTCATTGATATGGAGATGACCTTCTCTCCACCCCAGTTGATATGCAGATGCATTAAAGCCAGGTGAGATATTCTGGAAATATTACAATTTTACCCACAGTTTCCCCAGATTGTTCTAATTGAAACCAAGTCTGAGATAGAACCATGGGCCTTACATCTGAAGGAGACCTCCTGGTTCAGCTGTGGCCCAGCAGAGCTCATCTGGATGGAGTTCTACACAGAGTACTAAATGGGCTGTGTTTCCCTGCCTCTCCCTGCATATAGGGACTAACGGGCTGGGTGGTGGCTCCAGTAATCATATATTTGAGATTATGGCCAAATAGCTTTACATCTTACCACAATCAGCAGCAGGCAGACTTATTAGGAAGTAGATGGTTAAAATAATCAAGGTAAGAGGCAAGTGAGGGCTTAAACTGGGTTAGGATAGCAGTGGGAGGCTTGGCAGAGACAGATCCTACACAGCTGGCACTGGAGCAGATGAGGCAGGTGAAGGAGTTAGAGCAAAATCCTGGAACGTATGTGGTCTGCTGGGGAGGAGATCTAACCCTACAGAGCCCCTGGGTGCCTGCCTGCTGGTGTCAACCCCCACAGTCTTGCTGACAGTGATAAAGGCAGGAAACTTTGGTTTGCTACTAGGAGATTCAGGTGCTTACAGGGCTCTTTGGAATAAGGTGCTACAGCCGATTTGCTATTGGGCCAAAGGAAACAAAAATTGAGTAGGAGAGAGAAAACTCAGGAAAGGTATATAGCAAAAGGGATCCAGCAGCAGAATATAATGATCCCTTTATGGCCCAACATCATGAGGACTTCAAGGGAAGAGTAACATAGTGTGTGGCATGATTGGTGGGGCAACAAAGAGCCCCCGCTCATAAATGTCCTTCTCACCCTGGCTCCCTGTTGCCTGTAATCCCACTATTAGGTGAATTCCACTTGGGTTATTAGGCATTGCCCATTCATTGTTCTCCTCTTCTAAAATGCAGACTCCTGAAAGAAACAACACTTTGATTCAGCAATAGTTTAATGGAATTAGTTCATGGCTTATTCGACCCATCAGAATGCCAACTCTGTGCTTGGTATTGCACTAGGGACTGTGATATAATGGAAAGAAGGCCTCATGAAGTGGCTAAGAAGACTCGATTCCCTTCAGAGGTACCTACTGAACACCTCCTATCCACTGACAGATTGCTGGTGCTGAGATGGAGGAAAACAGGAAAATGCATGACACTGTCACCATCCTCAAGGAGCTTTTAGCCTTACTGGGGGATTCCAAGCACACAAAAGGCAGAACAAGCAACCGCTTACTAAACTGCTAATACAGTCAAGGGCCACTGTGAAGAGTGGAGCTATGAGCCTGCACGTCAAAAAGTCTTTTCAGAAGTTCTCATGATTGAACCACACTAGCCCTTTTCATTAGGGAGCCTGGAAAATAAGCTATTATAACCCCACTGATTTCTAAACATTAACATGGGTGTGACCTCCGAGTTCCGAGGCCTCACATTAGTTTCTACCATACACCCTATAGCTTTGGCTAGGCTGAGCACTACTGAAAAGGAGTTATTCATTAAGCATTTATATGGTGCTCAGGGCCCACCCACCTTTCCTGCCTGTGCCCCCAGCTCTGGCCACTTGCCATGTCTTGGTGGTTTCATATTTACTAAACACCCACAAGATACATGGTTTCAGCTGATGGCAGTCATGCTCACAAGGTACCCTCATGAAAAAAGCCTCACCAGCTACTGTCACTGGGAAGGGTGGACTGTGACAGCCACCCAACTGGAGTAAGAAGCAAGATTTAGGAACTGAGGAACGGGTGTGGCTCAGAAACCAGGCATCAAGCAGGACCAGACAGAGTGATATTGCCAAATCTTGAGCAGTTGTGCCTTTCTATGAAACTATCATTGGTAAATTGTGTTATCCTGGAAACACATTCCAGGCCTGAGATCCTTAGGGGTGGGATCAAAAGCCCAGGAGGAAAGAGAAATGAGGAATGTGGGCTAGTGCAGGAACCAAACCAGCATGTGACCTGGAGCAGGGGCAGACTCGTTGGCACCAGGGATCAGGAAAGAGGGAGGCAGGACCGAGGATCACATTTGGGGTTGCCAAGGAAGAGCAGACCCAGTTATCCAAGGCCGGGCACTGAGGTGCCCTGAGACTGGGAGCAGGAGTGTGCAAAGCAGGGCAAGAGATAAAGATGAGGGTTTAAAACTAGGGAGTTAATTGGCATCAACAGACTAAACAAAATATTGGAACAGTTGTTGCCTCTGGTGCTAGGGGAGGCTGACCAGGCTGAAACACGGGGAATTGCTGAGAGGATACAAAGGTGAATGTTTTCTATCTTGAAAGAACTGTGGGTTACATGGTATCCGTTTGTAAAAAGTTATTGAATTGTATTTTTAGGATTTGTGCATCTCAATGTATGTAAATTTTACTTTAAAAAATTGTACACAAATTGAATTCTAGTTAGGTTTAATTTTAGCAGCACTATGGATTAGCAATTCTGAAACAATAATCTGTATATTCTTGAGCTTGAAGTTAGTGAGGGCCAGATTTTCAAATTACTGGGGAAAGAAATGACAAATATGGAAAAGGGTTTGTTGCATTGCAATTGGAGTTATTGGCATAACTCTATATATATGTCTAATACATATCTATATGTAGGTCTCCAATATATTCCTAATATATATCTGTGCCTCTATATTTATCTTTATGCATGTATGTAATTCCGTCTGCTAAGAGGACCTAGAAGTAATGACACACCATTAGGAATGAGCATATTTAGTACCCAGATCTTGGTTTCTAAACACCATTTCCCACTGAAGAGTCCTTGAGAAATGGCTTATTCCAGGGCCGAGGGCAGGAAAAGTAAAGGAGGAACCTGGAGCATCTTGTGACAAAACGGAAAGAAGTGCTTGAAGAATCATGGGAATGTACTGAAAAGACTCCAAAATCAGGGCTTCCTGATGACAGGGCTCCTGCTGGCCAAATCTGGAAGACAATCTGAACATTAAAATAAATAATATTTGTAATGTATTATACCCCATTGAATAAAATAAGAATACATATGATACAAATAGATATATGTAAAATAAGTAAATGGAGGCGAAGGGAAACCTCTTCATTATAATAGAATGCCAAAGGTCAAGTAGAAAGTCATCAATGGATACTAAAACTGAGGGGTAAAAGTTTTGAAAGTTTGATTAAAAAAAAGGATAATTACAGAGTTGCAAAGTATGCACCCTGCCAAATCATTTACTGATTAAAAATAATTTCATAGTCAAGCAAGTTAGTTGACTTCACAGTTAATCAAGTCATCAAACCTAAAATCCCTGTATTGGTATAAGCCAATATCCAGTATCATGTGCCTCTGGTCAGGATGCTTGGGGAAAGACACATCCTCAGTTCTGTGATGTTCCTGCCCCAAATATATAACCTGATTCTAATCATGAGAAAAAATAACACAAACCCAGATTGAAAGACATTGTACAAAATAATTGGCTTGTACTTTTGAAGTTTTAGGGTCAAGAAACACAAAGAAAAGCTGAAGAAATGTTCGAGAATAAAGGAAATAAATAGACTGACAACTAGAGGCTATGCACGATCTTGGATTTGATCCTGGATTCAGCGAGGAAAGAAAAGTAAGGACATTTTTGGGACAATGGATGAAATACTATTACATCCATCCTTAATTTCCTGACTGTGTTAACTGTACTGTGGTTATGTAAGAGAATGTCTTCCCAGAAAATGCACTCTGGAGTATTTAAGGGTAAAGGGGAATCACGTCCTCAACTTACTCTTAAATGGAAGAGGGAAGTGGGAAAGAAAGCAAGAGAGAATGGTGAAGAAAATAAGGCAAAAATGCAAACAAATGGATCAAAGCTTGTAGGAGCTCCTTGTACTGTTCTTACAATTATTCTTCAAAACTGAAATTACATCAAAATAAAAAGATTCTCCCCAAAGCCAAGCAAAACAAACAACCTATGGGTGTGGTCAGGAGCCAGGCAACACTCTGTCACCAGCCGCCAGGGGGCCTGTGCTTCCTGCCCGGGCTGGAGCTGCCCCCAAATACAGATATTCCGGGGCCTGGGGGAGGGGAGAAGTGGCCACCCTACAGGGCAGCCGAAGTTAGTTGGAAAATGTGTTATGTAAATTCTGTCAGCAACTAGACCACAAACTATGGCATAGTTCCTGGTAGAGCCCATCATGTCCTACAGCAGAGAGGACTTACAGCTGTTTTGTGTCAGATGATTCATAGATAACTGGCAGCAAGCAGAAGAATCATTGGTAAATGTGTGTATTGTGTTTGAATTTCATCTCTTCATAAAACTAATTATCGGTTGTCTTCTGCTTTGATAACAACTCATCCAGTCATAGAAATGGGTTTGCATTTTTGCAAGGAGGCTTGGATTTTTTAAATCTGGTAAAAGGGTTTACCGGTACAAGTTTAAGGTAAAATCAGTTAAGGTTTTCTCATTTAGTGTGAATGGTAATAAAGGCATAAGCTTTCCCTAAACAATTCCTTTCCAAAGAGAAGAGTATGTTTAAATAGAGTTCATTACTATCTCTTGTGTGGCCATTTTCCAATGCTTGGCCTTTTGCCACAGTTCAAGAGCATGGAGATTTCTTTTTCTCTGTCATCTTTTTGGCTAGAGGTTTCGAGAATCTCTGAATTGCTTAAATTCCTCCAGTTTGCCCCCAGAAGCTAAACAGTCAAACTGAATGCCCCACAAATCAAAGACCAATTAGCTGAAAGTAAGACAGGCTTCTTCACACAACCCCTAGGTGCGGATCAACTGCCTTTTCTCAAAAGAAGAGGTAGCCGCTCGGCTAAATCAATCCCACTAGGCAAGTTCTTCCTAGCCTCAGACTCACACCTCCCAGGGTGACTGCAGTGCTGGGGACGGTGACAACCCAGAACTCACCTCCCTGTCCCTCTGCGCACCTGTGGGGAGTGTTTCCAACTCCCACCCCGGCTCAGGCGGGCCAGTGCAGTGGCCCTGGCAGCACCTGGCTGACATTAGAGGAGGCACTGTCCCAGGACGGCCTGGAAAACACGGCTCATTAGAGCTGGGCTGACTCATCGGGGTGTGGAGGCTGTTGGGCCACATTCTTGCAACATAACAATCAAACAGAATACTGGCAGAGGAAACCTAGACTGTGGATTCTGTAAAACTTTTTCAAGGCTAGTTCTTAAAGGAATTTACCAGCTCTGTGAGAGGGAAATAAAACAGTCTCAGCAACAAACTCAGGCCGGTCAGAACCATACAAGGTCCAGTTAGACAGCAAAACTGAAGAGGCCTCTTGAAAGGCAAATCCTTTCTGGGTCTAAAGGCTTGGGGATTGGGAGGGCATGAACCTTTAGTTATGACAAAGGCTAAAGATCAGGGAAAAGCAATTGGGAAGTGACCTCTCACCGGGAGTCTCAGCAAGTCTCATATGAGTCTTTGGTCTCCAGTTTCAACTACCCTTGGCCTTGAACTCCTGACTGGACAGAATTTACCAAAGCAAAATGTAGCCTGCGCACCCCCAGGTACCCCGGCAGAGGGGCGCTTTGGAACTGAGATCTGCTTCCAGGCACACTTAGATCAGACTTCTGAAACTGGAAGATGAATATCCCGTTTATTAGGGATCAATAGCATCGGAGAGACAGGTTTTCTGGGAACCTGAAGTCTCACACAGACAAGTTGAGGCAGGTCTAACATTCCCTGGTAGCACAAAACCATTTATTTCAGGGTGATCTGAAAAAGCACAGTTGGCCTTGGAGACCAAACTAAGTGTTCACCCTTAAGAGTAAATGCTTCCCACAGATCAAGTGGTGGGAGCCTGCAAGAAGCAAAGGATATGGAGACTAACACACTGGTGTGATGACCACACCTGTCTGCAGTGTGGACACCAGCCCAACAGGACGTCTTGAGACTGGAGCTTAAGAAGCTATGAGACACTAGATTTCATTCTTATGATAGAAGCATGGGGAGGTGCTCTCTGCCTCTGCCCTTTACTTATTTTTCTCCCACTTCCTGAGCCGGGCTGGGAAGAGACGAAAAGAAAAATGTGAAAGGAATGAGAAACCCAGAAGGACAAGACAAGCTCCTTCCATCCGTCGACAGGTTTCTGTTTTGTTCCTGTAGTTGTGGAGCCAGGGCCTGGAATGGCTGGTCTGCCTCACTCACATTCTGGTCATTTTCTCTCCAAGGTAAAGATGACCAGCACCTCTGTACGGTCTTGTGAACGTGTCAATGGCAGGAAGGAGGGCCACAATCCAAAAGTGGTTGTGGATGCATCATTGCTTCCAGAAAAATATGTCAAAATGCATGCTTCTCTGAAGGTCGTCAGATGCCCTCCACACACAGTATATTTCACTGCATTATGGGACACAGAAGGGAGGGGAACTAACATTTGTTGTGGGCCAGCTAAGTGTGCTGGATGCCTTAGTTATGTTCTCACTTAATCCCCAATGACTTGGAGGCTGATGACATTATACCCATTTGACAGCTGAGAAAACTGGGGCTGTGTACGTGGTAAGGTTCCAGCTACCAGACCTTAGGTAACAGACAGAGTTAGCATTTGAATGCATGTTGGTACATGCAAAAGCCTACATGCTTTCCATAGGACCATGCATACTGTGCTTTGTCACTGCTGGTCACCCAGCACTCCTTAAATCTTCTGTGATTTTTTTTGAAGATTGCCAGGAGTGATTGTGAAATATTCATGATTTGATTTTCATCTTTTAAATATATTTTATTTAAATCTTGTATTTTAAATATATTTGATTTGAATTTTATTTTTTTAGATTTGCTCAGATTTCACTTTTTCAATATATTTAAAACCATTTTTAAAAACTATAATTAAAAACACAAACACTTGCTGGGTTAGCTACCAAATTATAACACAATGGAAAACACTGGCACATATTTTGCTAAAAAATATCTGAGCAAATCTTGGGTCTCCTTTCTTCTCTCTCTCACTCTTTCCCTCTGCTAACAAGGAGTTGAAGTATAATTTACCTATAGTAAAATGCACAGTTCTTAAGTATATAGCTTATGAATTGTCACACATATATACTCCAAATAACCACACGTATATCAGTATATACACATGTCAAGGACTCCAGCAAGTTCCCTTGTGCCCCATTCAAGTCACTAGCCCTTGTCCCCGCATCACTAGTCTGACGCTATCACTGTAGACTAGTTAGCCATATGCCATTGATTAGAAAGGTTATGGGTATGCCCTGGATTTTTATGTCTGTCCCAAGAACACAGTGCTCAGTCAACGCCACATGAGCTCAGAAGCATCTATTTGGTCTATGCTCTTGTGAGGCCTCAGTGGGATTTCATAAGCCCGTGTATAACCTGTCACATGACAATAAAAACAGTGTTAGGTATTTCCAGTGTGGGAGAATATATTTGTAAACAACTCATCTGAAAATGGGTTAACATCCAAAATATATTAAAACTTATACACCTCCACACCAAAAAATAAAATAAAATAAAATAACCCGATTAAAAAATGGACAGAGGACCTGAACAGACACTTCTCCTAAAAAGAAATACAGATGGCCAACAGGCACAAGAAAACACGCTCTGCATCACTAATTATCAGGGGAATTGAAATTAAAACCACAATGAGATATCACCTCACACCAGTTAGGATGGCCAACATCCAAAAGACAAGAAATAACAAATGCTGGCAAGGATATGGAGAAAGAGGAAACCTCCTACACTGTTGGTGGGAATGTAAAATGGCTCAGCCATTGGGGAAAGCAGTATGGAGGTTCCTCAAAAAACTAAAAATAGAAATACCATTTGACCCAGGAATTCCACTCCTAAGAATTTACCCAAAGAAAACAACTTCTCAGATTCAAAAAGACATATGCACCCCTATGTTTATCACAGCACTATTTACAACAGATGAATGGATGAAGTAGATATGGTACGTATACACAATGGAATATTATTCAGCCATAAAAAGAAAAGATATCCTGCCATTTGCAACAACATGGGTGGATCTAAAGGGTATTATGCTCAGTGAAATAAGGTAGGTAGAGAAAGACAAATACTGTATGATGTCACCTATTTGTGGAGTATAAAAACAAAACAAAACAGAAGGAACAAAATAGCAGTAGACTCAGATACGGAGAAGAGACTAGGGGTTACCAAGGGGGAGGGGTTGGGGCAGTATTGGGGGGGAGGGGGAATAAAGGACACAATAATGAGCAATCACAATGTGAGCTGGTCACAGGGATGGTAGCACAGCATGAAGAATATAGTCAATGATTCCATAACATCTTTCTATGCTGATAGATAGTAATCGCACTAGAGGGGGTGAGGATTTAATAATATGCATAACTGTTGAACCACTGTGTCATACATCTGAAATGAATATAAGATTGTCTATTAGTGATATTTCAAAAAAAAATAAAGCATTAAGTATTTCATGTCTGACTTTTGTATCTAGGACAAGAAAGTCAAGTCTTGATGATACAATTTGGAAATTAAAAAATGTCTGGTATTCCTTTTTCAACTCCTAGATCAGTTTAAGCAATAGGTAACAAGGCAAGCTTTCTTTTTTTATTTGTTTACTCTTTGCAACTAAAGTAACATGTGGAAGTAAATTAAATGATCAGCTTGATATAAAATTGCAATTGTTATACCCATATTAATTATTTTGAATTTTGGTCAGTAATTTTTCCTCATAGATTCACTTTAAAAGTGAATGCTAAAAAAGTTTTAACTTAAAATTTATACAAATACATTATTTTTTCATATTTTAAAGTTAGGATTCATATAAGAGCTGTCTGAAAAATGTATACTACTAAAAGTTTCAACCCACATCCCAGGACATAATTTATCTGGGCAAAGAGACTTGATACTCCTTAAAGTAGCTAAATTCTCTCTTCTTGGCATGTGGTTTATCTCAGTCTTACATTCTTCTGGGCTGCCCTTGTTCTTTTCCTATCCAGTTTGAAGCACTTTCTGTATTTGTGGGAACAGTGGAAACAAAGAAATTAATACTCCACCACCTTCACCAGGAGAGCCTTACCTGTGTCCTTCCTTGCAAGCTTGGTTTTAAAAATCCCCTTTCGGAATGTGCGCGCGCGCGCGCGCGCGCGTGTGTGTGTGTGTGTGTGTGTGTGTGTGTGTGTGTGTGTGTAATTAACAACATTGGGGTTTGTCATTCTTGTTACCTGTAGGTAAAAAGTAACTTTCTATTGTTAAAAAAAAAGGGTGAGACTGTTCTCAAAAGTCATTTCTGAAATGAAGCAGGGGAGGAAGGCACAGCATGAGGGCCGTGAGTCATTAGAAGGCAGCTTGGAGGAGCACGGGGCTGTGGGTGTGGACTGGGGAAGCCTTGCTTAATCCTCACAGGGCTCAGATCAACAAGCTAAGTGAGACACTGTGCCCTTCCATCGTGAGGAGAAGGGGCTAGTGAGAGGTCCAGGGGAGACCGATGTATGTACGGAATGGCAGTCAGCCAGGGGCTCTTAGAGGTACAGGTGGAAGGCAAACAAGTCCTGGGATATTTCCTGGAGCCACTCAGCTGCTGGAAAAATGAGGTTCAGAAACTTGCTTGAACTGTCTGAAACTGGACCCAGAATAGACCAACCTTAACAGTTGTACAGGTGACTTGTGTGGGTAACACACACTGCAGGCCCATTGAACAGGGACACGAACCAGACTGGGAAGAGGCAGGACTCTGAAGGTGGGAAGTTGGAGCAGAAGGGCAACTCTACAGTCAATGCAGAGGCCTGACATCCTGAACAGGATCACCAGGTTCCCAACCTGGATTACATTCAAGCAATTGCAGAGCAGAAGAGCCATGGGGCAGCCAAGAGGTCCTAATCAAAGTGAAAACTAAGAGAAGTTTCCAAAAGAGGCTGCCCAGCACACAGTCAGGTGATTAGGGCAGCCCAGTTCTGCTCCTGCGGGAACTGGGGACTGTGACTCTAGCATCCAACCCCGCAGGCAGTGTGTGAGTGGGAGGGTGATTTTTCTAGATAAAACCTAGACCATGTCCCATTGCAGCTTCTAAGAAGGATTTAGGGAAATGGGACCTTGAGATTCCCAGGTCTACTTGTATCAAAGTAAGACATCACCAGTGATTTTCTCTGTTTTGCTGTGATTAACTGCTCCATCATTTGCTACCTTTGCTATCTTCTGTCTCTCAGGAAGTGGCAGTATATTGCAACCATTGACAGTGGTCAAGAAATCAGATTGCCTGGCTTCATATTCCAGCTTTGTCACTTACTGCATGAACTTGGCCAAAATTTTTAATGTTCCTGTGTTTCTACTTCTTTATCTGTAAAGTTAGAGTAATGATAGGACCCACTCATGAGGTGAATATGCTCAAATGAAATGCATGTAAAGCACTGGCACAGGTTAAGGGTTCCATAAATGTTTGCCTGTGCTGATGGTGAGGGTAGAAATAATAGGAGCAGAGGAGTAATGCCACGAACAAACCAAATAGCAGTCTTGCCCTTGTTTCAGAGATGGGAGAGTAGGAGCGCCGGGAAATGGTGCCCTACTTGGGGCACCAGAGGGATCTGGGAGGAAGAGCTTCCTTCCAGAGTTCATCTCTGGAGGCCTCATCACCCCAGGTCATTCCCTTAAGCCTGCCCACGGCTCTGAAAGTCGTCCCTTCCTTCAGTATCTGCAAAGGAGTCATCTCAGTGGATCCTTCTTCCTGCTGGGACCCTGACTGATCTGGTACCTCATGGCAGTTGTGGGCCTTTCCAGCAGTATTTGGTGCTGGTCCTCTAACCAGCCCCGTCCCTCAACCTCAGCCCTGGCTGTGGGCGCCAGCGTCTTCCCAAGCACCTGAGTATGACTTTCAGTCATCCCTGACTGGTTCTCCCCTCCTCTCCCGGAGCCCCCACAACCCAGCAAGTCCCCACACCCTAAGACTTTGCCCACAGAATCCCTCATGTCCTGCGTCTCCTTTCCCTTCCCACGGCTTCTCCTTCCCCTCTAGATCTTTCTTGCTGCCCACTTGAGCTATGACAAGAGCACCCTAACTAGACTCCTGGCCTCCAGGCTCCTCCTCTGCACCCCTAATTCAGCCTGTGATTCACTTTCTAACACTGGCGCGTTCAAACTTTCTGGGCCATTACAATAAGAAATACATTTTACTTCACAACTCACTACTTCCTCGGCGATCTTTGGTGTCCTGCGCCTTACATTGCTTAACTGGAAGAACCAGAACACCAAATCTGTGCCTGATTACACTGATACTCTGAATTCATTAACCTAAATATATTTCCAGATGAGAGGCTTGAGATGCAGCTTCAACGACTGATGATGTGTGAACAGCCGGGGGGAAGTGAGCGTTACTGTCATCTTTCATCCCGAGGGCCTTGGAGTCATGGGAGCTCAGCCATATGGCTCAACATGAACTATAAATTGTCACGAGATTGTTTCCCCTTACGCAGAGGGAGGAACAGCACCGTTATTATTTCCCTTTTCATGTGCTCTCTTCCAGATATATCATAAGCATCTTGGTCTCTCTACTGCCCAAGGTGCTCAGCAGACGGGTGGCGTCACTCAAGGAGCAGCCGGTATGAGGAGGAAGCTGCGTCTTACGCTGGAACTGCGGGGGTCTATGTGGGTCCCTCTGTAGTTCTGGCAGCCCCGCCATGGGTGGGAGAAGCTGGCTGTGGTCCCTTTGGAGCATCACACTCGTGGGGGTGAACAAGGGCATTTGAGGGCCAGGAAGAGGGTGTAGAACTATTTCTCTCTGTAAACTCCCCATAAGCATGTATTCAGAATGCATGGCTCCTAGCTAGTCAGTCCACACTTATCAAAAGCCCCTCTGAGGGAAGGCAGGTCGTCAGTTCCACTTTTGAGGCTCCTACTATACTTCTAAAAATGTTCAAATAGCTAAACAAGATTTAAAAGTCATAGTGTATTTTAATGTTTATGTTTTAAGAATTAAAATTGATAAATACAATCTTCTTT
Source organism: Phataginus tricuspis (assembly GCA_029783875.1). Taxonomy (NCBI): domain Eukaryota; kingdom Metazoa; phylum Chordata; class Mammalia; order Pholidota; family Manidae; genus Phataginus; species Phataginus tricuspis. The sequence goes on along the minus strand of JAQQAC010026072.1, from coordinate 46,384,885 downwards.
CCCTCCTGCAAGTACAACTTTGTGTCTGAATTTATAACCTCATTTGCAGATAGCACAAAAATCTAAAATTGAGGCTCTTTATAAATATGGGGGCTGGATCTCTGGCCCCCAATCCAAACCAGGGTCCCCCCTTGTTCCCTCCCAGGCCCTGATGCACTGAGGACTGAACCACAGCTCATTATGGCTTTGACTAATGCCAGATGGTCCACCGCTTCCGTTCAACCACAGAGGCTCCTTTCACTTCAAATCAAGCCTGGAGCTTTGATCTGCTCTGAGGGGCTACACCCAGTTTCAAGACTCTGTCCTTGTCTGAAGCAAGTCTGAGCTGTGAGAGCCTTTACTGCCAACTCAGCCAATAAAACGTGCTGCTTGGCTTGTGTTCTATCTGTGATTTCCCCACATGTGCTAAACTGTGAGAACGCCCTATTTCTAAATGCTTAGACACGCTCACCTATAGCAACAGAAAAAAGAAGAGAGAACCTAGAGAGACTGTTTTGCTTGGGCGCATGACAAATGCCTCTAAACCCACTGAGCCAGGAATAGGAGGTGCCCTGACATCCAAACACAGAAGCACATGATTTGATTTCCACTGTGATAATATGAGGAACTGCCACCACCCTATTTTAAAAACAGCCAGAGAGACCTAACCGAAAACATTAACACATCTATTCTACAAGATTTTGGCTTTTGGGGAACAATGGTCAGAGGGACTCATTCCTTTGGAATCACCTGAGTTCACTAACTCAGTGAGTTCACTAACATTTTGCAAATATAAAGAGGTGGCGAGGAAGGAAAAGTGAGGCAGTCAGACTTTCTAATGAACTTGTAACCTGGAAATTACTGATGTGTCAAGAGGCTACCCTCAAAAAAGCAGATAAGCAGATGAGAAAGAGCAGAAGGAATAACACAGAATCTATAATATCATTAAAGGAATACAAACATTTTTTTCATGTCAATCTCATCTTAATTATAAAGAGGTACAAATATAATGATGTAGCTGCCATTACTGTGTTTTTTGGCAAACAGGTGTGTAATTATGTTTCATGGCAAAGGGAAAACACTTAGAAAAAATAAGCATTTTTTAATCCCAAGGGGAAAAAAAGACAAGTGGAAGGAACACTTTCTTTCCAGACCTAATCACACTTACATTTGAAGATGTAGTGCACCTCTAAACATATTTTTTTTAGACAGCTTCTGCCCCCCGATTAATGCTAAAGAACAGAGAGGGTCCCTCTGTTCATTCTGGGTGTTACCTCTTGAAAGAAGAGAAAATTACAAAGGAAGTTCTACATCCATCATTAATGACAGGGCTTCGGAAATCTTGTCACACAAACTCTGGTGTATATTTCTAAAGGAAAAAATGACCGTTGCCTTCCTTTTTCTTTTCTTTTTTTCTTTTTGCCTTTAAGAGTGAAAATTCTGGTATAGCTTTTACATGAATTCTGGGGAATTTGATCCAGTTCCTTTGCCCATGCCCACATGCTTTGCCACCCTCTCTATCACCAGCTAAAAATTGTTTCCCCCATTCCTTATTATCAGGAACGCTAGCTCCAGTGACTCCTTCCTTCATGTCTGAGAAGAAGAGATCCCATTCAATCATTTAGTCACTTTATTCAGCATGTATTCATCCAGTCCCTGGTGTATTACTGGGCACTGGGGATAAAACAGTGACCAAAAGACAGAGCCTTGGACTAGCAGTAAGAGTGACACCAGTAAATGTAAAATGACTCTGCGTTGTGTCTGTTCTTTCCAAGAACACCCCCTTGTTCTTAATTCATCCCTTCTCTCCATGCATACCAGCTGCTTCTCTCCTCCATCTTCAGGCTCTTCCTGTTTACCTGCTCCTTCGTCAGCAATGGGCAATTGTTCCTCCCTTAATCCTACCTCCAGACATCCTGAAGGAATAGTTTTATACTTCTAAACCTTCTTTTCAGCCACCAGACCATGTGAGTTGGTTCCCACCCACACCATACTACTGAAAATGCTCTTTTAAGATGGTCAAGAAGGACCTCCCCATTACCAATCTCAGGGCAACCTTTCTTGTTGCCCGACCTCTCCGCAGGATCTAGCAACCCCGACTGCCTCCGTCTGTGAGGGTCCTTCCCTGTCAGACAGCGCTCTCCTCCTCCCTACTCCGCCGAGGGACTGGTGGTCCCAGGGTTCCATCCTCAGGCCCCCTTCTGTCTTCTGTTCATTCTAGGAGATGGCATTCACTTCCCAGGCCTCCACACGCTCTAATCACAGTTCAGTTTGAGTCTCTCCTGAGCTCAGACCCCAATTTACATCTCAGCCTTTATACTCGGATGCCCTGTTGAGGATCTGCAAAACAGAACTCTTTGTTTTTCCTACCAACCCTTGGCTTCTCTATCACAATCAATAACATCACTTCCCCTTCAGACGCCCAAGTCAGAAGCCTCCAAGTTGTCTGTGGCTACACTTTTTCCCTCATTCAGGCATTCTATCTGCCATCAAGTCCCATTGGAGTCCACACCTAAAATGCTTATCCCAACCAGAGATGGCAAATAGGATTCATCTGATGTACTGACTTAGACTGACTAGTAGTGACTGCCTGGGGCGCTGTGTTGAGAAAGATGCTGAGGCAGCATCTCAACTGTGATCAGCTCTCAGTTCTGCTTTGGGTGGTACTACACATGCCAGGCAGTTGCTGTCCAGCTCTAAGCCTTCCCTTCCTGTGCTGCTCTGGAATCTCAGAGTATCACAACAGCCTCTTACAGGTTGTCTCTTCTCCAATTCATCACTCATCTAGCCCTTGCTTTATCCCTCTAAAGCAAAGACCTATCTAATCATGTCTGTTTAAAAAGCCTCTCTCATGCTAGGATAAAACATGGCATTTAGGCTACTCGGAATCTGAGTGCAGCCCACCTACCTGTCACCATACACCCATGTGCTCCCAGTCAGGCAGCACAGCCTCGGGGCCACGGCATGGACTCAGGGCCTCCCTGCCCAGCCCCAGACCCCAGCTCTGCCACTTCCAGGTTGCGGGACCTTTAGCAACTTATTGGATTCTCTGTGCCTCAGTTTTGTCATTGACAAAATGAAGAAGTAATCATCCCTAGATCATGGGGTTGTTATAAGGATTAAATGAGATGAAGGACAGAAAATGCCTAGAAGAGCTCTTGGCATGTAATAAGCCCAATGTAAACATTCATTCCTAAAATAGCCCTCACTGTTTCCCCTGGCCCTGCTCCACCTTCCTCAACTCCCAGGAAGAGTAAATTGTTGCTCGCTCTGTCCTCCCAGAGCATGTGTCAGATTCCCCTACTCCAGCAGTTGTAACACTAGTTAGGTGTCTATGTGTGTGTCTGACCCAGTAACTGAGCGCTCTTGAGAGAAGAGAACATATCTTACTTATCTTTATGTCTTCTACTTCTATTAGTGTGTCTGGAAAATAGACATGTTATGTCTGAATGATGACATGATGAATGAATTGGCAGCAGAAGCAAAATGATCACTGGTTAGGATTAGAGTTGAAATTGTGATTATCTGGAAGGGAGATAATAAATAACAGCTAATTTCTATACCAGTAGCACTCTATGCCAGTTAATCTCTGTGACAGTAATACTATACCAGTAGCAGGTAAATGTTTTTCACGTTCTTATACCAGCATATCACCAGGAATCAATTACCCAGCTCTGACTTCTTCTTTGCCCCCAGGAAGGGCTTTTATTAACTTAAATGTTACAGTGCTCATTTTCGTCTCTATAAATATGAGCTGCACTATTCGTGGTCCAACTCCTCCCCTCCCTCCCATTCTATGCTAGATTTAGAAGAGCAACTTCCTGTTTGACCGGAAGATCCTTGACCTTGGGTCTTGCTGGGACCATAGGCAGGTAGCTCTGAGGGCCCCATGATCGTGAATACCATCGCACATCGCAGCTGATGATACCAAGGGACTTGGAGAGCTTTGATTTACAACTTGGATTAGAAAGAATTCACCCTCTTCTGAAAAATCCCTACCACTGTTTGCTGCCTCATGCTCTAGGTGTGATTTAGAATGTACTTGTAGGCAGTAGACTCCCACAGTTTGTAGTAAACAACCAAATGTAGCTACATGCCCCCAGCCTCTCTTCAAGGTTTATGACCTTGTTTTGCCTTGGTGGGTTCAGAGCACACAGCATGCCCCCCAAAGGTGCAGAGAGGGGACAAATCTCTTCCATGTTCTCCTGTTTTCTGCACAACCAGATCTCCCCAGTCAGACTCACAGAGATATTTTTCTGCTGTCTAGCAGATGCATTGAAAATATGCACAGCATGTTGCCAATGTACAGATCTGGAAGGATATCTGAGCAGGAACCACCCCGCCCGGCCACAGGCCTGCCCAGGCCCATAGTTCTGTTTGCACTGAGAGCACTGCTGCTCTGTCAGGCGATGCTTATCAACAGTGGCAAATGCGCTTCCCAGCTGACCTCCTCTCCTCTGTTTTCTCTACCTAACAGACTGGCAGTTTGCAGAAGATGCACCCAGAGAATGTTTTGACTGTTCCAGTTTTAGTAAAAGGCTGGAGGAAACACATACAATGCAAACCTATGTGCTTTTTGGTGAGATAAAGTATGATTTGGGGGGAGAGAAGAGAACAGAATCTGTTGAAATAAGTGGGAAGAATGACCAGCCCAGAGAATGCAGAGATGGAGGCCAGAATTCATGAGGATTCGCTGGAGATGAAGACCAGAAAATCGTGGACCTGAGCAAGCCCCAGCTGATGGCGGACAGGCTACCTAGCAGAGGAGGAGCAGCTCAACACCAAGTTCCCAGAAAAGACTTCCAGAGAGCAGATTTCCAGGGAGCAGGCCCCCGAGATTCAGTGGGGAAATCCTGGAACGTAAGTGAAACAGTAGTAGCTATGGTGATAACACCGACAACCAGTTCTCTCTGGCTCAAGTCTGGAGCAGCATACAGGGAGGAACCAGCCTCCACAAATCATGTGTTCTCTCGTGAGGCCCCCTCAGGGGCCAGCATTCTGTATCAGGCCTTCTTGGTGGGAAGTGACAGAAACCAGCTTCAACAAGTCTGAGAAGAAAAAGGATTTTAAAAGGCAGAGGTGGAGGGTTGGCGTGACATAAAATCCAAATGCAGAAATGAGACTGGGCCTCTGAAAGGGCCTTGAGGAAGGAATTTAAATACCTCAGATCTATGTGTCTTGTCTCACAGCCACTCACCAACCGACTGGTGGACTCTCAAGGGCACAAATCCCAGCTGCCAGGTGAGAGAATCCAAATGCTCAGCTTGTGTCAACAGTTCTCTCCTGAGTCTATCAACTCCAGCTGGGGTGAGAAGTCATGAAGCACTGTCATGGCCATGGGGAGCCGCCCCGAGAGGATGGCAGGGAGGGGACTTCCGAGGGAAGCAGGCAGAAGGCGTCCAACAGATGTCTATTCTGTCACCGCTCTCTGTGTTGTTCCTCTTCTTCCCTCTTCCCCCGAACTTTACATGGCTGCCCCCTTCTCATTATTCAGATCTCAGTTCCAGTATCACCTCCATGGAGAAATGTTCCTTGACCACAATAGCTGAAATAACAGTCATGCCCCGACCCCTTTCCCCTCTGTTTCTGTGAGGGGCTGAATTGTGTTCCATAAAATCTGCATGTTAAAGTTATAACTCCCAGCACCCCAGAATGTGACTGTAATCGGAGATAAAGTATTTAAGGGGTAATTACATTAAAATTAGGTCATTAGAGTGGGCCCTAATCTAATATGACTGGTATGTTTATAAAAAGGGGAAATTTGGACAAAGACACGTACAGAGGAAAGACCATGTGAAAATACAGGTAGAAGGCTGCCGTCAGCCAGCCAAGGAGAGAGGCCTCGGGAGGAACCAGCTGCCCACGCCGTGGTCTCGGAATTCCAGCCTCCAGAACTGTGAGAATACAAGTCTGTTGTTGAGTCCACTTGGTCTGTGGCACTTTGTTGTGGCAGCCTTAGCAAACCCCTCTTTACCCCTTTCCTTGGTTTATGTCTCCTCAACGAGGCCGGTCAGTATAGTGTTGAGCGGACAGACCTGATCTGGGCTCTGTCACCATAATGGCAGCAGATGTTATGGGGCCTGGTGGCTCTGCCAGAAGACTTGTGGATGCAGAGAAGGGGCTGTGGGAGGAATGGGGGTCTTGGTGGTAGCTAGTGCAGAAGGCAGGCCTATGGTCAGGCCTGAGGAGCAGACAGGGAGGGCTGAGGTGGTCAGAGATGAGGCTGGGCTGGAGAAGGGTCTTTCCACCTGCTGTGGCACTGGGGAGCCTTTTACCCCCTGGTGCTGCTGGCTTCCCTATCCAAGTAGAGGGGTCTCTCTTCTAAGCAGGTTATGGCCTTCGCTGCACCCCTGAGTGGCTCTAGTCACAGTAAGGCAGGGGGTGGGGGGGACTTTGCCAACTAGCATTTGGCATGTCACTGCCACTGGCTCCATTTCATTTGTTGACCAGCTTTTGATGAACCTGTTCATTTGGGTGCTGGAAAGGCTGGATTTTGCAAAACGGATAAGATGTATATTACGCCCCCACTAGACACCTTAGACCTGAAGAGCATATGTGCAGGTAACCAGGAACAGAAACAGCAGACAGGCACAATCATTTTGTTCTGGAATTAGAAATTTCTCTGTCTTCAAAGCATAACTTGTGTCCCCACAACACCTAGCCTGTCCTCCAATCCCTCAGTCTGCCAGTCATATGTTCCATATATGCAGACTCAGAATCCAGTTTTGGCATCAGACAGACTAACTGTCCCAATGTCTGACTCAACTTCTCACTTGTCACCTGGAAGTGTTGACACTCTGTGGACACAGACAGAATTGCCAAACTCACCACGGGTTCCCAGAGTCCAAATGTGAAAACTGGAAAGATGTGTTTTCCCTCATCTGGCTGTTCCTGCATTCTGCTGTCTGTAAGACTATCACTACCTCGTCAGAGCCTCACATTCTGTGAGCCCTTCCTTCCGCATTTGGCCCCTGCAGTGCTGGCTTCTGGGGAGCTTCTCACCTCCTTTCTGGCTTGTCCCAGGCTCATTCCTACTTTTTATATTTCCATAATTCTTCTGTTTTTTCACTATCCTTCCTCCCAATTCCCTTTTCCTAGTAAAAATTTGGCCCCTAAAAAACTAGCTCTGCTTTTCTCCTCCAATTTAGTTTTTCTTTCTTGTTTTTACTCACCCTGGGAGACACCCTCTTTGCCCTCATCTTCATGTCCTACTCTCTGAATTTCTCTAACTAAAGCCACCTTGCTCAGAGGCCCGTATACCTTCTGGCCTGCTACCAGCTTCCCTGAATGCCCCTCCCCCTGGAAAGACACCTCTTGGAGGGTCCTTGCTTTTGTATCAGGGTCCTAAAATCTCTGAATCAGTAGAAATCAGCTAACCTATTGCTTGAGGGTTAATTCTGGGCTTGGCCCTTATTTCAAACAGCACAGTGATTGGTATATTGAAGCTACTCAATGATATTTTTATCAATCTTAGTAGATTACTTTTTACACTTATTTTGGAAGAATTTATATAGCTTCTCATTGGGTACTAATCAGCTTTTTATTGCTCATTATAGCAACATCCTTTTTGTTAGCTTTGAGGGGCATGAAATTGGCACCAAAGGATGGTGCATGGGGATGTGCAAGTAAGGAAGTAAAGCCAAAAAGATGTCTGATCACACAGATAGGTGTACGTGTAGCCTTTAAGAGGCGAGGGCCTGAGCTTTATCTCTCTCGGAAATCACCGTAGGTACCAAATAGAAAGGCAAGAGGGTGAACTCATCCCTTATCTCCAAAACAACCTGTTTGGCTATCACTTTTCCTTATTACCAGCAACTAACCCTCTGAGTGCAGTGATGCCATGTGGCCTCATGACTCAAAGTCATAAGATTTACAGCATTTTCTTAAGAGAGAAAGAACCACAGATTAGTCATTTACTATGGATGATCCACTTAAGTAAATTGGCTGCCAGGTTCCCTCTTCAGAGAAGAGGTACATAATTAATTCCTACTCACACAGTGATTCATCCCCAGCACACCATGTCTTCTGTGCGTAAGCTGGAGGAGACAATGATGCAAGAACAGCAGCAGACACTATAAAGCACTTACAAATTTGTCCTAGAGGATGCCAGGCCACCCTAATTCCATCAAGTGAGTCCTTCATGGGGACATGCCCCTCTTATGGTAGAGAACTAGATGAAATAATTTATCTTCATACAATTTATTAATGATTTGGTTATTTTAGGGTGTATAGAAATTATTTAGGAACCAGACCCAGACCATACTTGGTTTTCTCTCTAATTTACATAAACCAGTTCCCACAGTGATTCTTTGCTCAGTGATTTTCTAGATGAGTCATAAAAGTCGGAACCTCTGGATTCTCTTCCTAGGTAAGGATGAGCTTGGAAAAGTAAATCACTTTCCCTGACAGTAAAAATGAGATGATAATATTTATCTATTTCTTCCTACAGAAGATAACATGAAGTTAAAAGGAGAGTATACATAAATTGAATTTCCTGTGCAAAATGTACTGAAGAGTTGGCCAATCGCTTTGAGTAACTAGGTCTGTTTACCCAGAATAAGTGGTCAATCTTTAGTCAGTTCTCTGGGGAATAAACATTCTAAAAAGGGGTTACTTTTGTATTTTACAAACAGTGACTTATTAATGAATTCTTCACTCTAAAATTTTTATCATTTTTAAGGGTGATTAAATAGTTAATTAGAGGCAAGAGCATTGAAAGTAATAAAATCAAATAGCCACAGGATTTTTCTTCAGTGCCTACACTATGAATTTATTCACTTAGCAAACATTGAGTGCCTAACTATGTGTCACTTGGATCCATCACATCAGTGAATAACACAGAGAAAAACTCTGCTGTCAGGGAGGGGAGTGAAGAAAGGCAGGGGAACCACCAATAAACAGCAGACATAAGAAATATTGTGAAATCTATAACATGCTGGATATTGACAAATACTATGGGAAAAAATAAGAGCATGGTGAAGAGAAATTGGGGAAGGTTTGAACTGTGATTTTAAATAGGGTGGCAAAATAGTCAACCCATGGAGAATGTGACATTTGAGCAGACTTGAAGGAAGTGAGAGAGTTAGTCAGTAGACAACAGAAGAGATTTCCAGATATAGAAACAGCCTGTGCAAGTGTGTTAAGTTAGAATGAGTCTCGTGTGCAAGGAGAAACAGCTAGGGGGCCCTGGTGGTCAGGGTGGGGTGAGTGAGGGGGAGGGTAATAGGAGGGAAGTCTGAGTTAAACTCCAAATTAAAATATTTTGCTTCATTCAATTTTCTTAGTAGGATACAGCTTTATATATCATGCATCCACTGTTCTCCAACATCATGGGATCCCGAGCGGCCAACATTATAAGGCTACTGGGTCACCTTATATAATTGCTAAGCTTGTTAAGAACATTGTAGCCCATTATGAATTATACATTTTAAAAACATTGATGTATCTTGTTTTTAGAGTTACTTACAGACAGATAGATAGATAGATATAGATTTATGTATTTAAGTATCTTTCCATACATGTTTGGTAATGTATAATTTGGATTTTTCATTAATTTCCACTCTTCAATCACATTATATTCATGAGATTATAACACAATACTGAAATTCTAATTTTTACATTTTGGTTCACTGGGTGAAGTCAGAGTAAAATAGTAAAACCACTGCCTAGACCACAGAACGTGTGTTAACTGTATCACCAAGTTACATCACAACTACCAGTGGGCCAGTTCTAGCCGGGCCTCCTTTGTCCCACAGAGATTATTATAGGCTCCCCAAAGTCCTGTTCGTGCATGAGCAGAGCCCCTCTCCTGCTCCTCCCCTGCTCAGTGCACCCCACCCCATGTCCTAAGCGCATCCCTCTCATGCTGACAAAACCAGTGTGTCAGCCCTGCAGGCCACAGCGTCTCGCCTCTTGGGGAAAGTCCATTACTCACTCAAGGGAACTCCTGGTGACGCTGCCAGGCTTCTCCCCCGTGAGAACCCTGATGTCTGTCCCAGCAGCATGTGCTGGAAGTCTGCAGAGCCAGCCCAGGCCTGCGGTGTATGCAGAAGGGGAAGAACCGCTGCTTCACATCCAGGGACTGTATTTTGTCTCTTGGGCCCTGATGATTTCTTGTAAAGACAGCTACATTCTTCTTTCCATGGGGCTCCAGACTAGCAAAAGAGGCTGCATTGACATCCTCTCCTTAGACCTTTGTCCTCTTTCCTTTCTCTAAGGCCAAATCCCTTTCTCATCTAGCCAAAAATCCGAAGGCTCCCAGGCATAGGTCCAGCAGATACAGAAGTTTTTTCACGTATGCCGTCAGCCAGATACAGGATCCCAGTGTGAGACAGGAAACTGCTCCTCAGAACTGAAACACTGGAATTGAACCTTTGCTTTTCTCTTCTCTCAGAGAGACTTTCACATGGTGATCAATTATTCTTTCCATTCCTGTATGATCCCTTCCAACTTCTAAATCTGCCAACTTTTGGTGGCTTTTCCCCTTCCTTGCTTCCTTTCTTTTCTTTGCCTCAGTCTGTTGCAGGGCAAATATCCCATTTCCAAACATTTATTTCCCAGACTTTGCCATACATTCCATTTGACCTATGTTGTGATCTTGGTCATATCTAAGTCTCTATGCCTCAGTTTTCTCATCTTTAAAATGAGGATAAAAATGCCTACCCCCATATATGTATGTAAAGTACTAGTTAAACACAAGGCATATAATAAGTGCTCAGTGAATATTGGCTGTTATTATTATCTAAGTTTATTTTTTACATACATATATTGCAAAATTATTACCACAATAAAGTTAGTTACACATCCATCACCTTGCAGTTATCTTTTTGTAAGCACAGGGTGAGAATATTGAAGACTACTCATTTAGCACCTTTCAATATTCAATACAGATTGTTAACTTTAGCCATCATGCTGCACATTAGAACCCCAGAATTTATTGATCTCATAACTGGAAGTTTGTAACCTTTGACCAACATCTCCCTATTTCCCCACCTTCCAGCCCCTGGTAACCAGCATTCTACTCTGTTTCTATGAGTCCAACTTTTTTAGATTCCACATATAAGTGAGATTATAAGGTATTTTTTTAAATAGTTTATTTTGGTATCATTAATCTACAATTACATGTGCAATATTATGGTAATTAACCCCCTTCATCAGGTCCCACCCACCAACCCCATTACAGTCACTGTCCATCAGCATAGTGAGATGCTATAGAGTCACTACTTGTCTTCTCTGAGTTGTACAGCCCTCCCCGTGCCCCCCCAACATTACATCTGCTAATCATAATGTCCCTTTCTCCCCCTTGTCCCTCCCTTTCCACCCATCCTCCCCAGTCCCTTTCCCTTTGGTAACTATTAGTCCGTTCTTGGGTTCTGTGAGTCTGCTGCTGTTTTGTTCCTTCAGTTTTTTTCTTTGTTCTTATACTCCACATATGAGTGAGATCATTTGATACTTGCCTTTTTTGACTTGGCTTATTTCACTGAGCATAATGCTCTCTAGCTCCAGATTATAAGGTATTTATCATTGTCTGACTTATTTTACTTAACATAGTCCCTCAAGGTCCATCCATATTGTTGCAAATGACAGGATTTCCTTTCTCATGGCTGAATAATATTCCTGTGTGTGTGTGACATTTTCTTGATCAATTTATCCATCAATATACACTTATGTTGTTTCAATGTCTTGGCTGTTGTGGACAATGCTGCAATGACTATGGGGGTGCAGATATCTCTTTGAGAGTTTTCATTTCCTTTGGATATATATACCCTGAAGTAGAACTGCTGGATCATATGGTAGTTCTAATTTCTTGAGGAAGCACCATACTGTTTCCTGTAGTAGATGCACCAGTTTATATTCCTAACAACAGTGTGCAAGGGTTCCCTTTTCTCTACATCCTCACCAACACTTATCTCTTGTCTTCTTGGTATTAGTCATTCTAACTGGTGTGAGGTGGTATATCATTGTAGTTTTGATCTGCATTTCCTTATTATTAGTGATGCTGAGCACCTCTGTATGTCTTCTTTGGAAAAAATGTCTATCCAGATCTTTGTGTTTTTTAATCAGATTGTTTGTATTTTGGTATTGAGTTGTATACATTCCTTATATATTTTGGAGATTAACTTCTAATCAGATATACAGTTTGCCAATATTTTCTCCCATTTTGTAGGTTGCCTTTTCATTTGTTGATTGTTTATTTTGCTGTACAGAAGCTTTTTAGTTTGATGTAGTACCACTTGTTCATTTTGGCTTGTGCTTTTGGTGTCATACCCGAAAAATCATTGCCAACACCTATGCCAAGGAGTTTTTTCCATATTTTCTTCTAGGAGTTTTACATTTTTAGGTCTTACGTTTAAGTCTTTAATCCATTCCAAATTGATTTTTGTGAGCGGCTAGTCAAACTTAAAAAAAAAAATCCATCTGGATATCCTTAACCATTTTACTCAGCTATTACCCAGCATAATACCAAAAAAATACCATCTCTCTCACAAGAATTGCTCTTTGTTGTAACAACCTTTCTTGTAGCAGTGCTTTGTCCTGTACCTCGTCTTTACCAAAGATACTTTTGTATTGAACTCTTCCCTCCTTCATCAGAACTCTTCCCAATCTTTGAGAAAACAGTCATATTTTCTAGGAAGCGAGTGATTCATTATTTCGTTCATTCACATGAAACAAATATTTACTGAGAACCTACTATACACCAAACCCTGGGTAGGGATGCGATGGGGAGCAAATAGCAAAATAATTTAGGACTCACGTCTGAGAGGTGTGTGCCTACACCACGGTTCAGAAAGCGAATGAATGCAAGGCCAAGAACATGGGATCACCTCACCCAGCATCTCAGAAAACTTGACAGGCCCTCCCAGTGGCCCGCCACCGTGCACTTCTTGGAAAGGTTTCGATGCTGAGAGACGGTTTAGGTAAAGTAAATGCGGAAGGCCCGAGAGTGATAATTAGGCAGAAAATAAGGAAGCACGGGTAAAGCTAGCAAGCAAAACTCCCCGAAGAAGCACACACCGAGGAGCAGGCTCTTCCCGTCCTGCCCCAGGAGCTCCGGGCTCCGGAGGAGTGCGTCGGCGGGAGGGAGGCGGCCGCGCCCCAGCCCAGGTCTCGGGCGGCGGCGGGGTGGGCCGGCCGAGGGGGCGGGGCAGCGAGGGTCGGCGCCCTGGAGCCTGGCGCCGGGTGCGGGCCGGCAGAGCGGGGGTGGCGGCTCCGCCCCGGGAGAGGCGGGGCGGGCCGGGCGGGGCGGGGCCGGGCGTATTTGAGGCGCGGAGCCGCCGCCCGCTCTCGGACCGCACGCCGGCGCTGGGAGGATCCCCGGATCCCGCGAGCGAGCGCCGAGGCGAGGGGTGAGGTGCGGGCGCCCCGGGACGGGGACCGGGGCCGGGTCGGCTGGCGGCTGCGGCCCTGGAGGACTCGGGCGCTGCTCGGCGCGCGACCTCTCGGGAGGCCTCGGAGCTCGGGGAGGGGGCTTGGCTGGCCGGGTCCGGGGCCGGCGGGCGGCCGCGGGGAGCCGGGGAGCCTGGTGCGCAGCGAGGGGCGCCGTTCTGGGCAGGGGCCCTTGAGACTCAGGGGAGGTTAGCCCCGCCTTACGAAGACTCCCAGCTGCTCGGCCGGGGCGGGCGCAGGGCCGGGTCCCCTGCGAGCGGGTGGGGGACGCGCGCGCCCAAGACCCGCGGGCCGCTCGAGCTTGCTGCTAGGGACCGGGGCCCCCCCAGTGCTGCGGTGCTGCCCCCGGGCGGTGCAGGGCTGCTCCCGCGGCCCCTGCTGGCTGCCCTGCCACCTGGTCTTGCTGGCGGGAGTGGAGGGGGCGGGGCGCGAATGAGGTCTACCAGGCCGGCAGCCCCCGCGGCCGCAGGCGCTCTCGGGGTGCGGTGCTGATGCCGCGGAAAATGGTGCTGCCCAAGGCCTGAGTGGGCATGGGCCCGCCTTGGCAAAGACCGCAAACCCTAATCTTCTGAATCAGTGACTCATCCCCACCCGGACGGGCTAACTGGGCATTAACGCCCGCAAATCTGTGCTGAGGGTGTGGGGCGCGTGACAGAATTTTGATCCGAGTGTGCAGAGCCCTAGCAGGGTTGGGGCTTTTAAAACATGCTTGAGGATTGATTCTGAAGTTTCAGTTGCTCAAATAAAAAGTACACTAAGATGTGCCCACTCGGAAGAATAGCGGCTCAAGGCCAGGGAGTTGGGGACACATAGGGTGAGGCTGTGACCTAGGCTTCATTCAGGTCAGCGCCTTAAAGTTAGCAATTCCTATTCCAGATCCTGTGGAATATTTGTAAAGTGATTCCTGGGAGTTGGGTTGCTGGACAATGAGAAGGATTGGACCTCAGTGACCCAGTCTGTTTCTAGGATTCTGAGCAAGGAAGGAAGACAGGCCTCGTTAATTCTGAAGAAAATGAGAGCAATAACAATTGACCACTTGGGCACAGAGCATGGGAGACTATTCTGTGAACTTTCAAAATTCTGAAGCACTTGCCTCTAGTTTATAAAGCTTATCTTTCATACCAGGAAATTGTGTTTCCATAAAAGTTTAAGTTTAATAATCACAATGTACTTTTCCACAACAGTCTCCTTTTCAGACATTGAATCCCTAGACTAGTCTTTCATTCCTTTGATGGTTGTGCCTCATCCTTGATCTTTGGGAGATTGGAGCTGCTTCTTAAATTCATAACCTTTGTGGCTTACCCTTTTAGAAGCGGCACTTACTCCATATTCTGGGGTGAAGTCTGATGATGGCCCTTGAAAGTTTTGAGCTGAGAAGCAACAGGAGGATGCCTCACTGGGTTACAGAAGTAGCAGAAGTGGGGAGCCCTGCCTGATAGGTTGGACCCCCAAAGTAAGCATTTTTCAATGGAATAGGCAAGTCTCGCTCTGCTCAGAGGTCCTTAATCAATGATGTTTTGCTATGCCGCAAATATGCATAAGTGCTTTCTAAAGACTTTTCCCTTATTGCTAGTGAGGTCAAAAGGCCAATGTTGGTTTCATCTAAAATTTAGGTACCTATTTGCCTAGAACCCTCTTCAGTCAGACTCTAAATTGTAACTGCAAACGAGACCTATATACATATAACTTGAGAAACTCATGGTGACCTTAAATATCAGTTGGCTTGTAAGCTTAATGAACTTGAGACTCATGGTAACTGACCTAAAATATAACCTCTCTTTCCTGGCTCATGGCTCCGGACACAGGCTCCTACTGAGGTTAACGTTTGTGACTGGGGCCTGAACTGGTTCACACGGACTCCACGTAGTAAGCCTGCCAGGGCGGTGCTTGCTGTCTACTTGCAACTTGGTGCTGACTGAGTATCAGGTGTTCTCTCCTGACTGATGGTCAGCTTTTCCGCAGGGGGAAAAAAAAATCAGTAATGAGAGGCACAAAGTAACTTTACCTTCCTTGATGCTGAGGAACGGTAATGAGAAAGCAATCCTCATGAAGGACCAATTTCCTGTAGTCCAGCTCAGCATCACTGAATTGGCTTTGGAAAGGGAACTCTCCTCAGGCCCTGCTTCATGTTTCATTAAGGGTAAGAAGGGGAAACTGCCTCTGCTCTGTTCTTGGCAAGGGGTATGGGTAGTGCCTTGGGGTTCTGAGGAAATAGCTTCACCGTCTTCCCTTCCAGCCTGTACAAAGGTCAGGGCCCTTTGTGAGCAGAAACTTCAGGAGTGCTCCAGGGAACACAGGCAACTGGGTTAATTGCTAGGTGGGGCCTAGAATAGCACAGCATGGTGGATAGACACTCTTTAATAAAGAAAAAAGCTACAGTTAACAGCCAAATAAAATGGTCTACACTCTGACTCATATTTAAATTCCTTATTCCAAAGTGACACTGAACCACTGCCTGTGGTTTTTCTAAATATAAAGTCCCAGGTAGTATTTCCTCTATTCGTTTGTCTTTATCAGTGTTTCTTTTCAGGCTCTTCAAAATTCCCTGATCCTGGGAATGCCAGGATAGAGTTAACGTTATCTATAGTATCTATAGAGTATGAAGATTTTTTTTTGCATTTGATTGCCTCTCTCTTTATTAGCTAGTCTCTAAAAAAAAAAACTTTTCTGGGCAAATAAAGAAATTATTTATCTAAATGATTTTTTTTTCAGTTATTAACCTTGCTTTCAAAAGAACATTGGTTATAACCCTTTTCAAAAAAGAGATGTGATAGTTCAGAGTTGAGATAATCAAAACAGTGCTTACCCAATTTTTGGAAAAGTGCACTTTATTGGTTTAAATGTGGTTATAATTAGCAAAGTGACTGTGCAAAATGGCATCTTTGTATTCAATATTACTGCAGTCTGAATGAGTCACTCAGCTAGTTTTCTGACAAAAACATGGTCTCTTTTTTCATTTGTTTACAATTTCAGCATGTATGGAATTCTGAATGAAGAGGCCAGAGAATTAATTTTTAAATGAAGCAGTTAACACTTTCAAAGTACTACACTTTGGAATTTCAAAGTGTGAGGTTTTATATTATTGTAAAATGAGCCTAAATAAGGAGTCAGGATGCTTGACCCCTCATCCTTGGCCTGCCAGTGACAGAATGACTTTGGGCCACCAGGTTAGCACTCTGAGCTTCAGTTTCCTCACCTCGGAAGTGGGAATATTAACTTTCCTTGTCAATCTTATAAGATTATTATCAGAATCAAAATAGGCAAGGTATGGGATAGTGCTTTGTAAATCAAAAAACACCATGCAAATACAGGGTGTTGTTATTCTAATGGGCTTGTTTAATGTGTCACAACAGAGTCAAAATTGTCATCCAAGGTGTTGTGTGAAACACAGTGGAAATAAAGTGAAATCTGCTTTGTTTCTCAGATTGTTTTGGTTGGGTTGGAAAATAAGCTGAATATGCTTGAGCAGAGACTTTGAAAAGGATAAATGTTAAATTTTAGAAATGCCGTGTTTATGTGAGTTTCAGGTTGTAATCAGCCTTTAGACACATCTCAGTTTGATTGGAGTTATGTTGATGAGACACTTTATGAGGCCAATGCACAGATTTAGGTGGTTTTAACCATTGAAACTATCTTTTTGTTTTTTATCGACCTGTGTATGAACATTTCTGTTGGGATATACAAGCTAGGCAGCCTAGACCAGTGTTTCTCAACCAGGCATGATTTTGTCCTATCCCTCCTTCCCCCCAGGGACAGTTGGCAATGTCTGGAGACAGTTTTGGTTGTGCAGCTTGGGGGCAAGGGTGTTGTGCTGGTGGTGTCTTGTGTGTGAAGCCAGGGATGTTGCTAAACACCCAGCAAGGCACAGGACAGCCCCCCACAACAGAGTACCCGACCTGAGGTGCCACTATGCTCAGGGTGGGAATAAGCCCCTCACACGGGATATCTTAAAGAAGTCAAAACACTTACAAAGTTATTCCTTGGTCTTTGGTATGGTGCCCAGGTAGACGAAAGGTTCGTGTAATTGAAGGAACGAAGCTCTCTGCCACTGTGAAGTTCCAGATTGTTTCCTGCTGGCATCCAGAACGAGAGGGCTTTATTTTCTTGACTTAAGAAATGTCCTTTCTTTTCCTTCTTCTTAACAACTCCTCTCAAGTTCCTTCTACAGTAGCAGCAGTTTTCTAGGCAGTGGCAGCCTTTGAGGGAGGAAGCACAAGCAGAAGAGCACCTGACTTTTGCTTTAAAAGACCAAATACTGTAGGAAATACAGGGAATATTAGCCCTGGGAGAGTCACTGTGACTTCCCACATTGCCAGCAGTTTCCCACCTTGGAAAATGGGCAAGGTGATCACCTAACTGCTTCCAAATATGTTTGAGTATACCTAGATTAAAAAAAGGGATGTGCAACAACAAAAAATTTAGTGGAAGGTAATATTTAACTGTGATGTAGATAATAGCAGAGTAGATAAAGTATCTCGTATGTGTAAATGAAGGACATTAAGTCCTAGGAGGAGCTCTGCCTTTTTGAGTGTTCACCAAAAAATCTAATATTTTACATTTCTAGGACCTATCAAAGAGTTGCCATTTATTGACTACCATGAGGCAATGTCATTTCTTAAAATGATTGGGTAAATATAACAACTGGGCAACTCAAGGAAAATTAGATTCTTTTTATGTAAGGTCCAGGTAGTTTGGGCCATAGCACAGGCAATCCTGAGCCGAGAAAAGTCACTCAGGGTCAAGAGTCCAAAGCTGCCCTCCTCTCTTTGCCAAGTGCCTGCAGCAGGAGCAGGTGTAGAATGTTGCATGTGATCAGGGATTTTGCAGAGGGGAAAGATCTGGAGGAAGCAGGAATGATGTCTCAACACCACCCGTTGATGCAGCTTTGGGCAAGGCCACCCTCTTTGCAGCATCTGACCCCAAAATATTTTCCTCCCGATTGCCTTTTTTTTTTTTAATCTTAGTTTGTGATACTGCCAGGGATTTCATTTGTAATAGCAAGTATTTAAACAAAAAAGAAGAGCGAGCATCTTGTGCCTGCCTTTCTTTGTTGCCCCACATCCCGGTCTCACCTCTCCTCAAGGCTTAGCTCAAACAGCACTGTCCCTTCCCCTCTTAGAAGTAATCGCTCTGGTTGTGACTTTCCACAGCACGCATCTGACTCACAGTGACAGTCCCTTGTGATCCTGCTGGCCTGTGGGTCCTTTGACCACTCAGATCTTGACCTATCCATTTTCAAATCCAGACAAGAGCCTGCACAGTGCCTGGTCCAGTAGGCATAAATGTGTGCAAATGAGAGAATAAATAACTGGCAGCAGTGTGTCTAGGGACATTATCTTTCAGAGCCCAGTAGGAATCAACCAACTCAGCTTTCCTCCTTAAACCTGGAAGAGGACATGGGGTGGTAGTGGAAACAGGAGAGGTGGTGGACAGCATTAACCTGAACCCTTTGTAAGAGGTGGTGGTAAAGGAGCACAGGAAGGACAGGAGGACCAAAGATAAACCAGGGCCGTTTACATTTTTTGTCTAGAAAAAGGGCAGAACACATTTTCCTTGTTCTTCTCCCTCCTGCTTCATATGGCCTGTCACTCCAGGAGTCAGAACACAGGCCACTGTGACTAAAGTTCAGTTATGAGTTAAATAGGGCTTGATAAGCTAGCTGGAGTGCATCCCCACCTCTTGATGAGACATTTTTGTGATTCCACACTATTGAGTTAGGTGTATTTGGGAAACAGCAGGGCTTGGGTTAGAAGAATGCTTGTAGATTGACTAGTACTGCACAATGAACTATTTATGATGTAAAATGTATATGGAAACTGGTGAAATCTTTTAGGTTCAAATGATAATCTTTTTTTTTCTCCCCTCAGGAAAATGGCAGACAGTTTTTCGGTAGGTGTTATATGTCTGATTTCCTTCCCTAAAATACATTCCTCATAGGTTGAGGGTTTATCTATTTCTCTCTTTCTCTCTCTCTATTTATTTATTTTACCACCAGACTCTCCCTATTAAAACTCTCCCATCACGTGACTTCTTCTGGCCTCACTTGTCCAATGAGGGCTTGTTAGTTGGAATCCTGTTTTTCCAGCAACAGATTCAGGAAGAAAGTCAGGCAGAGAGAGGCCTGGGACTCACTGACTGCAACAGCAAGCCCTTTACTGAAAGACCTGGGGCTGAAGCAGGTGGATTCCGTGGGCAGGAGCCAAGAAATCACCTGAGCGAGGGGGAGGATGGTGCCACCTGAGCATCCTGACTCGTGTGATTGTTTTTCTCACGTCGGTTAGAAAGAATGTACTTTTACATAGAAGATGCTTAGCTTCTGACCTTATCAAACGAAGAGATGCAACCGTCTGTGATCTGAGATGATGGGAGGCAAGAATAAAGTGATAGAGCATATATAATCCCAAAGCCTAATTTGGTCTTAGGAACTCAGAACTATTTAATAGGTGGGAAAGATTTTATTATGAATTTCATACCTTCACCATATCCCTCTACTTTTTAAACCACATAGTTGTTTTTCTGAAGATTCTGTTTTTGTGAATGTTTTTCATCCTGTAATTGTTTGTTTATGCCTTTTTTTCCAGCTTAATGATGCTTTATCTGGGTCTGGAAACCCAAACTCCCAGGGATGGCCTGGTCCATGGGGAAACCAGCCTGCTGGGGCAGGGGGCTACCCAGGGGCCTCCTATCCTGGAGCCTATCCCGGACAGGCACCTCCTGGCACCTACCCTGGACAGGCACCTCCAGGCACCTACCCTGGACAGGCACCTCCCAGCGCCTACCCTGGACAGGCACCTCCAGGCACCTACCCTGGCCCAACAGCACCTGCTTACCCTGGACCAGGACCCTACCCCGGGCAGCCAGGTGGGCCTGGGGCCTACCCGCTTCCTGGACAACCAAGTGCTCCTGGAGCCTACCCCAGTACCGGCCCCTTTGGTATTCCTGCTGGACCACTGGTAAGATGAAGTCAGTCATTTCATATACTTGATTGTGATCAGGACAAAGCTAAAGAGGAAGGAATGCAGCAATTGTCTGAGTAGTGGTGCATCACTTTGCTGTGCTCTGGCGGGGAACTGGCTCTGGGCACTGACCCACAAAGGGCTTCTAAACTCATTGCTTAGAGCCACTTTTCAAGGATCAGCCATGGTGTATGTCAGTCCAGTAGAAAAAACTTGTTGCTCATACTGAGTTTGGTATATGTAGTGTTAGTATAAAGAGAAGCTAATGGATCTTTTGAAGGCATCTGTAAAGCAGCTTTAAAGCAAATCAAGATCATAGTAACGGGGGAAAGTTTGGGTTATTATTTTTAATAAACAGTACATCTCTTCAGGCCCTGGGCTAGGTGGCCCAAGAGTTTAGAAAGAAGGCTTAGAGTTTTGTGGTATTCACACATATTAATAGTGATTGAACTTTAGTAGCATCCTTGTCTTTCTTTCCCCAAGAAAACATGACTCCTCATTGATTCATGTATATTTTTTCATTCCCAGACTGTGCCTTATGACCTGCCTTTGCCTGGAGGAGTCATGCCTCGCATGCTGATAACAATTCTGGGCACAGTGAAACCCAGTGCCAACAGGTAAAGAGCAAAAATAGCATGTCTAACACATTTATTGATTGGTTTTTGAATAAAGGATGATCTGTTTTGAAATTTTATAGAACTTTTAAAACTACACATTTGGAATCTTGACTATACCACGGTATGGAATTAGCCTGTAAATCAGTATGTGTTCCCACCAAGGGGTCAGGGTTTCCCTTGCTAAATCTTATTTCTCTTCCCAAACCAAAATAAAACAGAGTTCTACTTTGTGAGGGCAAAGACCAGCAAAAATCCATTCCATTGGTTCTTACTGGTAGAGAAAGCCTTAGAATTAAAGTAAAGCCCTTGTAATGTAACATATGGCCATCCCT
Source organism: Phataginus tricuspis (assembly GCA_029783875.1). NCBI lineage: Eukaryota > Metazoa > Chordata > Mammalia > Pholidota > Manidae > Phataginus > Phataginus tricuspis. Next base: position 46,363,615 of record JAQQAC010026072.1, on the reverse strand, counting down.
CCACATTTGAGCCATATAGTCTAACAAAACAAAGTGTGTGCTGTATGTCTAGAACTACATCAAAAATTAGGGTCGAATCTGTCCTTTCACTTATTCTCTAAATAAAAGCCTGTAACTTGCTGTCCTAAAAAAAAAAAAAAATTGGGGTCAAAGGCAAAAAGATCCCATTGGACATGGTTCTGAGTTGGTATGAGAGCTTGAATCTTACACCACTCTGTCCTCATATCCACACAAGTTGCCCTGCCGTTGTGCAGGCTCAGATCTAAGGAGCTTTGCTGTTCTTACCGTCTTCCTGGATGGAGCTTCTTGGGAGCAATAGCAGAGTTACAGATTCCCATGGTGTCAGCCTGGTCCACAGGTAGTAAGTGGCAAGATGGGGAACCCCAGTCTTCTGAGTAGGCAGTATTTACTTAAAAGGTTTGAGGGGGACTTCCGGGAAGATAACGACGTGAACAGGGCGGCAGAAATCTCCTCCCAACACTATATTTATCTATGAAAATACAGCAAATACAACTATTCCTAAAAGAGAGACCAGAATACACAGGAAAGCACACAGCATGCAGCTAAACCTGAGAGGACTCGGCACCCCGCGAGGCGGGTAAGATACGGAGCCACGGCATGGCGGGACTTGAGCGCTCACCCACCCCAGTACACCGGCGGGAGGAGAGGATTCACAGCCGGGAGGGCATGGAAGTACAGGCCCACGAAATAACCAGCCCCGGTGATCTGCGCCGGGAGTGCTGACACACATCGCGCAGTGTAGCGGAGACTGGAGAGACAGAGGGTGCAGGATCTGAGTGGAGAACATGCAAGGTTGCTTGCAGCCGGCTCCCAGGAAGGAAAAAAAAAAGAAGAAAAGCGCGCGCTTTTTTCAGCAGTCTTAAAGAGACAGGAGCCCAACGGAGGACTGGATCGCTACAGCACACGCAGCCCAGCACTCTGGGAGTCCTGGGGAGCTTCGGACCCCTTAACTGGAGACTGGCAAAAGGTGGCCACAATCAGACTTCCCAAAGAGATCAACACCGTCCCATCCGTTCCCACCCTGGCCAGAGCTATAAAGGGCCATGCGGAGCGGCACGGCCATGGCTCTGGAATAGTGGAGCAACAGCGCCACCTACAGCATCCCCACAGAATCCACTCCCCGTGGGCAGGTTTTTTTTTTCCTTTTTAAAGATATAAAGAGCCCAGTTGACATACGTGGCAACTACCAGCAACCAATTCTATAGCCATGAAAAGACAGAGGAATATGGTACAGACAAAGCTCCAGACCCAGACAACCCCAGAGAGGGAACCTGAAGGGATGGACATGCACAGTCTTCCTGAAAAATAATTCAGAATAAAAGTCATAACCATACTGACGGATCTACAGAGAAATGTGCAAGAGCTGAGGGAGGAAGTGAGGGAAGTGAGGAAAGACAAGTGAGGCAGAAATCAGACAAGCCATCGACGGGCTTAACAGCAGACTGGATGAGGTGCAAGAGACTGTTAATGGAATAGAAAACAGAGAACAGGAATACAGAGAAGCTGAGGCAGAGAGAGATAAAAGGATCTCTAGGAATGAAAGAATATTAAGAGAACTGTGTGACCAATCCAAACAGAACAATATTCGCATTATAGGAGTACCAGAGGAAGAAGAGAGAGAAAAGGGATAGAAAGTGTCTTTGAAGAAATAATTGCTGAAAACTTTCCCACGCTGGGGAAGGAAATAGTCTCACAGTCCACGGAAGCCTACAGATCTCCCAATACAAGGGACCCATGGAAGACAACACCAAGGCACATAATAATTAAGATGGCAAAGGTCAAAGATAAAGACAGAGTATTAAAGGCAGCTAGAGAGAGAAAAAAGATCACCTACAAAGGAAAACCCATCAGACTATCATCAGACTTCTCAACAGAAACCTTACAGGCCAGAAGAGAATGGCACGATATATTTAACATAATGAAACAGAAGGACCTCGAACCAAGAATATTGTACCCAGCATGATTATCATTTAAATATGACGGAGGGATTAAACAATTTCCAGACAAACGAAAGTTGAGAGAGTTTGCCTCTCATAAACCACCACTACAGGATATCTTAAACGGACTGCTCTAGAGGGAAGCACCCCTAAGGCTAAAATGATGTCACCAGAGAAAATAAAATCATAGCAAAGAAAGCAGACCATCCAAATACTAACTAAAGGCAAAGAATAAAACACCTAATATATAAAGAATGGAGGAGGAAGAACAAGAAGGGAGAGATAAACATCAGATGGTGTTCACAATAACTTAACAAGAAAATTACGTTAGATTGTTAGATAGTAAAGAAGCAATCCTTGAACCTTTGGTAACCACGAATCTAAAGCCAGCAATGGCAATAAGTACATATCTATCAATAATCACCCTAAATGTAAATGGACTGAATGCACCAATCAAAAGACACAGAGTAACAGAATGGATAAAAAAGCAAGACCCATCTATATGCTGCTTACAAGAGACTCACCTCAAACCCAAAGATATACACAGACTAAAAGTGAAGGGATGGAAAAAGATATTTCATGCAAACAACAAAGAGAAAAAAGCAGGTGTTGCAGTACTTGTATCAGAAAAAATAGACTTGAAAACAAAGAAAGTAGCAAGAGATAAAGAAGGACATTACATAATGATAAAAGGGTCAGTCCAACAAGAATATATAACCATTATAAATATATATGCACCCAACACAGGAGTGCCAGCATATGTGAAACAAATACTAACAGAATTGAAGGAGGAAATAGACAGCAATGCATTCATTTTAGGAGACTTCCACACACCACTCACTCCAAAGGACAGATAAATCCAGACAGAGAATAAGTAAAGACACAGAGGCACTGAACAACACACTAGAACAGATGGACCTAACAGATATCTACAGAACTCTGCACCCAAAAGCACCAGGATACACATACTTCTCAAGTGCACATGGAACATTTTCCAGAATAGACCACATACTAGGCCACAAAAAGAACCTCAGTAAATTCAAAAATATTGAAATCCTACCAACCAACTTGTCAGATCACAAAGGTATAAAACTAGAAATAAATTTTAGAAAGAAATCAAAAAGGCTCACAAATACATGGAGACTTAACAACATTCTCCTAATTAATCAATGGGTTAATGACCAAATCAAAACAGAAATCAAAGAATATATGGAGACTAATGACAACAACAACACAAAGCCACAACTTCTGTGGGACGCTACAAAGGCCGTTCTAAGAGGAAAGTATATTGCAATCCAGGCCTATTTAAAGAAGGAAGAGCATTCCCAAATAAACAGTCTAAAGACACAATTACTGAAATTGGGAAAAAGATGAACAATTGAGGCCCAAAGTCACCAGAAGGAGGGACATAATAAAGATCAGAGAAGAAATAAATAAAATTGAGAAGAATAAAACAACAGAAAAAATCAATGAAACCAAGAGCTGGTTCTTTGAAAAAATAAAGAAAATAGATAAACCCCTAGCCAGACTCATTAAGAGAAAAAGAGAATCTACACACATAAACAGAATCAGAAATGAGAAAGGAAAAATAACGACGGACCCCACAGGAATACAAAGAATTATAAGAGAATGTTATGAGCATCTATATGCTAACAATCTGCAAAACATAGAAGAAATGGACTTCTTAGAAAAATACAACCTTCCCAGACTGACCAAGCAAGAAACAGAAAAACTAAGCAGACCAATCACCAGCAACGAAATTGAATCAGGAATCAAAAAACTACCCAAGAACAAACCCCCCGGACCTGATGGATTCACCGCTGAATTCTACCAGACATATAGAGAAGAAATAACACCCATTCTCCTTAAACTTTTTCAAAAAATAGAAGAGGAAGGAATACTTCCAAACTCATTCTATGAAGGCAGCATCACTCTAATACCAAAACTGGGCAAAGACCTCACCAAAAAACAAAATTACAGACCAATATCCCTGATGAACGTAGATGCAAAAATACTCAACAAGATATTAGCAAACCGAATTCAAAAATACATCAAGAGGATCATACACCATGATCAAGTGGGATTCATCCCAGGGATGCAAGGATGGTACAACTTTCGAAAATCCATCAACATCATCCACCACATCAACAAAAAGAAGAACAAAAACCACATGATCATCTCCATAGATGCTGAAAAAGCATTTGACAAAATTCAGCATCAATTCATTGTTAAAACTCAACAAAATGGGTATAGATGGCAAGTGCCTCAAAATCATAAAGGCTATATATGCCAATCCCACAGCTAACATCATACTTAACAGCGAGAAGCTGAAAGCTTTTCATCTAAGATCGGGAACAAGACAGGGATGCCCAGTCTCTCCACTGTTACTCAACATAGTACTGCAGGTCCTAGTCACGGCAATCAGACAAAACAAAGATATACAAGGCATCCAGATTGATAAAGAAGAAGTCAAATTGTCACTATTTGCAGATGACATGATACTGTACATAAAAAACCCCAAAGACTCCACTCCAAAACTACTAGAACTAATATCTGTATTCAGCAAAGTTGCAGGATACAAAATTAACACACAGAAATCTGTTGCTTTTCTATACACTAACGATGAACTAACAGAAAGAGAAATCAGAAAAACAATTCCATTCACAATTGCATCAAAAAGAATAAAATACTTAGGAATAAACCTAACGAAGGAAGTGAAAGACCTGTACTCTGAAAACTACAAGACACTCCTAAGAGAAATTAAAGAGGACACAAATGGAAATGCATCCCATGCTTTGGGCTAGGAAGGATACATGTTGTCAAAATGGCTATACTACCTAAAGCAATGTACAGATTCAATGCAATCCCTATGAAACTACCAACAGCTTTCTTCAATGAACTGGAACAAATAATTCTAAAATTCATATGGAACCACAAAAGACCCCAAGTAGCCAAAGCAATCCTGAGAAGGAGGAATCAGACAGGGGGAATTATGCTCCCTGACTTCAAGCTCTACTACAAAGCCACAGTAATCAAGACAATTTGGTACTGGCACAAAAACAGACCCACAGACCAGTGGAACAGAATAGAAACTCCAAACATTAACCCAAACATATACAGTCAAGTAATATTTGATAAAGTAGCCTTGGATATACAATGGGGGGATGACAGCCTCTTCAGCAGCTGGTGTTGGAAAAACTGGACAGCTACATGTAAGAGAATGAAACTGGACTACTGTCTAGCCCCATACACAAAGGTAAACTCAAGGTGGATCAAAGACCTGAATGTAAGTCATGAAACCATAAAACTCTTAGAAAAAAACATAGGCAAAAATCTCTTGGACATAAACATGAACGACTTCTTCATGAACATATCCCGCTGGGCAAGGGAAACAAAAGCAAAAATGAACAAATGGAACTACATCAATTTGAAAAGCTTCTGTACAGCAAAGGACACCATCAGTAGAACAAAAAGACATCCTACAGTATGGGAGAATATATTCATAAATGATGCATCGGATAAGGGGTTGACATCCAAAATATATAAAGAACTCACGCACCTTAAGAAACAAAAAGCAAACTGTCCAATTAAGAAATTGGCAGAGGACATGAGTAGACACTTCTCTAAAGAAGAAATTCAGATGGCCAACAGGCACATGAAAAATGCTCCACATTGCTAATCATCAGAGAAATGCAGATTAAAACCACAATGAGATATCACCTCACACCAGTGAGGATGGCCAACATCCAAAACACAAACAACAACAAATGTTGGCGAGGATGTGGAGAAAAGGGAACCCTCCTACACTGCTGGTGGGAATGCAAATTAGTTCAGCCATTGTGGAAAGCAGTGTGGAGGTTCCTCAAAAAACTCAAAATAGAAATACCATTTGACCCAGGAGTTCCACTCCTAGGAATTTACCCTAAGATTGCAGCAGCCCAGTTTCAAAAAGACAGATGCACCCCTATGTTTATTGCAGCACTATTTACAATAGCCATGAAATGGAAGCAACCTAAGTGTCCATCAGTAGATGAATGGATTAAGAAGATGTGGTACATATACACAATGGAATATTTTTCAGCCATAAGAAGAAAACAAATCCTACCATTTGCAACAACATGGATGGAGCTCGAGGGTATTATGCTCAGTGAAATAAGCCAAGCCAAAAAAGAGAAGTATCAAATGATTTCACTCATATGTGGAGTATAAGAATAAAGAAAAAGTAAACACTGAAGGAACAAAACAGCAGCAGACTCACAGAACCTAAGAACGGCGTAATCGTTACCAAAGGGAAAGGGACTGGGGAAGAAGGGTGGGAAGGGAGGGATAAGAGGGTAAAAGGGCATTACGATTAGCAGACATAATTTTGAGGGGGCATGGGGAGGGCTATACAACTCAGAGAAGACAAGTAGTGATTATATAGCATCTCAGTACGGTGATGGACCGTGACTGTAAGGGGGTTGATAGGGGGGAACTCATGAAAGGGGTTGTTTAATCACCATAATATTGCACATGTAATTGTAGATTAATGATACCAAAATAAATTATTAAAAAAAAAAGGTTTGAAAAGATTCTACAAGTTAAAGGCATGGAACCGGTTTGATTGAGGCTAGCTTAGGGTAAGACTTTGAGCTACTTTAGGGAAATCCGTGCTGACTTCTGGCTGCTCTGGGATGCCTGCCTCTGGCTGTGCTTACATATAACACAAGCAGGCTAAGGATATCCTGACGCTGTTCAATATGCCTGTCCCTGAGGTTAGTGGTACTGTTATGGCCATTAATTCTTCTGTGTTTCTGGGTTGTATAGAGAGCACACAAAAGGTAGATTCAAGCAGTGTACACAGGTTTATTCAAGAATCCATAAACAGCCTCTACAAGTGTCTGTCACATTGATCCTAGTGAATAAACAGGAGGCACCTCCTTTGTTCCCAGGAGGTGGACTCAGCTTTCTGATATGATCATTTTACATTGATAGCCCCCTCACTCCACCTGCAGGCAGCCCTTCAGATTCTGTGTGGTGGTCACTGCCCTACACCCATTCTTCTTTCCACACAGCCTGTACAGCTGCTCTAAACACAGTACTCCCTGCACAGTGTAGCTTGTCTCAAAGCCAGTTACAAAACCTGCCTATGTCCTTATCCATCTCTCCTCCCAAAACGGAGCTCAGCCCCCCTTATCCTGTGCATACAGTGCTCATGGTGTAATCCCTGCTGCCCTCCCACAACTGCAGTCACACAGAACCACAGGTGGCAACTTCCCCTTACCAGGGTTATTGCGCTGGTAACATTAGCTCCAGTAACACTAGGGATACAGACTGAGACTGTAGCACATCAAAAGTCATTTTGGTTGAGGAGGTTTGGGTGGAAGTAAACTGAAACATTGTTCCTTGGTTCTGCAAAATCTATGTGAGGAATTCCATGGGAAAAGAATGCTTCAGGTGATAAAGATGACAATGTCTTCCTTTTCACTGCAGAGAAAATAAAGCCATGGGGTATTTAGTCAAATACAAACTCTACTGCCACTTGACTATATTGGTTCTTTCCTTGTGAACCTAATCATGGAAGATACATGTGCGGTTGTATGTGTGTTACTGTGTGAATGAAAATACCCAAAGAATCATTGTTAGAAGGTCTAGAGTGTAGACTTTGCATTAAAACAAGAGGACCAGCTGATTGTGGTATTAGTGCTCTATGAAGTATACTTTGAAAAACTGAGGGATAGCATTAAGACTTTATCAGTCAGAGGACTTGTGTTTGCATTAACATCCGAGAAGTAACAGGGTCAGGAAGTTGAGCCAGCACTTCCGTTAACTCCACTCCACCCCATGCAGTGTTCGCATTGTCATGACTCCACACTGTAGCAACAGAACACTGAACATTAACTACATCAATCTTGTTCTTATTGTTCTAGGACTAGCTTTTTGGTTAACTACGAAGAAGCTAGGTATTTGATAGCTCTGATTTTATGTGACTGGCTTGCCTCTAATAGGTGTTAAAAACAACCTGGCACGGCAGGAAAGAGGTAGCCATTATTATTGGCACTGTAATGCATAAAGTGCCCTCAGTGTGGTCCTAACCTTCTATAAGGAAACTTTAAAGGGTTTCCATGAGGAGAGGCAGTAAAGAGGGAATTACAGCTGAACGGAATGATGTGACCAAAGACAATGAGACCAAAAAATTCAACACAAGAGTGTCTTGCTTACTTTTAGATATAATGGTAGTACATCACATACTTGGCCTAGAATACTTTCCTGTTCTCTGCTTTGTTTTTCTATTTAGAAAGTTTTCTTGTATTTCATGAAATGATTTGTTCTTTAGAAAATTGTATGTTCTTCCCTTGGCACAAATGTACCACTTGAACCATTTTACTAACTCGGGTCTTTGGTTTTAAACAGACTTGCTTTAGATTTCAAGAGAGGGAATGATGTTGCCTTCCACTTTAACCCACGCTTCAATGAGGACAACAGGAGGGTCATTGTTTGCAATACAAAGCTGGATAATATCTGGGGAAAGGAGGAAAGACAGTCTGTGTTCCCATTTGAAATCGGTAAACCATTCAAAGTAAGTTATTGCTACTATTATGTATTGATGATGTATATTTGTCATGGGCCCAGTGAAGCCCCAGTGCACTTGACATGAATGTTTATCTGCTGTCCTGGGATACCTAAACAGTGCAGCAGCCCCCATCTCAGGGCCCAGGCTCAGCAGGAGTGGGACACTCCCTAGCTCCTTCAGGCACTTCACCCTTATCCCTGTTACCAACCTACTGAGTTTGAACTTCTCTGGAAGTGAGAAAAATAGCATCTTTAATCAAAAAGGCAAAAGTCCTTTAATGGTACAGTTGGACTGAGACTTAGTTTCTTAAAACAACATAGTTGGCATGGCAATCAAAACTTTTTTTAAATTCTAAAATTAATACATGCTTGTTTTATGAAAAGAAAAATTTATAGATTTTTAAATTAGCTAAAAAGTCCTCCATCCTTTACCCTTTCCTCCAGTCTCACAAAAGTTGCAACCTGGTGAATAGCTTTCCAGTATTTTCTATGACATACAGCACACTTCATTTTTAAGAATTGCTTCAGTAAATATTAGGTCCACAGTGTTGGGTTAGGCTAACTGTAGAGTAGGCAATAAAATACCTAAACTGTAAGCTCCTCAAGGGTGGGGACTAAGAGGGGACCATATTCCACGTTTGGTGGACATCTTTGCATTATCAGAACATTGTTACTTAATAGTATTTCATTGTTTAGATATGTAATAATTCAACCAGCACCCTATTGATGAAAAGTTAGAGTACAGAAATACTCTAAACACATTAAACCTGGAAAGATTTTACTAAAACACTGTAGTAACTGTCCTTATAAATCTTTGCTTCCCAGAAAAATATTTTTATTCAAAGAATATACATGTTTAAAATTTAGATATTGCCAAAGTGCTCCTTCCAAAGGTATATAAGGATGAACATGTCCACTGACCACTGGAAGGGGTGTTTCTCCTACTCTTGCCAAAACTAATTATCAATCTTCATTACACTTGCCACCCTATTAGAGGATTCCTACTTCAGTGTTTATTTTTATTTTTACTTTTAGGTGTTTTAGGCCATATAAAAACTTAAGTTTTTATGCAAATAAATTATTAATATTTTCCTTTATGGCTTCATCTATGTATCTTTCTAACAATCTTATCATCTTTTTGTTTTGTTTTGATGATTGAATAACCTGGAGTTTACTTTTGCTAAAAGGTTACTTTTTCTGGACTTTAATCAGTTCCACAATATAAAGAGGAATGTTGGGCATCCTGAGCTTAGGCCAGACTGTTTTCTAAATTAACGGGCATTTCTAACAGTTTTATGTACGTGTCATTTCAGATACAAGTACTGGTTGAGTCTGACCACTTCAAGGTTGCAGTTAATGATGCTCACTTGTTGCAGTACAATCATCGGATGAAAAATATCAAGGAAATCAGCACACTGGGAATTTCTGGTGACATAGATCTCACCAGTGCTTCATATACTATGATATAATCTTGAAGGGGCAGATACTAAAAAAAAAAAAAAGTAAATATAAACATTACACATTTGAAAGTTTCATGTTCACTATGAGTGAAAAATTTTACCTTTATTCATCACTATCCTTCTTGTAAATCATCCATTTAATAAATATTTTAAGGTTACCTGTCTTCATATGTCATTTAATTGGGGCAGTTTATTCTTGATAATGCTCAATGGACTCAATGGAAAAAGAAATATGTAACAATAATAATGCATGAAAGTCTTCCAAAGTTTTATATACTTGCTAAAATATATATATACATTTTTAAAAATTTATTTTGCTATTATTAATATACAATTACATGAGCAACATTATGGTTACTAGACTCCCCCTATTATCAAGTCTCCACCACATACCCACCCCATTGCAGTCACTGTCCATCAGCGTAGAAAGATGTTATAGAATCACTACTTGTCTTCTGTTATGCTGCCTTCCCTGTATCCCCCCACCCCACCCCCGCACCTGCCACATTATGTGTGCTAATTGTAATATCCCTTTTTCCCCCTTATCCCTCCTTTCCCACCCATCCTCCCCAGTCCCTTTCCCTTTGGTAACTGTTAGTCCATTCTTGGGTTCTGTGAGTCTGCTGCTGTTGTGTTCCTTCAGTTTTTTCTTTGTTCTTATGCTCCACAGATGAGTGAAATCATTTGATACTTGTCTTTTTTGGCTTGGCTTATTTCACTGAGCATAATACCCTCTAACTCCATCCATGTTGTTGCAAATGGTAGGATTTGTTTTCTTCTTATGGCTGAATAATATTCCATTGTGTATAAGTATCACATCTTCTTTATCCATTCATCTACTGATGGACACTTAGGTTGTTTCCATTTCTTGGCTATTGTAAATAGTGCTGCAATAAACATAGGGGTGCATATGCCTTTTTCAAACCGGGCTGCTGCATTCTTAGGGTAAATTCCTGGGAGTGGAATCCTGGGTCAAATGGTATTTCTATTGAGTATTTTAAGGAACCTCCATACAGCTTTCCACAATGGTTGTACTAATTTACATTCCCACCAGCAATGTAGGAGGGTTCCCTTTTCTCCACATCCTCGCCAACATTTGTTGTTGTTTGACTTGTGGATGGCAGCCATCCTATCTGGTGTGAGGTGATAATCTCATTGTGGTTTTTATTTGCATTTCTCTGATGACTAGTGATGTGGAGCATCTTTTCATGTGCCTGTTGGCCATCTGAATTTCTTCTTTGGAGAAGTGTCTGTTCAGCTCCTCTGCTCATTTTTTAATTGGCTTATTTGCTTTTTGTTTGTTGAGGTGCGTGAGCTCTTTATATAATTTGGATGTCAATCCCTTATCGGATATGTCATTTATGAATATATTCTCATTGCTAAAATATTTCTAAATTAAGGAAACAGGAGTAAATACTACCCTCAAATTAACCTCTCTCTTCCAGTTTTCATAAAAACCAGGAGATCACTAATTATCAGGGAAATGCAAATTGAAACCACAATGAGATCACCTCACTCTAGGAACAACAAATGCTGGCGAGGATGCAGAGAGAGGAGAACTCTCCTACACTGCTGGTGGGAATGTGAACTAGTTCAACCATTGTGGAAAGCTGTATGGAGGTTCCTCAAAAAACTAAAAATAGAAATACCATTTGACCCAGGAATTCCACGTCTAGGAATTTACCCTAAAAATACAGGAGCCCAGTTTGAAAAAGACATATATGCACCCCTAAGTTTATTGCAGCACTATTTACAATAGCCAAGAAATGGAAGCAACCTAAGTGTCCATCAGTAGATGAATGGATAAAGAAGAGGTGGCACATACACACAGTGGAATATTATTCAGCCATAAGAAGAAAACAAATCCTAACATTTGCAACAACATGGATGGTCTGAGGTGATATCTCATTGGGGTTTTAATTTGCATTTCTCTGATGATTAGCGATGTGGAGCATCTTTTCATGTGCCTGTTGGCCATCTAAATTTCTTCTTTGGAAAAGTGTCTGTTCAGATCCTCTGCCCTTTTTTAAATTGGAGTATTTGCTTTTTGTTTGTTGTGGTGCATGAGCTCTTTATATATTTTGGATGTCAACCCCTTATCAGATATGTCATTTATGAATATATTCTCCCATACTGTAGGATGCCTTTTTGTTTTACTGATGGTGTCCTTTGCTGTACAGAAAGAAACTTTTTAGTTTGATATAGTTCCACTTGTTCATTTTTGCTTTTGTTTCCCTTGCCCGGGGAGATATGTTCATGAAGAAGTTGTTCATGTTTATGTCCAAGAGAGTTTTGCCTATGTTTTCTTCTAAGAGTTTTATGGTTTCATGACTTACATTCAGGTCTTTGGTCCATTTTGAGTTTACTTTTGTGTATGGAGTTAGGCAGTAATCAAGTTTCATTCTCTTACATGTAGCTGCCCAGTTTTGCCAACACCAGCTGTTGAAGAGGCTGGCATTTCCCCCGTTGTATATCCATGGCTCCTTTATCATATATTAATTGACCATATATGCTTGGGTTAATATCTGGACTCTATTCTGTTCCACTGGGTCTATGGGTCTGTTCTTGTGCCAGTACCAAATTGTCTTGATTACTGTGGCTTTTAGTAGAGCTTGAAGTTGGGAAGCAAGATCCCCCCTGCTTTATTCTTCCTTTTCAGGATTGCTTTGGCTATTCGGGGTCTTTTGTGGTTCCATATGAATTTTAGAACTATTTGTTCCAGATCGTTAAAGAATGCTGCTAGTATTTTGATAGAGATTGCATTGATTCTGTAGATTGCTTTAGGCAGGATGGCCATTTTGACAATACTAATTCTTCCCAAGAGCATGGGATGAATTTCCATTTATTAGTGTCCTCTTTAATTTCTCTCAAAAGTGTCTTGTAATTTTCAGGGTATAGGTCTTTCACTTCCTTGGTTAGGTTTATTCCTAGGTATTTTATTCTTTTTGATACAATTGTGAATGGAATTGTTTTCCTGATTTGTTTCTGCTAGTTCATCATTAGTGTATAGGAAAGCAACAGATTTCTGTGTGTTAATTTTATATCCTGCAACTTTGCTGAATTCAGATATTAGTTCTAGTAGTTTTGGAGTGGAGTCTTTAGGGATTTTTATGTACAGTATCATGTCTTCTGCAAATAGTGACAATTTGACTTCTTCTTTACCAATCTGGATGCCTTGTATGTCTTTGTTTTGTCTGATTGCTGTGGCTAGGACCTCCAGTACTATGTTGAATAACAGTGGAGAGAGTGGGCATCCCTGTCTTGTTCCCGATCTTAGATGAAAAGCTTTCAGCTTCTCGCTGTTAAGTATGATGTTGGCTGTGGGTTTGTCATATATGGCCTTTATTATGTTGAGGTACTTGCCCTCTATACCCATTTTGTTGAGTTTTTATCATGAATGGAGTTTGAATTTTGTTGAATGCTGTTTCAGCATCTATAGAGATGATCATGTGGTTTTTGTCCTTTTTGTTGATGTGGTGGATGATGTTGATGGATTTTTAAATGTTGTACCATCCTCACATCCCTGAGATGAATCCCACTTGATCATGGTGGTGTATGATCCTCTTGATGGATTTTTGAGTTCAGTTTGCTATGGAGATGCCTTGTTTTTGAAGTCTCTTGTTCGACCCAGAGCTTTCATTTTGTCTTTAGAGATTTTCCTAATACCTCATAATTCTAGAGTCTAATAGCCTAAGAACACTAAGTGAAAGGCACATTGGCGGCTGCCTACCTATCCATTTCCTGTTTCCTAATAACAGTGGTTAGTAAGGTATATTCCCAGATAAAATAGGGAATCTTGATTAGTTTAACTGAATCCTTTGCTGATATGCAGAGGGCTGTGTGGCATTGGCCTAACCAGACGGGGGAAAAGACATAGCTGATTATCACTGGTAATCATCTGATGACCCCACAAGGACCCAGTCTGAAGAGAAGGTGATACTGAGGATGACAGGATGAACTATCAACAGTGTTGGACCTTGATGCCAGTACTGAGCTTCGATTTAAAAGTGCCTGGAATCACGCTGAATGCTTGTGAAATAATACATTTCCTTATTGTTAAGCCAGTATGAGTTCATTTTACTATTACTTAATAGCATTTGCTTTCTAAATGATTCAGTAGAACATCTTATTAAACCTACAAAAAAATATATTTACTGACATTGTTTTATTGTCATGTACTTTATCCTTGAGGGCAAATAACATTTTATTGCATATTGCTTTATACAGATTCTAAATCTGGGGTTACTTTGTACCAGCCTTTCACATGCTCATGGCTCTTAGAAAACCCTAAGTATTATATATGTTTCTTTATTCTGCATATCTTGCTTGAATTATTCATTAACAGGCTGTTAAAACTGCTTTTACCTTCCAGAAAGACTAGGCATTTTGGTAACATTCTTCTAAGCCAGCACCCCACATAGCCTCCCAGTGGCTCACATGGACTTGATAGTAACCACTGTCTGTCCCACAAGCTTAACATACGTTCTGACAACAAAAGTAGATGCGTTTCTTTTCTTGTTTGAGAACCCCTAATTTTAAGTGGTTATCCACATAGCTGCTGCTTGTTTGGCGAATGCCTGTAACCCTCAGCTTACTTGGAGACAGAAAGAACTGGACCCAGGCTTGGTTTTAAGCTTTAGCTACCGTGAGTTTTCCTGGAGCCGTTATTCTGTTGGTTCTGTCTTCTACCATTCTATACTTAAGAGTTTCATAAAAGGGAAAATATTTCAAACATATTAAATAATTGATATAATTCTTTTCAAGGGAAGAACACAATTCCTTCAAAGACCATCAGTCATGTCAAGGGGGAAATGAAAAGGCGAGGATTTAAGGGCTACCTCTAATAATTTAACTATTTGAAAGTACAGCATATAAACTGACTTCAGAACCCAGAAAGCTCATCTAAAGAAACTTGTTACACCTTGGAAATGTGATATACAACACTGCATCAACACATTTAAGAGTTCAAACTATGAAAAAGTATAAAAGAATACAAATATTTCTGTCAAAGTTTAATGTTATATTTTGATTAAACAAGATTATTCATAAGCTCTGAGTAAATATACTTAGCTTTAAGCTTATACATTTTAAACAAGAGAGGCAAGACAGCACATTTTTTTATTCTGCATGGTTAATGTACAAAATATCCCCACTTCCCTTGATAAACAGTATCAGATCTAAAACACACTTTGATGAACACTGAATATTAAAACATGGCACTATATAAATGGACTGGGTAAAGTGAACACAAATTCATATTCCTCAGCTTTTCAATATTCTAAGGATGTTATCACAGCATTGATAATATGAAGGAACATATTTGAGTCTATTTTTAAATTCAAAGTTCTTCTGGTTGTTCTCCAGTGAGGGGCTGTAGAGGTGAAAACGTAATCAGGTTACCACCGAAGGAAATGTGTCTGGCATATTCTTGATGTCTTCTCTCCACCTGAGTGAATGTATTACTGAAGTTTAGGCTTGGCTAGAGAATAAATTCAGAGAAATCACTGAAGTCACCAATTCAGTCTTCAATATTACAAGTTAATAGTGGGTTAATTAATAACAAATAATATTTTGTACATAACAACTAAATTATTAATAACAATGATTATGCTACTTTCCAGTGGCTCTAGTTTTAAATATACATGCATGTTTTTTTAAGTGAAAAGGTATATTAGGAATATATGCCATAAATGGTGATAAGTAATATATAAATGGACTTCAGCAGCATATGCAAGATGAATAAAACTGAGGCTCTACCTTAAGCCACTTATGCAGATTTCACAAATCCTAATCCATATAACTGCACTTAATAGGCCTTTTACTAGTGTGATACTACTGGGATCCTTTTCTTTGTTCCCCCTCAAGCCCTACTTAAGGTTCAAATGATGCTACAGAGCAAGTATTAATTTGGATCTAAAACAGATTAAGTGGACCTATTTAAAAAAAATCAAAATATCTAAATTCTAATACAGAAGTACAGAATACTTCACAGCTAAATTATAAGGTACTAAGATTTATCAACCAGATAATGTATTAGATAGCTGTGAAGAACTTTTAATCAGTACTAATATATCCAAACCAGAATATTATGATTCATTAATTTCCAGATTTACTTAAAATATCATATATTATCAAAACCAATCATTCAGCATTGAGATCTACAAATAGGAATAAATCAGGTTTACATAAATTGGCCTTAAAAGTCCCTGACCCTCTAGGTTTCAGCTATGATTAAAGAAGGGTAAGACCAAATAAGAACAGAGCATGGGTCACTGTAACACAGTTCAGTCTGCTCCTGAAACAGGGCAGCCCAGAAGCCTGAATGCAAAGGAGGCATTTTTGAAAGATAATGAAAGTCAACATATGCCAAGTCCTTGAGGAATTAGTGGCTTGAGGAAGCCAAACATTTGCCAGGCTTCATGAGGTTAACAAATACTGTTGCTGTTTGATCCTACATTTCCCTTAATGGAATTCTTATATTCTGAAATCAAAGATTATCAAACCCAAGCCATTCCCTGATCCATTTTAGCAGCTGGCCCTAGAAAATTACAAGGGGAGGCTGTAGGCCAGAGTTGTTGGCCCTGGTTACACATTAGAATCACTGATGAAGGTCCTACTCTAGAACACTAAAACAAAAATATCTGGGGTATGGATGAAAACCAATGTTGTAAACACCTAGCAGACAAGAGAGCACGATTTCTCTCATGCCACAGTGCCAACATGCATGAATATGAATCAGGCAGCTCTGACTAAAGAGAAATTTATAGTTAATAAGGCAAATAGATTTTAGAAATATATGTAATATACTCATATAACACTCTTAATAAGACATTAAATGTGTGCAGTGTCTACATTGTGCACCTGTGCCTCTATGTAAATTAACATGGGAGAGCCGAAAGCTTATACAGCAAAGCTTCACAGAAGGGCTAATGCTTGAACTAGATTTAGAGACAAGAGGTCACCAAAAATAAAGGCCAAGGAGCTTCCACATAAAATAGCAGGACATATATATAGTAATCTAAAAGAATTAGGATAAAATAACCAACAATGAAGGTAGGGCAGATATTATCTCCCCAACTATCCTTCAAAAGGACAGAAACCTTGCCTCATCTTTTTCTTGCATCACTGAGAAAAACCTAGCATAATCTAAGCTACATATTAGATATTCAAGTATTTGAACAGTTTGTCATAACAAATTTAATACATAAAAAATATAGGGAAATAAATTCAGAATTTAATACTAAAACATTTTATATAAACATGAAAGTTTTCCCCATTTTGAGAAAAATAATAAGTTTCAGAGTAAAAAAAATGAAAAGATGTAAATTTACACTTTGCACACAAATTGAAAAGTGAGTAACAATCATTTTATAAAATAAATCTAAAATATGAAGGAACTTCCCAAATTAGGTTAGAAACTTACTGAATCAAGAAGATGGCATTCAGTAGTGACACTTTTATTATCAAATGGTACTGAAAAACAAAAATGTGATTTTTAACTTTTTAAAGAATATTCTTGCAGTCAAAGGTTGTTAGAAATGGACAAAGCCTTAAAAGAGGAAAAGTTTCAAGTATCAAATGCTAACACAAAAGTATATATAGGTCATCTTATGCTACAACATTTTCTTAAATGTAAATTTCTCAGTAAAATTCTCATCCTCAATTTCAATATAAGAAGAGTCTTCTAATCTACAGTAATCAAGACAATTTAGTACTGGCACCAGAACAGACCCATAGACCAGTGGAACAGAATAGAGAGTTGAGATATTAACCCAAGCATATATGGTCAATTAATACACGATAAATGACATTCAATGGGGAATATACAATGGGGAAATGACCGCCTCTTCAACCGCTGGTGTTGGCAAAACTGGGCTGCTACATGTAAGAGAATGAAACTAGATTACTGCCTAACTCCATACACAAAAGTAAACTCGAAATGGATCAAAGACCTGAATGTAAGTCATGAAACCATAAAACTCTTAGAAGAAAATATAGGCAAAATTCTTTCAAATATAAACATGAGCGACTTCTTCATGAACATATCTCCCTAGGCAAGGGAAACAAAAGCAAAAATGAACAAACAGGACTATATCAAACTAAAATGCTTCTGTACAGCAAAGGACACCATTAGTAGAACAAAAAGGCATCCATCCTACAGTATGGGAGAATATATTCATGAATGACATATTCGGTAAGGGGTTGACATCCAAAATATACAAAGAGCTCACGCACCTCAACAAACAAAAAGCAAATAATTCAATTAAAAAAAAGGCAGAGGATCTGAACAGACACTTCTCCAAAAAAGAAATTCAGATGGCCAATAGGCACATGAAAAGATGCTCCACATCGCTAATCATCAGAGAAATGCAGATTAAAACCACAATGAGATATCACCTCACACCAGTGAGGATGGCCAACATCAAAAACACAAACAACAAATGTTGGCGAGGATGTGGAGAAAGGGAACCCTCCTACACTGCTGGTGGGAATGCAAATTAGTTCAACCATTGTGGAAAGCAGTATGGAGGTTCCTCAAAAAACTCAAAATAGAAATACCATTTGATCCAGGAATTCCACTCCTAGGAATTCACCCTAAGAATGCAGCAGCCCAGTTTCAAAAAGACATATGCACCCCTATGTTTATTGCAGCACTATTTACAATAGCCAAGAAATGGAAACAACCTAAGTGTCCATCAGTAGATGAATGGATAAAGAAGAGGTGGTACATATACACAATGGAATATTATTCAGCCATAAGAAGAAAACAAATCCTACCATTTGCAACAACATGGATGGAGCTCAAGCGTATTATGCTCAGTGAAATAAGCCAAGTCAAAAAAGACAAGTATCAAATGATTTCACTCATATGTGGAGTATAAGAACAAAGAAAAAAACTGAAGGAACAAAACAGCAGCAGACTCACAGAATCCAAGAATGGACTAACAGTTACCAAAGGGAAAGGGACTGGGGAAGATGGGTGGGAAGGGAGGGATAAGAGGGAAAAAGGGGCATTACAATTACCAGATGTAATGTTGGGGGGGGGGCAGCGGGAGGGCTGTACAGCTCAGAGAAGACAAGTAGTGATTCTATAGCATCTCACTATGCTGATGGACAGTGACTGTAATGGGGTTAGAAGGGGGTAGTTTAATAACCATAATATTGCACATGTAATTATAGATTAATGATACCGAAATAAATTATATATTAAAAAAAAGGTATCCAAAAAATGCTAGATGAAGAACATTGCTGGACTGTCTGGCCAAGGCTCCAATGTTTATTTTGCCCTAGGCTACAGTTACAACAGCACCGTGGTGGCAGATGAAAACAGTAGTTGCAATTATCACTTGTGATAAGAAAAATACAAGCCATTTGCTATTGCAAAAAAAAGTAAGTATCAATACGAAAGAAAAACAGGCCATTTTGAAGAAAGGTTTGAGGATATGTTAAAGAGGAGGAGAACTAAAGAAACTTCAGGGAATTTTTCTAATTCTGAGTCTTCACAAACAATGAAGGATCCAAATAAGTAGGTCTAACTTAAAATGCTACTTACACCCAACATAGATTAATATCTGCTGGTGATTTTTAATAGGTATGATTCAAAGGTTTAGGGTTTAGAGTGGAGTATTAGAACACAAATGAATTCTCACAAATTATTTACTGTGAGTGTCCACTTTTTCAACCTTCATTCCTAGACAGTGGTACCCAGAATTATTTGATAATCTATAAATTAGTCCAAGTTCATTTATTTAACAAAGCCTCATTTTAATATATTAAAAAGACCTCACCTGACTGAGAAATTACAGTTTCTTCTTCCTGTGAGATATTTTGTGATGGTATATTTTTTTCAGGGCTGTTCATCAGAACATCCTGAGCTGTAATTGAAGAATTTAATTCCATTTCTTCCACAACATCTGAAATTTCTTCCTTTTTGTTAGCAGTAATATCCTCGGCCACTTCACCAGCAAGTAGAGGCAAACTCATTTTACTGGGTAAACAACCCATCTCAAAGTTTATCTTACATGCATTCTACAAGTAAGAATGTTTATTACATTTAATTATCCAAAATTAAAACAAATAGAAGTCTTATTGCTATTAAAAACAAGAAAAACCGAAAGATGACATCTGAACACAGGCTAAAGAACACGGTAAATTTTAATCTCTTGCTTCTTGAACAATCATTCAGATAATGTTGTAGCAATGGTATGATTCAAGTAGTTTCTCAGCAAGTATGTATACTCCAGTTTAGAGACTGGCGAACATTCTTTATGAAGGGCCAGAAAGTAAATATTTTAGGTTTCTGAGCTAGACAATAATATTAAAATATAAGTATTTTAGGCTTGGTGAGCCACAGACTCTCTGCCACAACTACTCAACTTAATCTACTGTTTATTGAAAAAGCAGCCAGATATAAGACATAGATAAATGAGTGTGGCTATATTACAATGAAACTTTATTTATAAAAGTAATCTTGATGTGAGTTGAAGAATACAAAATGGCATTTGATCTCAAGCAAGCCGAAGGCCTTTGAAATAAGAATTATCATTTTATGTGACTGATTGAAATTTCCCATACAAATTCTGGGGTCGATTATGGAGTTACTATAAATAATGTCGTAAATAGAAAATATATTGGGCTACATACTACACGGGAATAGGACTTACATGATTTACTTCGATTACATCTTGTGATACAGGACACTGAGCATCTTCTACTATGATGTTCCTGAAAAAGAAAAAAAGCAGCAGAGTAGTCAGATAATTAAACATATTGTTACTTTTTTTTCTTTTTATATGCAAGGTTGTGTTGGCCCTATTTTTTTTTATTTTGGTATTATTAATGTACATAATAATTAATGTACATAAGCAACATTATGGATACTAGACTCCCCATTATCAGGTCCCCACCACATTCCCCATTACAGTCACTGTCCATCGTGTAGTAAGATGATACAGAATCACTACTTGTATTCTCTGTGTTATACTGCCTTCCCCATATCCCCCCCACCCACTACATTATGCGTACTAATTGTGATACCCCCTTTTTCCCCCCTATCCCTCCCTTCCCACCCACCCATCTTCCCCAGTCCCTTTCCCTTTACTTAGTCCACTCTTGGGTTCTGTGAGTCTGCTGCTGTTGTGTTCTTTCAGTTTTTGCTTTGTTCTTATACTCCACAGATGAGTGAAATCATTTGATACTTGTCTTTCTCCACTTGGCATATTTAACTGAGCATAATACCTTCTAGCTCCATCCATGTTGCTGCAAATGGTAGGATTTTTCTCTTCTCCTGGTTGAATAATATTCCATTGTGTATATGTACCACCTCTTCTTTATCCATTCATCTACTGATGGACACTTAGGTTGCTTCCATTTCTTGCCTATCGTAAATAGTGCTGTGATAAACATAGGGGTGCATATTATCTTTTTCAAACTGGGCTCCTGCATTCTTAGGGTAAATTCCTAGGGGTGGAATTCCTGGGTCAAATGGTATTTCTATTTTGAGTTTTTTGAGGAACCTCCATACTGCCTTCCACAATGGTCGTACTAATTTATATTCCCACCAGCAGTGTAGGAGGGTCCCTTTTCTCCACATCATTGCCAACATTTGTTGTTGTTTGTCTTTTGGATGTTGGCCATCCTCACTGGTGTGAGGTGATATCTCATTGTGGTTTTAATTTGCATTTCTCTGATGACTGGCGATGTGGAACTTTCTTTCCATGTGCCTGTTGGTCATCTGAATTTCTTCTTTGGAGAAGTGTCTGTTCAGCTCCTCTGTCCATTTTTTAATTGGCTTATTTGCTTTCTGCTTGTTGAGGTGCCTCAGCTCTTTATATAATTTGGATGTCAACCCCTTATCAAATATGTCATTTATGAATATATTTTCCCATACTGTAGGATGTCTTTTGGTTCTACTGATGGTGTCTTTGCTGTACAGAAGCTTTTTAGTTTGATATAGTCTCGTTCATTTTTGCTTTTCTTTCCCTTGCCAGGGAAGATATGTTCATGAAGAAGTTGCTCATGTTTATGTCCAAGAGAGTTTTGCCTATGGTTTTTTCTAAGAGTTTTATGGTTTCATGACTTACACTAAGGTCTTTGATCCATTTTGAATTTACTTTTCTGTATGTGGTTAGGCAATAATCTAGTTTCATTCTCGTACATGTAGCTGTCCAATTTTGCCAACACCAGCTGTTGAAGAGGCTGTCATTTCCTCATTGTTTATCCATGGCTCCTTTATCGTATATTAATTTATCATGTATTAATTGAGCATACATGCTTGGGTTTATACCTGGGCTTTCTAGTCTGTTCCATTGGTGTATGGGTCTGTTCTTGTGTCAGTACCAAATTGTCTTGATTACTGTGGGTTTGTAGTAGAGCTTGAAGTCAAGGAGAGTAATTCCCCCCGCTTTATTCTTCCTTCTCAGGAAGGTTTTTTGATTACCAATTCAATATCTGCTGCTGATTGATCTATTCACATTCTTGGGTCAGTCTTGGATGTTGTATTTTTCTAGAAAGTTGTCCATTTCTTCTAGATTATTCAGTGTGTTACCATATAATTTTTCATAGTATTCTCTCATACTTCTTTGTATTTCTGTGGTGTCCGTAGTGATTTTTGCTTTCTCATTTCTGATTCTGTTTATGTGGATAGACTCTCTTTTTTTCTTGATAAGTCTGACTGGGTGTTTATCTATTTTGTTTATTTTCTCCAAGAACCAGCTCCTGCTTTCATCAATTCTTCCTATTGTTTTATTCTTCTCAATTTTATTTATTTCTGCTTTAATCTTTATTATGTCCCTCCTTCTACTGACCTTGGGCTTCATTTGTTCTTCCTTTTCTGGTTTCATTAATTGTGAGTTTAGACTGTTCATTTGGGATTGTTCTTCTTTCCTGAGGTAGGCTTGTATTGCAATATATTTCCCTCTTAGCACGGCCTTCACTGCATCCACTGATTTTGCGGTGTTGAATTATTGTTGTCATTTGTCTCCATATATTGCTTGATCTCTGTTTTTATTTGTTCATTGGTCCATTGATTATTTAGGAGCATGTTATTAAGCCTCCATGTGTTTATGGGATTTTTCATTTTCTTTGAGTAGCTTATTTCTAGTTTCATACCTTTGTGATCTGAGAAGCTAGCTGGTACAATTTCAATGTTTTTTGAATTTTGTGAGGTTCTTTTTGTGGCCTTGTATGTGACCTATTCTTGGAAATGTTCCATGTGCACTTGAGAAGAATGTGTATCCTGTTGCTTTTGGATGGAGTGTTCTGTACATGTCCATTAGGTCCATCTGTTCTAATACGTTGTTCAGCGCCTCTATCACTTTATTTATTTTCTGTCTAGTTGATCTGTCCTTTGGAGTGAGTGGTGTGTTAAGTCTCCTAAAATGAATGCATTGCATTCTGTTTCCCTCTTTAATTGTGTTAGTATTTGTTTCATAAATGTAGGTGATTCTGTGTTGTGTGCATAGATATTTATAATGGTTATATCTTCTTGTTGGATTGACCCCTTAATCGTTATGTAATGTCCTTCTTTGTCTCTTATTGCTTTCTTTGTTTTGAAGTCTATTTTGTCTGATACAAGTACTGCAACTCCTGCTTTTTTCTCACTATTAGTTGCATGAAATATCTTTTTCCATCCCTTCACTTTCAGTCTGTGTATGTCTTTGGGTTTGAAGAGTGTCTCTTGTAGGCAGCATATTGATGGGTTTTGTTTTTTTATCCATTCAGTGACTCTACGTCTTTGGATTGGTGCATTCAGACCATTTACATTTAGGGTGATTATCAATAGGTATGTACTTATTGCCATTGTGGGCTTTGGATTTATGGTTACCAAAGGTTGAAGGATAATTCCGTTACTATCTAATAGTCTAATTTAACTCACTTCGTATGCTATTACAAACTCAAGGTAAAGATTCTTTTTTTGTCCTACTTTTTCTTCGTCCTCCATTCTTTGAATGTTATGAATCATACTCTGTACTCTTTGTCTATCCCTTTGATGACATCTATTTAGCCTTAGGAATACTTCCATCTATAGGAGTCCCTCCAAAATGCACTGTAGAGGTGGTTTGTGGGAGGTAAATTGTCTCAGCTTTTGCTTATCTGAAATTGTTTCATCCTTCCAAATTTAAATGATAACCTTGCCGGGTAGAGTATTCTTGGTTCAAGGCCCTTCAGCTTCATTGCATTAAATACATCATGCCACTCCCTTCTGGCCTGTAAGATTTCTGTTGAGAAATGTGATGATAGCCTGATGGGTTTTCCTTTGTATGTGATGTCTTTTCTCTCTCTAGCTGCTTTTATTTTTTATTTTATTTTATTTTTTAAATTTATTTTGGTATCATTAATCTACAATTACCTGTGCAATATTATGGTGATTAAACTACCCCCTTCATCAGGTCCCCCCGACCAACCCCATTACAGTCACTGCCCATCAGCGTAGTGAGATGCTATAGAATCACTACTTGTCTTCTCTGAGTTGTATATCCCTCCCCGTGTCCCCCCTACCTTACGTCTGCTAATCGTAATGCCCCTTTTACCCTCTTATCCCTCCCTTCCCACCCATCTTCCCCATTCCCTTTCCCTTTGGTAACTATTAGTCCGTTCTTGGGTTCTGTGAGTCTGCTGCTGTTTTGTTGCTTCAGTTTTTTTCTTTGTTCTTATACTCCACATGAGTGAAATCATTTGATACTTGTCTTTTTTGGCTTGGCTTATTTCACTGAGCATAATACCCTCCAGCTCCATCCATGTTGTTGCAAATGGCAGGATTTGTTCCCTTCTTATGGCTGAATAGTATTCCATTGTGTATATGTACCACCTCTTCTTTATCCATTCATCTACTGATGGACACTTAGGTTGCTTCCATTTCTTGGCTATTGTAAATAGTGCTGCAATAAACATAGGGGTGCATCTGTCTTTCTCAAACTGGGCTGCTGCATTCTTGGGGTAAATTCCTAGGAGTGGGATTCCTGGGTCAAATGATATTTCTATTTTCAGTTTTTTGAGGAACCTCCATATTGCTTTCCACAATGGTTGAACTAATTTGCATTCCCACCAGCACTGTAGGAGGGTTCCCTTTTCTCCACATCCTCGCCAACATTTGTTGTTGTTTGTGTTTTGGATGTTGGCCATCCTCACA
>JAQQAC010026072.1:46272679-46338415 GCA_029783875.1 Phataginus tricuspis | reverse complement strand
TGGTGTGAGGTGATATCTCATTGTGGTTTTAATCTGCATTTCTCTGATGATTAGCGATGTGGAGCATCTTTTCATGTGCCTGTTGGCCATCTGAATTTCTTCTTTAGAGAAGTGTCTATTCATGTCCTCTGCCCATTTAATTGGATTATTTGCTTTTTGTTTGTTAAGGTGTGTGAGTTCTTTGTATATTTTGGATGTCAACCCCTTATCAGATACATCATTTATGAATATATTTTCCCATACTGTAGGATGTCTTTTTGTTCTACTAATGGTGTCCTTTGCTGTACAGAAGCTTTTCAACTTGATATAGTCCCAATTGTTCATTTTTGCTTTTGTTTCCCTTGCCCAGGGAGATATGTTCATGAAGAAGTCACTCATGTTTATGTCCAAGAGATTTTTGCCTATGTTTTTTTCTAAGAGTTTTATGGTTTCATGACTTACATTCAGGTCTTTGATCCACCTTGAGTTTACCTTTGTGTATGGGGCTAGACAGTAGTCCAGTTTCATTCTCTTACATGTAGCTGTCCAGTTTTTCCAACACCAGCTGCTGAAGAGGCTGTCATCTCCCCATTGTATATCCAAGGCTCCTTTATCAAATATTAATTGACTGTAAATGTTTGGCTTAATGTTTGGAGTTTCTATTCTGTTCCACTGGTCTGTGGGTCTGTTTTTGTGCCAATACCAAATTGTCTTGATTACTGTGGCTTTGTAGAAGAGCTTGAAGTCAGGGAGCATAATTCCCCATTTGATTCCTCCTTCTCAGGATTGCTTTGGCGATTCAGGGTCTTTTGTGGTTCCATATGAATTTTAGAATTATTTGTTCCAGTTCATTGAAGAAAGCTGTTGGTAGTTTGATAGGGATTGCATTGAATCTGTACATTGCTTTAGGTAGCATAGCCATTTTGACAATATTAATTCTTCCTAGCCAAGAGCTTGGGATGCATTTCCATTTGTTAGTGTCCTCTTTAATTTCTCTTAGGAGTGTCTTGTAATTTTCCGAGTACAGGTCTTTCACTTCCTTCGTTAGGTTTATTCCTAGGTATTTTATTCTTTTTGATGCAATTGTGAATGGAATTGTTTTCCTGATTTCTCTTTCTGTTAGTTCATCATTGGTATATAGGAAAGCAACAGATTTCTGTGTGTTAATTTTGTATCCTGCAACTTTGCTGAATTCAGATATTAGTTCTAGTAGTTTTGGAGTGGAGTCTTTAGGGTTTTTTATGTACAATATCATGTCATCTGCAAATAGTGACAATTTGACTTCTTCTTTACCAATCTGGATGCCTTGTATGTCTTTGTTTTGTCTGATTGCCGTGGCTAGGACCTCCAGTACTATGTTGCATCTGTAGCTGCTTTTAAAAGTCTGTCTTTATCCTTGATCTTTGCCATTTTAATTATTACATGTCTTGATGTTGTCTTCCTTGGGAGATCTGTATATCTCCGTGGCTTGAGACAGTATCTCCTTCCCCACATTGGGGAAGTCTTCAGCAATTACCTCCTCAATGACACTTTCTATCCCTTTTTCTCTCTCTTCTTCTTTTGGTACCCCTATAATGTGAATATTGTTCCATTTGGATTGGTTTCACAGTTCTCTCAATATTCTTTCATTCTTAGAGATTCTTTTTCCTCTCTGTGCCTCAGCTTCTTTGGATTTGTTCTCTAATTCCTATTCCATTTACCATCTCTTCTATTACATCTAATCAGCTTTTAAATCCCTCCATTGTATGTTTCATTTCAGATATGGAATTTCTTAATGATTCAATCTCTGTCTTAAATTCATTCCTCAGTTCTTGAATATTTTTCTGTACCTCCATAAGCATGGTTATGATTTTTATTTTGATCTCTCTTTCAGGAAGATTGGTGAGTTCAGTTTCATTTGGCCCTTTTCTGGGATTTGTGAGATTTTGGTCTGAACCATGTTCTTTTGACGTTTCATATTTCTGTGTGGTGCCCTCTAGTGGCCAGAATTTCAGTCTCTGGAGCTGCTCAGGCCCTAGTGAGGTTGCGTGTCATAGGGGAGCAAAGCTGGTGCCTGGGGGGGGGAGGAAAGATCTGTTTCCTGATTCCTTTCTGCCTCGCCCGTCTCCAGTATCAGAGACAGTGGGCCGAGCACACAGGTGTTAGCCTCTGTGCTTTGCATCTGTAGCTGTTATAGGCGGGGCCTCTCTCTGACTGGCCTGACGCCAGTGCAGTGACTGCCGGTTTGCGAGCCAGTGCTGTCAGGCCAGGAGGAAGGTGCAGCAGGCTGTGAATCATAGTGGGGGGCCTCGGAGCTGAGTGGCCAGCCAGGGGATGGAGCGCCTGAAGCTCCTCATAGTTCCCAATCTGCTGGGCAGAGTGTGTCCAGACAACCTTGTCCCCCTATCACTTCTCACGCGCAGCAAGCTCCGTGCAAATCCCGCCCCTTCAGCAGCCCTCTTGCTGCTAGGAAGCCTCTCAGACCGCCTGCCTTTCCCTTGTCCCAGAGCAGCCAGGTATGGATCCCGTACCCCACAAATGGCCGGAATCTGTTTCTCAAGCTCTCCGCCTGCCCCAGCTCCCATCTTCCAGAGCACCACACATTGTAGGTTTGTGCTCACAAAGCAGATCTCCAGGGCTAGGCGTTTAGCAGTCCCAGGCTTCCACCCCCTCCCCGCTCTGTTTCTCTTCCTCCTGCCAGTGAGCTGGGGCTGGGGGGAGGGCTTGGGTCCCGCTGGATCAAGGCTTTAGTATGTTACCCTGTTTTGTGAGGTCTGCTCTGTTCGTGAGGTCTGTTGGCAGTCTGGTGCCACCTTCTTTCCTGTTGCTGTTTTAGGGTTAGTTGTATTAATTATATTTTCACACTATGTGTGATCTTGGGAGGAGTTCTGTGTCTCACCTCTCACGCTGCCATCTTGAATCCTCAACACTCACATATTGTTACTTTTTGAATCTATCCTTTATGCGTCAAAGATGGAGCCTGGCCCAAGATCAGGCCTTATCTAAATAGAGTGGTTTTGGACTATAGTTACTGCAGGATGGCCTTAGAAACCATGCATTCTTCTCCACAAAGCTCATAAGCCTGGTACCATGCTGATCAGTCCACTAGTAATCTTTTTAACCTCAGCCAAATCAAAGATATATACTATAGAAAGATTAGGATAATGCTGACTTCTGTGGGTTAAGCAACAACTCAATTATTTACATGTTAGTTATAGCATAATATATTCTAATCTTGAAGTTCTTAACATGTATTTTACTTAAAATATGACTCAATCTCTTGCCAGTCATTTAAAAAAAATCCTATTTTTCTAGTTTTCAGTTTCATTTTGCCTTCATTGCACAAAGTTGTTTATTTATAAGATTTCTTTTCAGGACTGTTTCTGGGAATTAAGTAAAAAAATTTTAAAGAATTCTTGTAATATCACTTAAATACAGTTTTGGATCTTTTTAGCATGAGAGTATAAAGAAACTACACAATATACAAAGTAACTTGCATTTAAAAATGACAATATATTGGTATTTTATAGTCCACATATTTCCAAAACTTCTGAAACATTTTAGTCCCCACAAATGCTAAATCCACTTTGGTTTATACTAAAACTTAGGAAATCTAAAACTTGTTTCATGAAATATTTAAGAACAAAAACTTTCATTTGTTTCCCCTATTTCAATTCCCAGGGTGTTCTTTCTTTCTTTCTTTTTGACAGCCTTTATTTGTTGCAATGGCTGAGCATTCAGTGCTGACCCATCTGCAGAGTAACAACAAATCTGGTAGTCTTCTCTGGCTCCAGGCTGTAATCTTCTGTCTTACTTACTTTAACATATCTTTTCTCCTATCAGATGTCTGTACATTTATGTCCCATGAACAAGGACTATCAGGGTAATTTTGGTGCATTTGTGCAGGGGCAGTACTGTGTAGAGAGGCAATGCAGGCAGCATCCAGTTTCACCAATTATAAGCTGAATTTGGGTAAGTTAACAAACTTTTCAAGTTTTCTCACCTGAAAAGTGGGGGTCTAGTACCTCACAGGGTTGTTCTGAGGATTAAATGAGATAATACATGTTAAGAACCTAGAAGCATTGCTGGCCCATAATATTATTCAGTGCAAATTAGCTCCCCCATCTCTATGCTGCTACCTGTCCAGGCAGCAGTCTCAACGTACTTTCCATCAAGGCCGGTACAAAAGTGCTGCCTCTCAATGACCCTGTGAGGAGGGAGGCATCCGCCCTGCTGTTTTGCAGATAATGAAATGGAAGCTAAGTGAATTAATTAAACTTGTCCCAAAGTTTCTTAGCTAGTATGTCATACAGCTGGTTTTGGGCTCAGATCTGTCAAGTACCAAAGCTGCAGTCTGTTTAGCACCAAAGGACACTATGTTGCTTCTTCTTAGTTCCGCAAAATTAATTTACTTTGCCCATCTGCATATGACCATTTACCATTATGAAATCTTAAGTCCTATTTTCCTCATTTACTAAACAGAAGAATTTTGTAAACATGTAGTATATATGTTACAGGATTATTGTGAAATTTAATTAAGATATATCTCTTACATATTTTATCAGGTTAACAAGCTGAAATGGTATTTAATGTAAGCATCTGTTAAACTCTTAATAATAACATATGAAAGAAATACCTTTTTCCAGGAATATTTGAAAGCAAAGTCTTCTTATCAACCTGTTCACTTTCAGTACCCTGAGGATCAGGATTCTGTGGTGACGTAGTTTGTCTTAGAGGACCCATCTCAGCCTTGCTCTCAGACACAGCTTTGCTGACAGACTTAGGTGTTCTAAGTGTTTGAGAAAGATGTTCAGAAGAGACAGGAAGTCCTAGAAGATGAGAGAAATCATCTCAGTACCAAAAAGTTCTTTCATTTACTTTTCATTATAACTAGGAAGACAGAGCAAGTTCCCATACCAACTTGCCTTTCTCCAGTAAAATGATGTTAAAGTAGAATGCCCAGGATTTTCAGTTAAAGCTAAAATCGAACACATACATTAGACTCTGCTTCCTCTTGATATCCTACCACCATTAGCAGTAAAGGAGATACTCTTAAAAGGCAGAATACCATGAGTACAGTGCATCCTTTTCTTTAACTCAGTGGTTGAAATATAATTTTCAAAGACAAAGGAACCTAAAGAAGTGACAAATATAACCAGAAAATTTTGGAAGCTGTACTGTAGATGTGTGAGTGGAATATTACTTAGTAGATCCAAGAAAATAAATCCTAAGCCACGAGTCAGGAAAGATGAGAATCAACCCAATTTATATCACAGCATCACTGAAAGAACTGGTGGCCTCAAGTATCTCTGGAAGCACAGATGACAATAGAGACAAAAACAGGAACATTGGTTCCAAGTCAGTTTAAACAATAATTAGAGCCTGGACTCCCTTCCTTATTCTGCACAGCCAGGCAACTGTCAATATCCCCTTCCCCATCACCAAAATCAGAAAACTAGAAGCTTATTTCCTAAAGATGGTGTAACAGGGTTCTGTGTTTAGGAGATATCAGGTAAGGCTAAGAGATGGAAAAAAGGGACTAAATGAGTTTTTACAAAAAATCTACAACCTTGTTTAGAGAGAGGGTTGTAAACAACTTAAGACCCCAAGACTCCTTTAAGAATTGAAAGAGGTTACCTCTAGGGAATGACAATGGGATGAGGAGGGCTTCGTGAGGGACTTGTGTTTTATAGCAATCCCCATACAAACTATGGGCTCTAGAACTCGACTTTTAGGAGACAAATTTTGGCCATAAGCCTTAATCTCCCTAGGCATAAATGCCAAGTTTAGTACATGAAAGAATAGACAGTGATAAGCTCATAGTCGTGGAAACCACTAGGATCCTTGGAAAGTAAGTAGCAAGGACTCACATTATTGGCAGTGAGGCAACTCAAGGGTATCTAGGCAGTAGAACTGCCTGGAGTAAAGGAAACAAACCCAAACTACACCAGGAGTGATATCTAAATTGACAGGGAGGTCATGATAAACTTGAGGTGATAAATTTACTTTTCAATGTAAATGTTAGATAGCAGCTCATTTATTTTCAGAAAACTTCCTAGCAGACACAGTTAAATAATAAGGAACAAACATCCCTTCAGCTGATTAGTACTTAAAGAGGACTCAGCCCCCTTTCTCCTTAAAAAATAATCGTCTAGCACTCAAAGCACTGATAGAAGCATCTGCCAAGATTTAAGAAATCAATTACCTCAGCTATGGCCTCTCATTATAGGCTTGTAAATAATTTAAATCTAATGAAACATCAATCTAATAATGATGGTCTATGAAAAACAGCTAAGGAAAAATACTACCAGAGCTAGAAAGTAGTATCTTGGTATGGTATTGGGGTAACTCCACTTACCACAATGAGCATTTAGTACTGTATATAATTATCGAGTCACTATGTTGTACATCTGAAACCAATGTAATATTATATATCAACTAACTACATTCCAACTAAAAAAAAAAGAATGGTTTCCTGAAGTATTAAAAGCTGTTTTTACTGTGGTATTTTAAAATTAGGCAATTCGTTAATTTCCTGTGTTTCAAAAAGATCTGAGCAAAAATTTTAATACAAATGAAAATTAAGCCAACTCCCCCCACTTCCATAAGCTTCATTTTAAAATACAGCCAGAGATGTGTGATGATGGTTTGATGCCTGTTTGCTTTGCACCTTAAATTTGAAACTAACTTCTAACTAACCTGAAGAAAATCACCTAAGTTCTCATGTTTCCTTACCTTTTGGGACCTTGGGACCTACGTCACAGGACTGTGGGATTAAGTGGTAATAACAAAGAGTGAAATCACTTAGAAAATATAAAAGCAATCTTAGAAGATAATGTAACAAGTAAGTAACTTAATCATCCAAACAAAATGTGATCTGCATGTGTTTGTGAGCACTTAGCTCTATTTTTCAGAAATCACAGAGAACATATACCCCTTCATGTGAACACTATTTTCCATTTCTCCTACACGCTCCCATCCAACCTAAATATTTCTCTTAAGTAGCTGTAGCAGAGAAACTAACCTGAGAATGATTTAACAGGACTTTCAACTCTGAAAAATCCAGCATCAAACACTATTTTTTCAACTTCCTTTGGCATCACAGAGGCTGTTGCTTCAGCATGTTCTCCCTGCTTAATTCTTTCTCTCATTGCACTTTTTATGGCAGCTAGACGATTTCTAGCTGCAATTCTTCCATCATTTTCCTGTTTGGGTTTACTTGCTATACCTGAGACAACTTTTTTCTGCAAAGAGAAATTATGACATTTATTAAAGTCACTCATTACCATCTTACAAGAGAAAGAAAGCCTACATAAAATATTTAACACATTCATCATATACTTATCAGGTTCCTAATATGTGTTAAAAATGCTGGGGGTCAAAGAGTAAAAGACAAAGTTCCTGCCCTCAAGGAGTACACAGCTCAATGGAAGAACTAGATAAAGGCATTAAGAAGAATCTCAAGAGATAAATTCAGAGGGCTGTAAGAGAACACAGAACACTTCAATCTTTAGGGGCATTAAGAAAAGCTTACAGGAAGTACTTAAGCTGAAATCAGTTAGGAGTAAAAGATGGGGTGAGTAAACGGCTCAGTAGAGTGAATAGCATGCTTGCAAAGCCAAAATGAATGAAAACATGGAGTAGTTGGAGAGAGGTGGACAATAGCTAGATTATAAAATCCCTTGCATGTAACCATTTTAAGGAGCTATGTTTATACAGAGGGTAAAGCAATAGACATTATTGATGATTTTTTTAAACCAGGACATTTAACATTATCGATTTGTGTTTTGGAAAGGTCACTCTGGCTACAGCCTGGAAAATGGATTGGAGGGTTACAAGCCAGTTAGGAAGGCAACTACTGCAGTGATACTGGGAAATGATAGTAGTTAGATCAAGGAGAAAAAAAATGGAAAAAAGCAAACAGATTCAAAAGATATTTAAAAGGTAGAATTTAGAGGACTCAAGTGATCTTTTGGATGTGTGTGGGGTGGAGATGGTGAAACAGAAGAGACAGGACAGGTTTTCTATCTTGGACATCTGGTGGGATGACAATACCATTCTCTGATACAGGGAAACATCAGTGTGTGTGGAGATGATTTTAGTCTGGGTTTGATTTTAAGGTATACCGAGTCAGGATGTATAGAACTAGAAGTTAGCAGTTTAACTGTGGTTTGAAATACAGGTTTGGGAATCACTGGGTGGTTAAGATTGCACAGGAAGAATAGGGAAGGAGAGAAGAGAGTTGAGGTCAGAATTTAAGTATTACAAATATTTAAGAGATAAATAGAAAAACAAAAACTTGCCAACATGACTGAAGAATGGGAACAGAGGTACGAGGAAAATCAGCACAACATAATTTCAAGAAAGAGGGCATAGACAGTATTTAATACTGCAGAGGGATTAGATTTTATAACAAAGGGTAATAACTTCAGCAACTAGCAGGTCAATAACCTTGGTGATAAATGTTCTAGGGGCATAAAGGGAGTGAAATTGAATTGCAATGAGTTGGAGAGTAAGTGAAAATCAAAATAGTGAAGACAGAGTAAAGGCAACCTTCTTGGGAAGCTTGTCTGTGATTGGCAGGTGGGAACAGGGAGAAAAACTGGAAGGCGATGTGGCCATCATAGGTTTAGCTTTTTTTCTTTAATTCGAACAAAGATAAAGCCCTGAACATGTTTAAAAATTGATGGAAAAGAGAGACGAGGTGAGAAAACAAGGCTAACTGATGGAATGAGAGATCAATGAACAAGAATTAGGAGGGGAATGTCATCAAAGTATAGGCATCAAAGTATAGGCAAAAGATGAGTTCTATTTTGTTTGATAATCTCTAACACTAGGCTGTAAAATAAAGCAAGAGGAGACACCTGGTGATAACAACCAGAATTACAGGGCTCTAATACAATGCTATACTGATGGGAGTCATTGCATCACTGATGAAATTGTTTCCAGGACTGAGTATGCAATAAAAACTACCCACAGTAGCTGCAGAATGTTTAAACATTCTTCACTGTTTAGTAGATCTGAAATTCATATAATTAATTTAGTCACTATCCTAGGGTCCTTGTCATGAGACTTCATTAGTAAAACAATTCTGGCAATGCTCTAAGATGGTTTGAAAAGTACCATCAGACCAGAAACTGAGTTCAAAACATTACTAGGAAAAAAAATTACTCCAAATAGGTAAGAATGGAATCTTTCCATCATGTTAACAAACCACATTTTACAGACAAAACTGGAAAATTTACAAGATAAAATATAGGGAAGAAGACAGATATTCTAAGGAGCCATTTGATCCTCTTCAGTTTATTTAGAAAATTCTTTCATTTCAAAATAGATCACAAAAGACTAGATAAAACAGGGAGGTGAAGCCTACTGGTTAAGAACACGGATTCTGTAATGAGAAACTCTGGCCTGAAGCCCAGCTCCACCTTGTGCAAGTGATTTAATCCTTCTGGGAATGAGATTCCTCAACTGCAAAGTGGGGACAGTAAGAGTACCTAGACTGTTGTGAAGATTAAATGAGTTAATACATGTAAAGCACTTGAACAATATTTGGCACATACTAAGTGTTACATAAATTATCTCTATCTGTAATACTACTATTATTATAACAAAATGTACAGGTTCAGTTTAAAGAATAAAACTAACATGCACATACCCACTATTTAGTAACGTAGAAGCCTGCTAGGTACTGCAAATCAATCACAGTCCCTGCCTTCCTCCCTCCAAACATAACACTGGATTTAATGTTGATTATTTCTTTATTCTTTCTTCAAAGGCAATTGGGACATTGTAAGAAAAAAGCTAAACTTTCTTATGTCTTAAATATAAAAATCCATTAAGTCAGAGGATCTGTATTAGAAATTTGGGTATAAAACCCACAAACTTACCCGAAAGACTTTTTTGTTTGTATTATTATGGTTTTGCCATCCAGATTCCTCAAGTTTGGTCAGATTGTTGAATTTTTGGTTTACATTTTCTACCTGTTGATAAATAAAGCACAAGTTTTTCAGATTAATACTAATCATATTAAAATCGTGAACAAATCAAAGCTTCAAAAAAACTAAACATGGTGACTCATACTGGTGGCATATAAA
Organism: Phataginus tricuspis; assembly: GCA_029783875.1. Classification (NCBI taxonomy): domain Eukaryota; kingdom Metazoa; phylum Chordata; class Mammalia; order Pholidota; family Manidae; genus Phataginus; species Phataginus tricuspis. The sequence goes on along the minus strand of JAQQAC010026072.1, from coordinate 46,328,360 downwards.
ATTAGACTAAGTCATTCTCAATTTAGTATTCAAATCAAGAAGTTTTTTATAGTATCATTGATATACAGTCTTATGAGGGTTTCACATGAATAACATTGTGGTTTCAACATTCACCCATATTATCAAGTCCTCCCCCCAACCCCCCATTGCAGTCACTGTCTATCAGTGTAGTAAGTCAAATCAAGAATTCTTAGGGCAAAATTGCTCAATTTAGTTTTGGTGTTACAAACCTCCAAAATTTCCATAAAGGATGTCATATATGAAAAACTCTCCTAAATTATTTTTGATCACTAAAATGGTAGGAGAGGGATATCCTAAATTATATAATGTTAACACAGTCTTCTTTTTTTTTTTTTACAGTTTATTCATTCTTCTACTGAAGGACAGATTGGATGCTTCTAGGTTTTGGCAATTATGAATAAAGCTGCTATAAACACCTGTGTACACACTTTTATGTGGACACATGCTTCCAAATCACTTGGGTAAATACCAAGAAGCATGCTGGATCAAAATTTAAGAGTATATTTAGTTTTCTAAGAAATTGCCTGTCTTCTAGAGTGGCTGTACCATTTATGCATTTCCACCATCAGTGAATGACAGTTCCTGTTGATACACATCCTCATCCATTTGGTATTATCAGTGGTTTGGGCTGTCGCCATTCTAATAGGTATGTAGTAGTATCCTGTTTTCATTGGCAATTCCCTGTGATATTAAGCATCCTATTTTTTCATATGCTTACCTGTCATCTGTATATCTTCTTTGGCAAGGTTTCTCTGTTCAGATCTTTTGCCCATTTTTAAATCAGGTTGTTTGTTTTCTTACTTTTGAGTTTTAAGAGTTCTTTATATATTCTGGAGAATAGTCCTTTATCAAATATGTTATTAGCAAATACTTTCTCCCAGTCTGTGGCTTGCTTTCTCATTTTCTTGACACAATTTCATTTTAAAAGATTCAAATAACATGCCTACTATCCGAGTATGAATGTATGATCCCCATCCTTCTGGTATTTCCAGTCCCCTCTAGAGAGTTCACTACAGTCAACAGTTTGGTAAATATGCTTTGAGTCCCCTTATTATGCATTTATATACATACTCTCAATCTCTCTCCTAAAAAAATGTAAATGTCAAAAAGACTGAGGATTACACTTCTGACCAACTGATTTTCAACAAATGTGCAGTGCAATTCAATGAGGAAAGGATAGTCTCTTTTAATAAAAAGTGCTGGGAAAATTGGGATATCCACAAGATGAATTTATTCTTACCTGTATCATACACAAAAGCAAATCCCAAATGATCATACATCTAAACTATGAGTAAGAGCTAAAACTATAAAACTTTTAGAAGAAAGCCTAAGAGAAAATCTTTATGACTTGACATTAGGCAAAAACGGGTCTTAGGTATGATGCCAAAATCGCAACATAAAAAATTTGATAATATTAACTTTAAAATTAAAAATATTTGCACTTCAAAAGACACCATTAAAAAAATTATAAGAGAAGCCACAGACCGAAAGAAAAATTTGAAAACATTTCTGATAAAGGACTATCTAGAATATATAAAGAACACTTAGAAATCAATAATAAAGACCAACCCAATTTAGAAATGGGTAAATGATCTGAACAGACATTTCACCAAAGACATATAAATGACTAATAACCACAGGAAAAAATACTGAACATCAGTACTCATTAGAGAAACAAAAATCAAAATACAATGAGATATTCCACATCCACTAGGATGACTATCCTAGACAACAAGTACTGGTGAGGATGTGGAGAAATATCAAGACTCAAACATTGTTGGTAGGAATGTAAAATGGTGCAATCACTCTGGAAAATAGTTTGGCAGTTTCTTAAAAAGCTGAACATAGATTTACTGTCTGAGCTAGCAATATTTAAATATCTACCCCAAGAGAAATTAAAACAAATGTTCACACTAAGATTTGTATGTGAATACTCATAGATTATTCATAATCACCACAGAATGGAAACAACCTTAAAGTCCATTAACTAGTGAACAGGGTGATATTCACACAATGGAATACTACTCAGCAATGAAAAGGAACAAGGTACATGATTAAGCTACAACATGGAGGAACCTCAAAAACATCATGCTAAGTAAAAGAAATCACATACAGAAGACCACATATTGTATAATTCTATTTAACATGAAATATTCAGAAAATGCAAATCTACAAAGATAGCAAGTAGATTAGTGGTTGCTTGGGACTGGAAGTGGGAATGGGGATTGCATTGCAAATAAGCAGGAAGAACATGGTGATGAAAATATTCTCGATGGGATCCTTCAATCTGGAATTCAGGTCCTCCAGTTCTGGGGTGAAAATTTTAAACTGTTTCATTAATTATTTCCTCTCCATTATTTTTTCTGTTATCTTTTTCTGGAATTCCTAGTATTTGGATATTACACTTCCTAGGCTGGTCCACTTAATTTTCTTATCTAATCTCTCCTATTTGGCATCTTTCTCTTTGTTCTATTTTATGGGAGATCTTAGCTTCATATTTCATCTTTCTACTGAATCTTACATTACTGGTCTTAGTTTTTAACTTCAGTGAGGAATTTTTATGGTTCTCTGTTTTTTTTTAGTAGCTGTTCTTATCTGGCAGATGAAATGCTTGGTCTCTTTCAGAATATTGCACTTAAAAGTTCTTTTCTCCTATTATCCCCACTTCCTCCGTTCAATAGCCCTCTTCCCTTCTTTGCTTTGGCCTTTTCTTTTCAGGTTTGAGGTTCGGTTCCTCAATTGTCTAATGATCACTGGCTAATAATGGTTCCTGAAATAGTATTTTGTTTCTTTATTTTTATCTCTAAAATAAGCTCAAATAGCTAGAAGGTGTTACATCCTCACATACGTATCCTGAATCTTCCGAATGATCCTCTCTATCATAGCACTTTGTACATTGGATTGGAATTATACGCTGTGGATGACTCACTAGTAAAACTACAAACTCCTCTGGGAAAGAGAATGTGCCTTATTTACCAACTCTTAGTACAATGCCTAGCACACAGTAGGAACTCAATAACTGCTAAATGAACTGAACTATTGAAGACCAGATTTACTCATTTTCTTACATGTAGAATCATTATAGACTACTCAGCATTTAAATATAATCTCAATTTCTAACCCATATAGAGATTATCCTGACAATATGGGGTAGGAGAAGACATCAATTTAAAAAAAATTATATAGATTTACAGTTTATAAAGGTACTATCTAATATCTCATTTAATATTACAGGTACCTAAGCAGCCACTATTACCCCATTTTACTACTGTTAGCTCTTTTTCAAAAAAATAGACTCAAAAGCTAATATATTCAAAATACTTGACACCACATACCTGAAAACTAACCATATCCCAAAATCCATCCAGATCTGTACAGGTCGTCTCTTTTTCACCTCGTTTATATTCACAATTGTCCACTAGTCCTTCAAACTGTTTGAACCTCTCTTTCATAAGGAGTCTTGTTTGACCAACTGCTGTGCGAATAAGATCTTTAGCTAAAGGAAAAAGAGGTTTTTGAAAATTAAAGAACAAAACATGACCTTTGTTGCAAGCCAACCAGCTGTTATGAAGACCTCACCCCAAGTATCTGAGAACTTACAGAATCAAATTCTTACCTTAATGCAAAACAAAAAATATCACTACAAAACTGTGTTATACAAATATTGAGATTTAACTATCTGCTTCGATTCTTGCAAAAAATTAGCACTATTCAGTCTCGTACATATTGCTAGTTCTTGTATTTCTTAAGAATTCAACCTCAAATAACTCCACATTAGTATCTAAGAAAAACTTCACACTGATATAGCACATAAACGATTTTTTCTAAATAGCTTCCCCAAATAAGTATTATGGAACTTCTCAGAAAATCTGTTCCATACTGATAAGGTAATTTTCATTCTGAAATTATTTTTGCATAAACAATAGCAGTTATAGATGTCACTCTTAAAGTCGTATGAAAAATACCTAAAAATAAAATAGGCAAATGTCTAACTCTCAGGTATGATAGTCAATATTCTAATTACTTATATCTCTTAAGTCATATACCATTTTAGCAGATATTAGTGAACGTATGTTGATATGAAAAATCCTTGCTATTTTGAATAACAATGAAATTATAAAGTTGGACAATGCTAGGTTTTTATGTTTCGTATAAATGTAACCATATTAAAAGATACAAAGTTAAGACATAAATATAAATGTTGCCTCACCATCATCTGGAATGTCCAATTCAAGCTTCCTGTCCCACTCAAGGCAGTGTGAAGTCAATTTCTCAGTTTCTGACTGGAGTATATTTCTAAAATTATGACATACATTACAGTTTTACAAATGTTTCTCACACTAATATTAGCTTAGTATGGTACTTACATATAATATTAGGAGGGTATAAAAGGGAGGCACATGTTAATTTCCCAGAGTTGATGCTTAGTTATTTTATGAACTGTGATATATTAAAATCCATAAATACTAGTTAGTAACCTATATATGCCCAACCTTTACACCTAAAACTTATGCTACTGATTAATGTCAAGAACACATTTTTTATGCTAATATTTCCAGTTTGTTCTGTTCTTATTTTTCAGACACTGAAGAGAATCAGAAATTCCTTAGTTATGTTACTACTTCTCTGTTATTGTCCATGGACCAATTGCCAAGAGTAAGCTGAAGCTAAAAACTGTGTAAGTCTAGAATTATCACACAGTGATAGAGCCGTACAGATTTTCTATAGTTATTAGAGACTGAGCAAGGGCAATTGTTCTCAGCAAGGGTCAGTTCTTTCCCCTGGGGCACATTTAGCAATGTCTGGGGGTATTTTTGACTGTCAAACACCCTACAATGCGGCAGATGGCCCTCACAACAAGAATTTTCCAGCCCAAAATGTCAATATCGCCAAGGTTAAACAACCATGACTTAGGGTAAATTTAATCTTTCTTTATAAAGGACATCCCGGTAGGAGAAACTGAGGATGGTTTTAGTTTCTTAAAAGAAAAATTTAGCTGTTTATATTCAATAGCATAACACAAACAACTTCATTAACAAGAAGGGATACCTAGCTTAGATTTGACATTATTCACTTGGATAAATTGCTCATTATCTCAATATCTCAACATCTCAACTGAACAACATAAAGGACTAGCTAATCTCTAAAATCTTATGCCCTTAAAAATAATTGAAGTGGCTCTCAAACCTATAAAAAGATATTCATCCATAATAGAAGAAATGAATATTAAAACCACAGTATGATAATATTTCTCATCTTTGATAGGCAAAACTAAAAAAAATTGTTAATATTGCATTGGAAAAGGTATGACAATTTTCTCACCAGATTCATGCTAGAATAACAATATGCAATCATTTTCTATGTACTGTGAAGGTTGGGGCTTTTCTCCAAATGAAGTCCTCTGATTTGTTTCCAAGGCTTTTAGGTGACATATTTGAAGTTCCTCAAACAAGATATTAATTTTCAATCTCCACAGTTGGAGAAACATAATCCTATCTCATGATTCAGTGGGCCAAAGAGCCTCCTAACATCTCCCACCATCCTTTTAAAGAACAACTTTAATTTGGTTCCTTTGTGGGAGGGGGAAAAAAAGTATGAGAAAATAGGAACTCCCATATTTTGCTGGAGCAGATGTAAATTGAGGTCATCATATATTTGCACATGAGAGAATTGAAAAGCTTACAGGGTTGTTCTTTGCAGCCTTGCTTTATTAGTAATAGACTGAACTCAATAACTAGCAACAGGGACCTATTAAGTAAATTGTGGTACATCCATATAACTGGACACTATCTGGCCCTTTAAACATACACACACACACACACACGCACACACAAAACAACATGGAAAACTCTTAAGTACTAAAAAGGAATGTCTCCAATATTGAACTTTAAATGAAAACAGAATGGCATGCTATTGTTATTATTAACAAAAAATACATATTTTTATGTTTGTCTACATATACATTATTTACCTCTGAAAATATTCACAACAAATAAGTAACACTTGCCTCCAAGGATGGTGCGAACTATGGGTTTGGGAGACAGAGTTGGGAAAATTACTTCTCACTTGTACTTTTGTCTACCTTTTGAGTTAGTATGAATGTACTAGCTACTGAAAAAAATAATTCAAATTCAAAATGTAAATGAAAACCACCCCAAAGTCTAATATATCTATTATATATGAAGGTTAAAAATAGATTAATTTCAATTTTAAATGTGTAGACATTAATACAAAATTCTTACACTCAGAACAAAAAAAGGACACACCTGAAATATGGCACATCATGTTGTGGCTGAGATAGCTGATCTTTATTGATTTCAAGTGATGGGACTTCGTTTATTGGAAGGCCATTTGAATTTTCACTAGTAGTTTCATTTTTATTTAAGACATGTTCTATAGGTTAAAAAAAATTATATATTTCAAAGCAGTGATTCCTAAAATGACATACCCATAAAAAGAAAATTTTTTGAATTCTTCAACTTTTCAGTGTTGAATTTTAAAATTTCTGCTTCAATGCTTTTATTCACTGTGCTTCCTCTAAAGTATCTCTTGATATTCTTCATCTCTTCAAATTTAAATTTATCCCCTCTGACCTTTCTCAGTCTGTATTCCTCCATCTCTCTTTCCAAATGTCTTTCCCATGACTTCTCATCTCTTCTGACCCTGAGGTCACATTCCTTAGTTATATGGTGAAAAGGGCTCTAAATAAATCTCTGATAAATCAGAATCCAGAAAAGCAAGTAAAAATTTAAAGTACCATACCTTTATCCCAAATTGTTAAAGAATCCAAAGGACACTGTAGTTTATCTGAATCTTGATATACTGTCTTGGTAGAGTAAGCTTTACATTTTTGTGCCAAAATGTCTTTTATTGCTTCTTCAGTTTTATCACTAAAAACAATAGCAAAAATAGACTTCACGAAGCATGAACCACATGTAGCAAATTGACAGATCTCAAAATTATGTCACTTTTTGCAAACCTGGAATAAAATATTTGTTTCTTAAAAAATACATAAAAAAAAAGATGGTGGCATGAGAGGTGAGACAGAGGCTTCCTCCTAAAACTGCATATAATATGAAAATATAACTAATACCACTACTCTTGAAAGAGCAACAGGAAAGAGGACTGCACCAAATTTCATACACCTGGAGAGCAGACCGTACAGAAAAGGGTAATGTACTAAAGCTGTGGCCCAGCGGGACCCAAGCCCTTTCCTCACCCCAGCTCACTGACAGGAGGAAGAGGAATGGAGCAGGGAGGGAGTGGAGATCTGGGACTGCTGAATACCTAACTCCGGAGATCTTCTCTGGGAGCACAAACCTACATTTCATGGTGCCTGCATGATACTCTCATAATTAGGGAGTTGGAAAGCTAAGACAGGTAGAATTCCTGGAGAAACTAAGATTCCAGCTGCTTGTGGAAAAGCAGGGATCCATATTCAGCTGCTCTGGGACAAAAGAAAGGTGGGCAGTCTGAGAGACTTCCTAACAAAGAAGCCCTTAGCAAGAGGGCTGCTAAACGGGCAAGGATAGCACAGAGCTTACTGCTCAAGAGAAAGGACAGCTAGACAAAATTGTCCGGGTGCACTCTGCCCAGCAGGTTGGGAGCTTTCACGATCTTCAGGTGCTCCAGCTCCCTACACAACTCCAAGAACCCCTTCCATGATAGGCAGCCTACTGCGCCTTTCTCCTGGCCAGCCCCACTGGGCTTGCAAACTGGGAAACCCTACCCGGGCGTTAGGTCAGCCAGAGGGAAGATTTGTCTACAGCAACTAAAAAGGCAAAGCACAGAGGCTTATACCTGTGTGCTCGGCCCACTGGTTCAGGCAGTAGAGACAGGCATAGCAGCTGGGAAGCAGGAAACAGCTCTTTCCTCCCCCCAGGCACCAATACCACTCCCCTGCAAACCCCGACATTGCTTCAGGAGCTGAGCAGCTCCAGAGAGTAGAGCATCTGGGCACTAGAGGGTGCCATACACAAATATGAAACGCCAAAGGAACCTGGTCAAGAGTAAATTATTAATACAACTCCTGAGGAAGATTTAAATGATACTGACCTCATGACTCTCCCTGAAAGGGAGTTCAAAATAAAAATCATTAACATGCTCATGGAGGAATGGAAAGATATTCAAGAACTCAGAAATGAATTACGGTCAGAGATCCAATCATTGAAGAGCACAGTGGACTGAATTAAAAGCAGATACGATACGGTGGAGACGATAAATGAAATAGAAACTAGAGAAGAGGAATACAAAGAAGCTGAGGCACAGAGAGAAAAAAAGATCTCTAAGAATGAAAGAATATTGAGAGAACTGTGTGACCAATCCAAATGGAACAGTATTCACATTATAGGGGTACCAGAAGAAGAAAAGAGAGAGAAAAAGGGATAGAAAGTGTCTTTGAGGAGATAATTGCTGAAAACTTCCCCAATCTGGGGAAGGAGATAGTCTCTCAGGCCATGGAGGTGCACAGATCTTCCCAACACAAGGGACCCAAGGAAGACAACATCAAGACATATACTAATTGGCGAGGATGTGGAGAGAGGGGAAACCTCCTACATTGCTGGTGGGAATGCAAATTAGTTCAACCATTGTGGAAAGCAGTATGGAGTTTCCTCAAAAAACTCAAAATAGAAATACCATTTGACCCAGGAATCCCACTCCTAGGAATTTACCCCAAGAATGCAGCAGCCCAGTTTGAGAAAGACAGATGCACCCCTATGTTTATTGCAGCACTATTTACAATAGCCAAGAAATGGAAGCAACCTAAGTGCCCATCAGTAGATGAATGGATTAAGAAGATGTGGTACATATACACAATGGAATATTATGCAGCAATAAGAAAGAAACAAATCCTACCATTTGCAACAACATGGATGGAGCTAGAGGGTATTATGCTCAGTGAAATAAGCCAGGCCGAAAAAGACAAGTACCAAATGATCTCACTCATATGTGGAGTATAAGAACAAAGAAAAAATAAATAAATAAATAAATAAATAAATAAAAAAGACATATACTAATTAAAATGGCAAAGATCAAGGATAAGGACAGACTATTAAAAGCAGCCAGAGAGAGAAATAAGATCACATACAAAGGAAAGCCCATCAGGCTATCATCAGACTTCTCAACAGAAACCTTACAGGCCAGAAGGGAGTGGCATGATGTATTTAATGCAATGAAGCAGAAGGGCCTGGTTGAACCAAGATTACTTTATCCAGCAAGACTATCATTTAAATTGGAAGGAAAGATAAGCAAAAGCTGAGAATTTACCTCCCACAAACCATCTCTACAGTGTATTCTGGAGGGACTGCTGTAGATGGAAGTGTTCCTATGGTTTAATAGCTGTCACCAGAGGTATAAAACCACTGTAAAGAAAGTAGAACAGCTAATTACTAAGAAAATGCAAAATTAAATTAACTATCCCCAAAGTCAATCAAGGGATAGACAACCAGTACAGAATATAATACCTAATAAACTAAGAACGGAGGAGGAAGAAAAAGAAGGAGGAAAAAAAAAAAAAGAACCTTTAGATTGTCTTTGTAATAGCATATTAAGTGAGTTAAGTTAGACTCTTAGATAGTAAGGATGTTAACCTTGAACCTTTGGTAACCATGAACCTGAAGCCTGCAATGCCAATAAGTACATACGTATTCATAATGACCCTAAATGTAAACGGACTGAATGCACCAATCAAAAGACACAGAGTCACTGAATGGGTAGAAAACCAAGACCCATCTACATGCTGCCTTCAAGAGACTCACTTTAAACCCAAAGACATACACAGACTAAAAGTGGAGGGATGGAGAAAGCCATTTCATGCAACTAAAGGAGAAAAAAGCAGGAGTTCCAGTACTTATATCAGACAAAATAGACTTCAAAACAAAGAAAGTCACAAGAGACAAAGGTCATTACATAATGATAAAAGGGTCAATCCAACAAGAAGATATAACCATTATAAATATCTATGCACCCAACACAGGAGCACCTACATATGTGAACCAAAACTAACAGAATTAAAGGGGGAAATAGAATACAATGCATTCATTCTAGGAGACTTCAAAACACCACTAACTCCAAAGGACAGATCAACCAGACAGAAAATAAGTAAGAAGACAGAGGCACTGAACAACACATTAGAACAGATGGACCTAACAGACATCTACAGAACTCTACACCCAAAAGCAGCAGAATACACATTCTTCTCAAGTGCACATGGAACATTTTCCAAAATAGATCATATCCTAGGCCACAAAAAGAGCCTCAGTAAATTAAAAAAGATTGAAATTGTACCAACCAGTTTCTCAGACCACAAAGGTATGAAATTAGAAATGAATTATGCAAAGAAAATGAAAAATCCCACAAACACATGAAGGCTTAATAACATGCTCCTAAATAATCAATGGATCAATGACCAAATAAAAACAGAGATCAAGCAATATATAGAGACAAATGAAAACAATAATTCAACAACGCAAAATCTGTGGGACAAAGCAAAGACCGTGCTAAGAGGAAAGTATATTGCAATACAGGCCTACCTCACGAAAGAAGAACAATCCCATATGAGCAGTCTAAACTCACAATTAATGCCACTAGAAAAAGAAGAACAAATGAGACCCACAGTCAGTAGAAAGAGGGACATAATAAAGATTATAGCAGAAATAAATAAAATCAAGAGGAATAAAATAGAAAGGATCAACAAAAGCAAGGGCTGGTTCCTCAAGAAAATAAACAAAATAGATAAACCCCTAGCCCTACTTATCAAGAAAAAAAGAGAGTCTACTCACATAAACAGAATCAGAAATGAGAAAGGAAAATCACTACAGCAGCACAGAAATACAAAGAACTATTAGAGAATACTATGAAAAATTTTATGCTAACAAACTGGATAACCTGGAAGAAATGGACAACTTTCTAGAAAAATACAACCTTCCAAGGCTGACCCAGAAAGAAACAGAAAATCTGAACAGACCAATTACCAGCAACGATATTGAACTGGTAATCAAAAACCTACCCAAGAACAAAACGCCTAGACTAGATGGCTTCACTGCTGAATTTATCAAACATTTAATGAAGACCGAATAATCATCCTCCTTAAAGTTTTTCAAGGAGTAGAAGAAGAGGGAATACTTCCAAACTCATTCTATAAGGCCAGCACCACTCTAATACCAAAACTGGGCAGAAACACCACAAAAAAGAAAATTACAGACCAATATCCCTGATGAACATAGATGAAAAAAAAAAAAAACTCAACAAAATATTAGCAAACCGAATTCAAATATACATCAAAAGGATCATCCATCATGATCAAGTAGGATTTATTCCAGGGATGCAAGGATGGTACATTTGAAAATCCATCAACATCATCCACCACATCAACAAAATGAAGGACAAAAACTACATGATCATCTCCATAGATGCTGAAAAAGCATTTCACAAAATTCAACATTCATTCATGATAAAAATTCTCAACAAAATGGGTATAGACGGCAAGTACCTCAACATAATAAAGGCCATATATGACAAACCCACAGCCAACATTATACCTAACAGTGAGAAGCTGAAAGCTTTTCCTTAAGATTGGGAATGAGACAAGGATGCCCACTCTCCCCTCTTCTATTCAACATAGTATTGGAGGTCCTAGCCACGGCAATCAGACAACACAAAGATATAAAAGGCATTCATATTGGCAAGGAAGAAGTTAAACTGTCCTGTTTGCAGAGGACATGATATTGTACATAAAAAACTCTAAGGAATCTACTCCAAAATGACTAGATCTAGTATCTGAATTCAGCAAAGCTGCAGGATACAAAATTAATACGCAGAAATCTTTAGCATTCCTATACACTAACAATGACCTAGCAGAGAGAGAAATCAGGAAAACAATTCCATTCACAATTGCATCAAAAAGAATAAAATACCTAGGAATAAACCTAACCAAGGAAGTGAAAGACCTAAACTCTGAAAACTACAAGACACTCATGAGAGAAATTAAAGAAGATACCAATAAATGGAAACACGTCCCATGCTCATGGATAGGAAGAATCAATATTGTCAAAATGGCCATCCTGCCTAAAGCAATCTACAGATTCAATGCAATTCCTATCAAAATACCAACAGCATTTTTCAATGAACTAGAGAAAATCATTCTAAAATTCATATGGAACCACAAAAGACGCCGAATACCAAAGCAATCCTGAGAAAGAAGAATAAAGCTGGGGGGATTATGCCCCCCAACTTTAAGCTTTACTACAAAGCCACAAAGCCACCGTACTCAAGACAATTTGGTACTGGCACAAGAACATACCCATAGACCAATGGAACAGACTAGAGTGCACAGATATAAACCCAATCATATATGGTCAATTAATATATGATAAAGGAGCCATGGACATACAATGGGGAAATGACAGCCTCTTCAACAGCTGGTGTTGTCAAAACTGGACAGCTACATAGAAGAGAATGAAACTGGATTATTGTTTAACCACATACACAGAAATGGATCAAGGACCTGAGTGTAAGTCATGAAACCATAAAACTCTTAGAAGACAACATAGGCAAAAATCTCCTGAATATAAGCGTGAGCGACTTCTTCCTGAACACATCTCCTTGAGCAAGGGAAACAAAAGCAAAACTGAACTCATGGGACTACATCAAACTAAAAAGTTTCTGTACGGCAAAGGACACCATCAACAGAACAAAAAGGCATCCTACAGTATGGGAGAATATATTTGTAAATGACATATCTGACAAGGGGTTAACATCCAAAATATATAAAGAACTTACATGCCTCAACACCCAAAAAGCAAATAACCCGATTAAAAAATGGGCAGAGGATATGAAAAGACAGTTCTCCAAAGAAGAAATTCAGATGGCCAACAGACACATGAAAAGATGCTCCACATCACTAATCATAAGGGAAATGCAAATAAAAACCACAATGAGATATCACCTCACACCAGTGAGGATGGCCAGCATTGAAAAGACTAACAACAAATGCTGGCAAGGATGCAGAGAAAGGGGAACCCTCCTACACTGCTGGTGGGAATGTAAGCTAGTTCAACCATTGTGGAAAGCAATATGGAGGTTCCTCAAAAAACTAAAAATACAAATACCATTTGACCCGGGAATCCCACTCCTTGGAATTTACTCAAAGAATACAACTTCTCAGATTCAAAAAGACATATGCACCCCTATGTTTATTGCAGCACTTTTTACAATAGCCAAGATATTGAAGCAACCTAAGTGTCCATCAGTAGATGAATGGCTAAAGAAGATGTGGTACATATACACAACAGAATACTATTCAGCCATGAGAAAGAAACACATCATACCATTTGCAACAACATGGATGGAGCTAGAGGATATTATGCTCAGTGAAATAAGACAGGCGGAGAAAGACAAGTGCCAAATGATTTCCCTCATTTGTTGAGTATAACAACAAAGCAAAACTGAAGGAACAAAATAGCAGCATACTCAGAGATTCCAAGAAGGAACTAGTGGTTACCAAAGGGGAGAAGTGTGGGAAGGCGGGTGGGGAGGGTCGGAGAAGGGGATTGAGGGGTGTTATGTTTAGTATACATGGTGTGGGGATCACAGGGAAAACAGTGTAGCACAGAGAAGGCAAACAGTGAATCTGAGGCATCTTAGTACACTGATGGACAGTGACTGCACTGGGGTATGAGTGGGGACTTGATAATATGGGTAAATGTAGTAAGCACATTGTTTTTCATGTGAAGTCTTCATAAGAGTGTATATCAATAATACCTTAATAAAAAAATACGTTAAAAAATATATTTATTCTGGAGGGGGATATTTTTAAAAACCAGTATGGTGGGAACTGTCCATCTTTACTAAGTGAACTGAGATCCAAAAATTCTGAAGGCCTCTTTATGGGCCATTAGCGCTCAGTAAGCCTTGGACCCTGCTGAGCAGCTTCTAGTAAACTTACTGTCCACCAGTCTTTGCAAAACTATCGTGCCTTTTCGTTTAAAGATTTCAAATGACTTCCATTCCTTAACCCCACTTTGCAAGTTACTCACTTTTGCCTTTAGAGGTGGAGGGATAAGAGGGTAAAAGGGGCATTACGATTGGCAGACATAGGGTGGGGGGGCACGGGGGGGACTGTACAGCTCAGAGAAGACAAGTAGTGATTCTCATCTCACTACAGTGATGGACAGTGACTGTAATAGGGTTGGTGGGGGGGACCTGATGAAGGGGGTAGTTTAATCATCACAATATTGCTCATGTAATTGTAGGTTAATGATACTAAAATAAAATAAATTGTTAAAAAAAAAAAAATTACCCTAACTGTGAATGTAAAAAGGGACAACTATCATTAGAGGTTTCTAATCTTTCAAAATTAAAAACAACAATTTACTGAAACACAAGTAACAAAAGGTAGGGTTTCTGGTCTTGTTTTACCTTATTTTGTGTCTTAATAAATACAATAAAAAAATAAATAAATAAAAAATAAAAATAATAATATTCAGCAAAAAAACACAAACATAAAACCCAAAAATCCCAAACTATATTTGAACTTAGTAATAAAGCAATTTCTTCTTTCTAAAAATTTATTTCTAAGTGTTAGAATAAAGTCACTTACTAAAAGCAAAAAAACACAAATTGTACTGTGAAATTAATGATAATAACAATGCATAGGAAATATCAAAACTTCAAATTCATTATTGCAGCCTTCTGAAAAACTGTTTTAAAAGGGCAAATTTTCATGATTTATCATTAATGTAGTTTACTAACTAAATAATAACTTTTAAAGAGTACAGACCAAATCTAAGAAAGGTATTTGTTATTGATCTTAGCAAGGAATTCATTATTAATGTTATATTCTTACACTTCTGTTTTTAAAGGAATCCAGGTATAACTGGGTGTCAAGAAAGCATCAGCACTTCTGGGAGTCATAGTTGTTACTTGATAGGTTTCCAGACCATCCAGTGGCTGAAACATAAAATCTTTAGGTGCGAAGGAATTCTTCCCTTTCATTTTTGCAGTATTTGTCTTAGGTAAGTTTTCCATTTTTGATAAGACTCCATTTGGATCCATTCCATTTATTGTACTGGTTTGTGAATGCAAAGTATTTTCTTCACTATCAACTTGAAAAGAAATGACCTAGATGTGGGTAAACAGAATAGAGTGAGAATTTCTCGTCTGAGGATATATTTGACCAATTTTTACAGGCCTGAAAGTGTGAAAGTTGAGACATATGTTCCACAAACATAATTTAAGAGACAAAAACAAATACAATTAAAGGTATACATGAAATCAGAAGACCAGCTACACTAAACTATTGCTATGATCCAGAAGGAAAGAAAATCAATCCTTATTACAGGACTAAAAAATAAGTTTTAGGTATTATAGTCAATTAAAACATGAAAACTAAGGTGGAAAAATTTACTCACCTAAAAAGTACACATCTTTTTACTTAAATTATGTTGGTAATTACAATGGTTTGAGAATCAGAAATCCAGTGTTTACTGGATAACTATTATCAAGGACCAAATCCTTTTTTATAAATAGCCTTGTGTTATTATTCATAACCTTATCATATGAGCAAAAATATTTTTCAATATGACACAGTAAGATTAACCATATAAAATGTTAAGCATATTTTCTTTTTCAGTTTGTTATTTGATATTTTTTAAAATTGAGATGTAATTGACATATAACATTGTATTATATATAGGTGTACAACATGAGTCAATACATGTTGCAAAATGATCACCATAAGTCTAGTTAACATCCATCACCACACTTAAAACATTTTTTTCTTGTGATGAGAATTTTTAAAATCTACTCTCTCAGCAACTTTCAAATATACAATACAGTATTATCAACTGCAGTCACTATACTGTACATCACATTCCCAGGACTTAAATAACTGGAACTTTGTACTTTTTGACCATCTTCCCATTTCACCCATCCATTTAAACATACTTTTTAGAGGTTTCCACACTTATGATTTTTAATCAGATATTAACTGAAACCAGAGTATTTCAACGTGGACAAGAGTTTAAGGGTTCCTGAGGCCAGCATAGAAGGGAAAGTAAAAACTAGTGATAATCCTTAAGGAGAAAAAAAATCTTAAGGGGTGAACTATGAGGTGCAGCTGCTTGTCTGTAAAGATTTACTTCATACTGCCTTCCTTAGAAGATCTATGTTTGATTTTTAGTAAGAACCTAGCCAGGTTTCTTACACTATGGCATTAACACTTTTTTAAGGTTAGGAATTACAGCACAGACTAAGCTGAAGGACTGGGTCCTCAAAATAGTGGCTCTTCTTTGAAGACTTTACTAGGCACTATGCTAGATACTATCAGAAATGACAGGTCATTTTATTCTTTTCTTAAAACTACTCTATGAAGGTATTAACTGTTAGAAATTTGCCCAAGGTTATATAGCTAATGAAAGCAGACAATATTCAAACTCAGGCCAAAATGAGTCCAAAGAGAATGGTGCATTTCACCATACTCCATCCTCTCTCTCAGCTAATTCCCAAGATTTCTGTCAGCTGTGTTTTTATTATTTTTCTCTGTCTCCTATTAACCAAATTATATTTTCTCTATGAAGCTCTGAAGATAAGATACCTGAAAAACAACATTCAGTCCCCTTGATTCTTCTTTATATGTTTCAAGGTTTTAACACATATGTAGGTTAACCTCTTGAAGTTTTGTATGCTTAATTTCAACTTTGTGAAAGTAACAAGTGAGATTTTCAAAGTTTCTAAAAATAAAGAAATGTTTATGCTCTACCTTGTCAGGTTTTGCTTCTAACTTTCTGGCAGGTCTTCCTTGATTTGGTACCTTTCTTTCTGCTTCATTATCTAAAATAAAAATGAAATAGAATATCCATTTTGACTAGATGGAAATGCTGCATTAAAAGTACTACGTAATCTGGGAAAGGAAAAAAAAGGCAAAAATAGAAATGTATGTCTTAAAGGTTTTTATGATTAAGTCATATTATAAAATGAGATAAAATTGATGAAATTTCTTGCCAAGTAGAGACCATTGGTTTCTGAAACAAAACAAGGATGTAAAGATTTATTACTTTTTTCCTCTATATCAAATAAATATTATAGAAACTTAGGAAAAATTTTTGAAAAACACAGAACAACAATAAAAGACTCACCCAAGATTACACTACTCAGTAATAATCACTGTTGATACTTCAGGGTATGTTTTTCCAGTTTTTCCCTTGTCGCATAGTCACATATATATTGTAGAGCTATGAGCTGTTCAGAGTCTGACCTGTTTTCCTTGGTCTACTTAATGTATCATGAACCATGTCACTTAGTGTACTTTCACACTGGTCTTAAATGGTTACATTGTATTCCAGCAACTGGATGGACTGTAATTTATATGGGCCATTAATTTTCACTTTGAAGCACTGCTTTCACCAAGTTAGGTACTTAAATGTTCAAGCACCCACACAGTGGGTGTGTGCACAGAACCTACCTTCAGGAATTAGAATCTCCTATTTCTGCATCTCTGACTCAAAGAAGTACATGATGATTCTTAAAATAGAATACAGAAAACCTCAAGGACCAAATATTCTAGGTCAGTCACTGATCAAGAAATAGTTCTTACCATTAGTAGCTCTTGTGACTGGTTTTCTTCCTGTAGTGGATGAGACTGGTCTGGCAATTTGCTTTGCTGCTTGAGTAGCTGAACGAGTCATTCTCACAGACGTAGGCATTACAGGCTGACCAGCTATGGGAAAAAATAATAAAATCAAATGTTTTCTGGAACTATTAAATTATTGTTGTGACAACATCAGAGCTCATAACAGTTGCTAATATTCTTACCTTTTTTTTCTTTGTCCAACACTTTCTTTTCAGAAGTTTGTCTTTGATCAGGTGGGATTGCTCGAATGTCATTCCTATTATCAACCTATTTAAAAGATTATGTGCTATGTGATTTAATTGCATAATGAATCAAATCATCACATTTTTAACCCATAAATTGATCCTGCATCTGAAATATGTTGCAAATGACCCAGCAAAAAATTCACTACCCTAAGTAAAATGAGGCAAAGGAAGAAGTTTCACATTACATAAATTTTTTTACACACTTTTTGAGATTTAGGAAATGTTAATAAGCAATTAAAAAGAGGTGACTATAGTCTTTTGAGAGTCCTTAAACATACCAGGCATGTTTCCATTTCAAGACCTTTGCAATATATCTAGGTAATTCTTCTCCTGGATAGAAAGCTCTTTACCATAGTTCACTCTTCTACTTCTTTGAAGACTTCATTCAAAATGTCACCATTCATTGAGGCCCTGCCTGATTGCCCCTATCAAAATTCCAGCCTACATCTACTTCAGTATGCCCCATTTCCCTTTTACCTCCTCCATAATACTTATTAGTATTATTTTTTTTGCCTATCTCACAACTATATCCTAGAGGCTAGAGGAAAATGGTAGTGACTCAAAATTTATTGAATATATGAAACTTATCTTCCTCACCTGATAAAAAGGGATATGTTATTTCTGTCCTTGCCCACTTCACTTTATTTTAGTAATCCTCCTAGTAACTTTATCCATAACAGTGTTTTGGAGACCCACAAGTTGGTAAAACCCACCCTATGTGCTTTATATTCCCATCTGCCCTTTGTGGTGACATGAAATACATAATAAAAGCCCAGTAAATGAATAAAAAGAGTGTGACAAAGACAACATTTGGTATGGCTATCATAACATAGGCCTGAGCAAATAACTTAACATTTTCTTAGCATCCAGCTAAAACACCTTTATGTCACCATACCAATAATATTAATTTTGGAATTATTACCTCTCATAAATTAATTACTATACTTGAAGCTGATTGATTAGATTAAAAATGGATTTACTTACTCTGAGAAAAAAAGTTCAATTTGTCATTCTACTAACACTCATCTACTAATTATAAACTATACCTCAATCCGCTCCATTTGGTTTTTGGCCTTTGACCTTGTTATCCGTACAGAAGATGAAACAGCCTTAAAAGAGTCAAAAGAAGATAAAGTTTTAAAAAGTGAACTGGCAAAAGTTTATTTCCATGTCTCATTATGTAATAAAGTTTCCATTTTAAAGTTAAATTTTATTCTTAATCATTTATGGCAAAAAGACACCTGCTAACTTGAATTTCCTTTTTTTTCTGGTTCTGGCTTGATTTAAATTACATTTAAGTTAATAACTTCAAAACTTACTCTTTTTTATCAGTGAGAAGAGGAATTTTTCCAGGTATTAGAATCCTCATTTATATGATTAATTAGCTAGATATACTTGGAAAGTAGTAGATGAACAGACTAGAGTATCAGGATCTTGCTTTATGTTTAATGAAAAGAAACCATACAGTTTACTTTCCTAGCTTTGATAATTTGCCTACAAGTCTCTTGATTATGTACTTGTCCATTGTCAGTAAGAAAATAGAGACCTGATCACAAAGTGTGGAAAAAAATCTGGCATGAGAAAGACTGATTAAAACGTGGTAAGATATTTATCAACTCTATAAAATTTCTTAAGGATAAGCAGACTTTTCCTCTAGATGAGAAGTCATTTTTTT
Organism: Phataginus tricuspis; assembly: GCA_029783875.1. NCBI lineage: Eukaryota > Metazoa > Chordata > Mammalia > Pholidota > Manidae > Phataginus > Phataginus tricuspis. The sequence goes on along the minus strand of JAQQAC010026072.1, from coordinate 46,308,790 downwards.
CTCCAAATCTCAGTTAAAACTGAGTGTTGAAGACATTAGTCTTTTCTCTAGAGGGTACAAAGGGAACAAAATTCAGCAATGGCTATTGTCTAAATAGAATAAAAAACAACTTTGGTGAATCTTATTATTTAACACAATGATGTGTCTCTTGTTCCCCCTACATATATATATTTTTAACTATTTTAAACAGTTTAGACCAATTATTGGGATCCTACATATTCTTGAAAAGCCAACTTAAACACCTTCCAAAAGTCTTCTTTGATGTTCTTTCAAACATAAATAATCTCTCTGTCCTCCCCCTAATATATAAGATATACTTATATTTTTCCACCTTGTACTATATTCTATTAATTTTGGTTTCTTCCACATTACCCTAAGGTTATACACACAGTAAATGATCAAAATCTGTCAAATGAAGGAATGAGATTTATGAAGCCTAGAAAAATAGGCAGTATCTGGGGCCTTCATATTATTCAATTCTTATTTAAATCAGGAGTATACAGTCAGTGAGGACTTTTATACTTATCTTTAAATTAGCAAATCACCAAGGACTACCTCATTTACAAATCTGCCTATGTTCAAACTTTATCCTTCTTGACTCACTGACCATTCATTCTCTTTAGATCACCCCTCCTTTAGCGTCTATCCTCCATTTTAGTTCTCCTGCCACTCTGACCAGTCCTTTCTTAGCCTATCAGTGGACCCTGACGTATATCCACCTGTTTTTTCCTACCTCCGCTTCCCTATAGCTACATTAAGAGACCTGATTTTCACCTTCTGAGTTACTGTTATATGATTCTTAACTCCTATTAACTAGTTAAGTGAAATAAAGGGACTAATGGGAAACAGTTATTTTAATAATTTATCTCTTAAAATTTCAGTTAAAAGGAATTATTCCTCTATATCAGGTTAGGATATTAAGTTTACCTTTTTTGGCTCAGTTTTCATAATATTCTCATTTGATGAAAGAAAGTAAGGCATATCAGGTCTATAAAGACCCACTTTAAATACTCCTCTTTTAGCTTTCTCTCTCTGCTCTTTCAATTTTTGAAGTTGTTTTTCTTCTTTGTATTTTTGGAGCATTTGCTTTCGTTGATCATCTAGAACAGTTTTCACCGATCCTAAGCAGAAAAAAAACACAGTATATAAACCATGTCATATAAAAAGTTAGGCAAACATTTAACTTCTAACTTCAACTGCTGCTAAGAAATGCTTTTGGTAACTTCTTATAATTCGTTAGTACTCTAACCACAAGTTATTTCAACCCCCACTCTTAAAATTTCTATTTCTTTTACCTTCATTTGCTCAAATATTTATTAACTGCTTGTTACATACTAGGCATGTATCACTTCACTTTAAAATTAACTAACTTCTATGAGAGCCAACCTCTAGGCTGGCTGATCTCCAGTGATTCTCACCTCCTGGTAGTCACACCCTTGTGTCATCCCCTCCCACACTGAACAGGGCTGACCTGAAGTATCAAAAAAGTGCTGTTGAAAAATGATGGACTGTGACTTCAAACACTAGGTCTTTAGAGACATAGCAGCTGTTGCCATGCTCTCTCTTGGACCACCTGCTCTATGTGCCAGGGGCCACATGGAACCTTAAGGAGACTCAAGCAACCCTATGGAGATGTCCACATGCAAGGAACTAAGGCCTCCTGCCAAAAGCCAGCATCAGCTTGCCATGTGAGTGAGTCATCCTGGAGGCAGATTCTCTAGTCTCAGTCAAGCCTTCAGATGCATCCCTAGATGACACCTGCACAGTAACCTCCTGAACCACCCAGCTAGGCCACACCCAAATTCCTATCACAAAAATTGTGAAATAATAACTGTTTATAGTTTAAAGCCACTAAATTTTAGGGTAACTAATATAATATTTTCCTTTGATATTAGAACTGCTTGTTAGTTTCCTTAGCTCAAATTAGGTTTCCACCTATTTAATCTCATGCTGGTTTAAACTAGTTGGAAATATATGAGTGGCTACTATGTGTAAGGCATTTTTAGGCAATAAGAATAAGTTAGAGAATTTCTGCCTTAGAGGGGCTCACAGTATCCCAGGGAAATGAACATAGTTTCAGACTGGTTTAGCATGGAATGAATGGTAGGAGAAGGCACACAGTAGGGAATCAGCACAAACCTGTCTGGGGAGATCAGGAAAGGCTTTTCAGAAAAGAGATACTTAAAAAGGTTCTGAAAAATGAGAATATGTTTGCCCACTGGGTGAGGGTTAAAAATAATTCAGGGAGATCACAGCATAACTCAGGCAATTTAATTTAAAAAGCATATACTTAAAATGGATAATTTTATCATCTATAAATTACACCTTAACAAAGTTGTTTAAAAAATAATAATCCAGGCAGAGAACACGCAAAAGCAAAAATGACTTTGTTTTTTTCCTCTAAATGTTCCTTCCCTCTCTTGATCTAACTGCAACCTGGCTCTCCCCTGAAGATGCTGCTTCCTGAGTTGTCCTCTCAGTCTCTCAAGTGGTTGACTATTTTTTCTCCCATACTGATCAATATCACCAGACCTAAAGAGGGGAGGTGTCCTCGTTGCTACTTCCCTATTATTTCTTCCTTTTCACTAAAAGATCCTAGCTTTACATTTCATGTCACCTCATCATACTATATAGTACCCCAGCTTGTCATCTACAGACCCTCTAGGTTTCCTTCTCATTCCTCGATGGCTTTGGTGCCTAGCTCATTATCACTGTCGCCATCACTATCCTTGTACAAATCTTGACGACCCCTCTATTACCCCAACTTCTCAATTCTTAGGCTTGCTTTCCTCCAATGATTGCTCTGCTACACCTCAGCTATCCACTGGTCACGTCTACACTAGTATCTCAACCTTTCTCATGACATGGCATACATAAATAACATTTACACAGTACACTGGAACAAACAGAGAGACGGCCTATGACCACATACAACTATCCAAAGAGAGGGCACTGACCAATCCAGGTGCTGTCAGAAACGTCCTGAGAGGACCAATATCTTGTCACACCTGTGCTCACTGGTGAGCCAACCAGGCACCCTTCTTTTCATGCCATTGTCTTGTTGACAAAAGCTAGTCAGTTGTCCTACAGAATGTCCTGCACTGTGTTATCTGTCTGCTTTCTCATGTTTTCACTCATTCCTCTAGTCGTCATGTCTTCTATAAACTGGAAATTATGTCAAAGCTTTTGATTAGACTCAAATTCGATTTCTGGGGCAAAAGCACTGCTATTCTCTGCACCCATTCCAATCTGGCTTCCACTCCCTGAACTTCACTCCATCAAAATTACTCATCAAGATCATCAGTGACCTCCACAGTGGCAAGTTCAAAGTCCCACTTCCAATACTGCCTGACCTCACAAGCAGCACTGGCATAGTCAGTCTCTCCTCCATGATGTGCTTGTTACACTTGGTTTCTTGGGTACCATGCTCTTCTGGTTGTCCTCACTTTACTTTGCATTGCTCCATGGTTTTTTGCTAGTTTCCCCTTGTGTCCTCAGTCCCTGGATGATGGAGTGCTCATCCCTCCTCTCTCCTTTTTCCACACTAAAAGTCTGGATGATCATATCAGTCTTACAGCTTATATATAGGTCGACACCTTCTGAATTTGTATCTCCAGCTCAGACTTATCCCCTGAACTCATCTTGTGTATTTAACTACCTTTTCATCAACTTTATTTATATATCTAATATGCTTCTCAAATATAACAAGTCCAAAAATGAACTCTTAATCCTATCACTGCCCCCAAAAACTGTTCCTCCCTTTGTCTTTTACAATTTAATAAATGGCCACTCTAAACTTTTCATTCTTCAGGCTGCAAGCTTGGAATCATTCTAACTCTTCTTTCTTTATTTACCACACATCTAATCCATTAGGCAATCTTACTGGTTTAACCGCTTAAGTATATGCAGAAAGCAACAGTCTATCTTTGCTGCTACTACCTTGATCAACCAGCAACTAAATTATTGCAATGTCCCCTAGGCTATGCTTGCCACCCTACAATCTAGTCTCAACATAGCAGTCAAAGTGATGCTTTTATAACATAAATCAGAATATATAAACACCCTTTAATCCATTAGTAGCTTCTCATTTCACTCAGAGTAAAAGCCAAAGTCCTTGTAATGATGTCCCTCAGGGCTCTACAGCTAGCCTTATTCATTCTTCTCTTGTCAAGCTTGCCTACTTGCTTTCTTGGGAACATATTAGGCCCATTCTTCCATCTAGACCTTTCTAAATGGGAAATATAACAAAGCATAGTTTAATCAAATATGGACAGAGATAGACTTTGAGAGATTTTGGTTGAGGAATGGAGCATTTGAATGGGCAAGAGAAGAGGTAAGGAGATGACTTAGGAGGCAATAACATCACCACTTCTCAGACAAAAAAAAAGTCTAGTTCTTATTTCAAAGGCCACCCTGTACCATTCTATAGCCTAGTTTTCGTTGCCTCCCAACCCCTTAGAGCTATTATTCTTTACTCTCTTCCCCCTCAATTACCAGCCCATTTCCTCTGACCTTAAAATATGCACTAGTCACCTCATCTCAAAAACAAACAAGAACTCTACAACACTTTTGTCCAATTCTTTCCTCATTTTCCTTTTGAATCACAAAAAAATAATATTATCTGAAGAAATCTTTTAATCCTCTTTTACAGAATCAATTAAGGTCAGATAATGTTGAGTGTCTTATACACCAGTATATGTGTATATACTGGTCCTGGAAAATAAGATTGAAGCAGTTAAATAACTTGGCATCTCTTTCATTCTCTATAAATTTCTGAGACGACTTTATTTCTTTCTGCTATTTCTTCACTTTAGTTTATCCTTGCTTTATTTCACCGTCATCCAGCAACTAGTGCTTGCTATGTAAACACAACTAAATAACAGCCCAATGACTCATTCCTCTTAAATGCAAAGGTGATTTCCCAGGTCTCTTTCTCCTTTTCTGGAGGATCTCTTGCCTTCTAAGACACTCTATTTTTATTATTTTTATCTTTTCCTGAGATCATTCCTTTCTTTAGTTAGTTCTTTCCTTCCTAATGACCCTAAATCCATTTGGGAAAACCACAAGGATGAATCCTTGAATAAGGATGAATCCTAAGAAATGTTTCCATTGATAGAGTATCCTTGTTTGATGGATTCTGCAATCCATTCTATTTTTATTCCCTTTTTAATTTATCTTGTCAACACTTAGCTTACCCAAGCTCAAAAAAGTAAGAACTTTAGTTTTTCTATAAAGCAAAATAGACAATAAAGTATTATAACAATCCATAGGTGAATGGCTTTATCTTAGCTAGGGACCTTCACAGCCTTCACCTTAAATAGACTGTATTTACCTATAGAAAATACCATGTTATTTAGTATGGTATCTCAAAACTCCATTCTTCTGATCAGGGTTTTTTTAATCTTTAAGCCAACTTTTCTTTCCTCTCCAAAGCATTTAAAATTACAATAGATCTTACTCAAAATAGAAATAACATTTGACTCAGGAATTCACCTTAAGAATGCAGCAGCCCAGTTTGAAAAAGATATATGCACCCCTATGTTTATCGCAGCATTATTTACAATAGCCAAGAAATGGAAGCAACTTAAGTGTCCATCAGTAGATGAATGGATAAAGAAGATGTGGTATATACACAATGGAATATTATTCAGCCAAAAGAAGAAAACAAATTCTACCATTTGCAACAACATGGATGGAGTTAGAGGGTATTATGCTCAGTGAAATAAGTCAGATGGAGAAAGACAAGTACCAAATGATTTCACTCATATGTGGAGTATAAGAACAAAGAAAAAACTGAAGGAACACAACAGCAGCAGACTCACAGAACCCAAGAATGGACTAACAGTTACCAAAGGGAAAGGGACTGGGGAAGATGGGTGGGAAGGGAGGGATAAGGGGGAAAAAGGGCTATTACAATTAGCACACATGATGTAGTGGGGGTGGGGGTGGGGTGGGGAGATACAGGGAAGGCAGTATAACACAGAGAAGACAAGTAGTGATTCTATAGCATCTTACTATGCTGATGGACAGTGACTGCAATGGGGTATATGGTGGGGACTTGATAATAGGGGGAGTCTAGTAACCATAATGTTGTTTATGTAATTGTATATTAATAATAGCAAAATAAATAAAAATTACAATAGATCTTTACTTACTTGGCTTGACACTGGGTTTTTCTGGAACAAATTCTTGAGATGTCTCATTTAATTCAAAAATTCTACTTTCCAAGGTAGGAATGTTGACATCTTTCAATCCAAAGTGTCTATTTCGTTCATATTCCTTATGTCTGTTTTCTTTCTGAGACAGTGATTTCCTATGAGCAATTTTCGTCCTAATCATGTCAGTACTTAAATCCTTTCTGTGTCGACTGGCAAAATGTGATGAAGACATCCTATCAGGGAAAAGAGATATACCAACTTATATGGATTTTCATTTGTTATTTAAAAATTAAGATTCCAGTTCACCTACCCCACCTCAGAGCCTTCAGAAATAAAAATATTAACATATAAAATGCAATAAATATGTGACAGGAGTGGGAAGCAGGTCATCAAAAGATAAGATACTACAACATATTTTGGGATTCTAAATAGGAACTTGCTTGACAAAGAAGCCAGGACCCAGAATAAAAATAAGAGGCTCTAGGCTTACTGTAGAGAATGTTGCAAACAAAGAGTGTGAAGTAAAGGTGAAATAGGGAAAGTAAGTGAAGTACACTATACAGAATAGTTTCTTCAACCTTCTTCTGTGATGAATGCAGGCAGCCTGGAACTTTTTCTCAAGCTAAAAAACAAACAAAACACAGGCGATGCTTACTAGACAGGTAGGAATGATAGATAAATATGCAGATATACTGCAGAGGATTGAGAAAAACATGGGTTTTCAGAAGAATTACCATAGTGATGCAGAGAGATAACTGTATCAGTTTGTTCTTGTGAGGGCAGAATAGAATTATTTTCAGCCATGTAAGAAATCATGTAGTTTATGTGGCATATACTTTTTTTTTTTCAAAGAAACATCCTTGAGAATGTATTCAGCCAAACAAGGGAAGACAAGAAAGAGGATATCATGGTCTCTAAGAAACTGTGGATCTAAATGAGGAAAAGCATAAAGGAAAGTGAAAAGCCTAAAGGTGTCACCTATATGGCTAGCATAGAGAACCAAGCCAAACAGAAGAAAGAGGGCTGGTTTTCCAGAGTAATTCTTGCCAGCTTAAAAGGAAAGAGGGAGGGTCTGTCAATAGGAAGTTAAAAATGTTATAAGCACACTATACTCTTCAACAAGAATAACTAATCAAGTCCACTAGAAAACTCCAGATGAAAGAAAAATCTGCACCAAAAAATACAACAAATTAAAATGTCACATGGTTTTAAGCAATCAACAGAGCATAAAAAATGAGAATTCGTCTGACCTGGGTGCTAATTACTTTCTCCTTTTAAGACCCCAGGGGAAGAGACAAAGGACTGTGCTTTTCATCAAGAACTCTTCTCTACTGTTTGATTTGCTACCTCCCGCAAGTATTACTTTGCTAAATATTAAAGAAAAAAAATAAAACTTACACATCACTTACTTTAAAATACAGCACAGCACTATAGCAGCAAAGACAGCAAGAGAAAGGGAAAGAGAATACTGAAGACATATTTAATTGTTGTCTAAACCCAAAAAGGTAGTTAGTAGATCGCCATTATACAGATAGAGTAAATTAACTGCTCACGTTAGCACAGCTAAAAGGTTGTGGAGCTGGGATCCCAAGTCAGGCAGTCTGGCTTTTCACACATATCTAAGTTATCTTCTTTGGCTGACTGTAATTTCTCTCAGCTTCTAAGTCTAGAGTGCCTTAGCCGTGGTTTCCTAAATTTTATCAACCAGGGCATTTTTGTTGTTATGGGATCTAGGAGGAGCTACTGGAATTCAATGTGGGGACCAAGGATGGTATTGTCCCTCCCCAAAGGCCAATTACGCCCCAGTGGTGAGACGCTGACTGCTACATAGATTATAGCAACAAACATTTATTCTTATGGAGGACTGTGTCATCAGTTTCGGGAAGACAAGTTACACGTTCCCGGAGAAGCCTTCCCTGAGCGGCGTCCAGCTCGCAGACGCCCGTCCTCAAACACTTCTAGACCTTCTAGAAGGAAGCGGGCCAGCGCCCGCCCTCGGGCTCCCCAGCATCCACCTACCTGAAGCTGCTTCTAGCGTGAAACCTCAAGCAAACCAAAAATAAAGGAACCCTCTCGGTCTGGAAGACGGCCGCCGCCTCCGAAAAAGAAACGCTTGCAACCCAAGCCTCCGCAAAATTCAAACATCCCGCCCTGAGCCTCTGATTGGATGTGTTTTAACAAACACTTCCGGGGAAAGTGTCCGCCCCTTCCCTTAGATGAGGCTTTCGATTGGTTCACCTCTAGCGACATTTGAATTGATTGAAAGATGAACGAATGGTTCAGAGGATGGGTGTGGGCGGGTCAAAGGGCGGGTCCACGACGGAAGATTGATGAGGGCGGGGCAGTGGGGGCTCCGGGGTTGGGCGCGCGGCGGGAGGGGCGAGCCGAGCGGCTGCGCGGCAAGTCAATCCGCTCGGTATCTCCCAGGACCGCGCTGGTACCTGAGGAAGGTCGGGTAACCTCAGGCGAAGAAGGGTTTCAGAGTTTGCAAGGCTTACTTTTTCCCATGTCCATTTGTTTGCTGAGGTAAAATTTAAATGCAGTGAAAAGCATAGTTTTTTTAATGTATGATTTAACAAGTTTTATTAAATGTAAACAGCTGTGTAAATCACTAACCGATCAGGATACAGAGCATTTCCATCACCCAAGAGTTCCTTCAATCCACTTTCCAGTCTCCAACCTTAGATTTAGGCAACCGCTCCACCAATCTCCTATCACCTTAGTATTCATTTGCGGGGGTTCTATCTATTCTGAGTGCAAGTCTTTTGTCAGACATACGTATTTTGAATATATTCTCCCAGTTAGTGGGTTGACTTTTTACAACAAGAAATTTAATTTTAGAATAGTTTTAGATTAAGAGAAAAATTAGGAAGATAGTAGAGTGAATTCCCACATGCCCCACATCCCTTTCCCCCTGTTACATTAGTATGGTACATTGACTACAATTAACGAAATGATACTGACACATTATTATTTACTAAAGTCCACACTTTATTCAGATGTCCTTAGTTTTTACCCACTGATCCTTTCTGTTCCAGGACACCACATTACATTTTGTCATGGTGTTGCCTTGGGTTCCTTAGAATGGTAGTTTCTCCGACCTCTTCTTGTTTTGGGTAACCTTGACAGTTTTGAGGAGTACTGGTCATGGATTTTTATAGAATGCCCCTCAGAAGTTGTCTGATGTTTTTCCTAATTAGACTAGGGTTATACATTTTTGGGAGGAAGGTCATAGAGGTGAAAGACCATTCTGAATCATATCACATCAAGAGTACATAACATCAACATGATTATCACTGTTAATGTTAACCTTGATTACTTGGTTGAAGTAGTCTTTGTCAGGTTTCTCCACTGTAAAGTTTCTATTTTTCCCCCTTTCCATACTGTATTCTGGAAAGAAGTGACTAAGGGTACCCCCGGCTTGAGTAGGAAGTTATGTTCCATCTTCCTGAGGACAAACTATAAACATAAACTATTTGGAATTATTCTGCATGAGAGATCTGTCTCTTCTGCCCCATTATTTATTCATTCAATCATTTATATCAGGACTCGTGGATATTTATTTCATATTTTGGGTCGTACTATAATACAACTTTATTCATTTTGTTGCTCAAATCATCTAACTTTGGCCAGTTGTAGCTTTCAGTTTATTCCTCTGTCACTTTGACATATCACCATCATTGTGGGCTTTTGTTTTGTTTTGTTTTTGTTTTAGTACTTCCTTACTTTCTGACTTTACAAGATGCAGGCACTTCTTGGATTTCTCTGTCCCGCTACTAGAATCAGCCTTTTCTCCCAGGAGCCTTGGCTCCTTTTCTTGGAGAATGGTACCAGAAACCACGATCTGGATACTACGTGTGCTCCTTGCTACTGTGGATTCTCTCGCAGACAGTGTGAAGAAACTTACCTGTCTATACTAAGTAGTGTGTATATACATATCTGTAAATATTTCTATATGTGACCATCTGTATCTATATTAAGCTAATCATGAGTTCATGCTGATGTCTCCAGCTCTAATCCGTTACCACATGGACCATTCTAGCTTCCTCCTGTTGCTTGTCTGTAACCTCCCACTCCAACAGTAGAAAACTGTGCTGTTAGTTGCCTTTTCATTTTTAAAGTATCATTGGTGAGTAGAGAGTTTTAAGCTTGATGAAGTCTAATTTATCAATTTTTTCTTTTATCTTTAATGCTTTGTTTTCTCCCTAAGAAATATTTGCCTCCCACAAGGTCATGTGGGAAAAGTTCCCTCTGTAAACCCTCAGGTGATTTGCTGAGTTAACTAAAACTATAGTACTTTAGGGCGATAAGAAATGTAAAACAAAGCATAACATAAGGGAAGGGCATACCATTCCATGTTCGGTCTATTTAGCAACAGGAATGCAATTGGCATCCTTGCTGAAAATAATTTCAGCTGAACAATGGTGGCAGAAAACATACTACAATAAATGAAAGCCTTATTGAGGGTTATTGAAGCACAGGCAGAAAGGGTATGTGAAGAATCAGAGTTTTTAGTGATAAAAAGGACTTCCAAGATTAATGACTTGTACAAGATTCCACAGCTGGTTAAGTAGCAGAGCCAGCACTCAAACCTAGGTTTCTGCATTTCTCTGAATCTCCATCTCCATCTACCTCCTAGGAAGGTTGGGAAGTTTAAATGAAGTAACTAGTTCCAGTTCTGCTTTCAACCAAGATGCTGGCAAAGGAAAATTACTGGCTTTCTGCCTCACCTCAATTCAATCTCAGAGGAGCTACAGAGGGGTTAAAAAAGCCAAGTTACCTGGTAAACACCCAAATACAAAGGAACTAGAAAAATCTGGGGTGATGCAGCTATTCTGAACCGGTGTTGATAGGATGATGGGTATGGCCTGGGGCGGGAGGCAATGAAGGATAAAAGAGGAAAGAAATCATTAGAGTTTGGCTTTCACTTCTCCCCTGCCATTCTCTAGTACCTGCTCCTATATAGCAGCAACTAAGATCTCCAAGAGATATAGAGGAAAAAAAAGTAAAACAGATTTTTGAAGTTAAGCAAATACCTTTGTAATATTTGTTGTTATTTAAAAACTGCAAAGACCAAAAGAACAAGAGGACACATTCAAATAACCTAGAATGAAAGTCTCCAGGTATTATCAAGATATGGACGGTGGGAGTGAAGGGAGAACAAAGGATAAGAGGATGTACTAAGGTTCTTATCTAATAAAGGGCTTTTCCATTTATCATTTTTTAAAAATAGGAAGCATACTAAAAGTGGGACAAACTTAACTTACAAATTAAGATGACAGAAAAAGTTACAAGTATATCAATAATTACACTAATCATAAATGGAGTAAACAGTGGGTTTTTTAAATCCAGACATATGTTTATAAGACATATGCCCAAAGCACACAGACACAGATTAAAAAATAAGAGTGGTATATACTGTGTCAGGCAAATATTAACCAAAAGAAAGCTGGCACATTTCTAGAGATGGAGAGTGTCACTGTGCAATAATAAAAGTTCTATTCACCAAGCTAGAGCAATCTAAAACATGTGCATAGTAAAATAGACTCACCGTAGATGAGGCAAAGGTTTACAGAACTACAAAAAAAAAAAACAACTGGTAAATCTATCATTACTATGAGGGATTCAACACATCTGTCATTATTGATAGGCCAAACAGATGAAAGTTTAGAAGGTGTATACAGAAGTTCTGGACAAAACTACTAACAAACTTAACCAAATGAACATCCAACAATCAGAGTACATATTTTTCTTAAGCACACATGGAGCGGTTACAAATGATTGCATACTAGGCTTGAACAAACTTCAAAGCTTGAACGAACTTCAAAGAATAGATATGTGATAATGTTAGATATTGAGAGAAAAAAGGTAAATTAAAAACCTGTTAAATAACTCATTTTATTTTTAAGAATTTACAATAGAAATTTAAAAAATGCCTAAAACTAAATGATAAAGAATGCAAATCAAAACTTGTGGGATGAAGCAAAATAGGTGCTTTGAAGGAAATTTTGAGTCTTACATGCTTAGATTAGAAAGGAAGAAAGTCTCAAAATTAATAAACTATGTGTCCATCATAAGAAATTAGAAAAAAATGAAGTCAAAGAATATAAAAAGGAAGAAATAAGGGAAAGAAAAGAAAGCAGTGAAATAAAAAGCAAAGATACAAGAATAAAATCAGCAATTAAAACTTGATTCTTTGAAAAAATTAAAATAGATAAAACTCTAGCATGATTGATTGAAAAGAGAAGACACAAATAACATGAATGAGAATACAAAAAGGGGACTATATCAATTACCTAGTGCTGTGTAACATAAAACAGTAGTCATTTTATTTCCTCAGGAATTTGGACAGATAGTGAGACAGTACACCTCTGCTTCATGTCTGTGGTCTGAATGGTTAGGTGCTGGCTGGGATGGGTAGCGCTCTCTGTTTTTATTCTCTCATCTCATTCCCCCACCACAGCAGAGTGTTCAAGATGGTTTCACCGATCGCTGTGGGGCTTTGTTGCTGACCATCAACTGGAGTCACCCTTTCTACAAGGTTAGTTTCTTATTCCCCAGCAAATTCTCCATTTGGCCTCTCTCTAGCAGCCTAGCTAGAAGTCTTTTACAGGTAGCTGAGTTCCTTCTTGGTGATGCTGGGGTTCTTGTTCCTGAAGCTGAAGAATTAACTTCACAAACAGTCAAGGTAGGAGAGCTAGGCAGAGGCTTTTATTCAGAGAGAAAGCAAGAGAACAGAGATCCTGGCTCAGGCCAGGAGGGGACAAGAGAGCCCCGGGTGGTGCGTTGTCTAGGGGTTTTACAGGCAGTTGAGAGACAAAGGGCTAGGGATGTACACCTGCTAAGTGGTCCCAAATACCTTTGAAGAAACACTAAGTTTCTTATTAGTCTTCCTGGTTATTTACAAGAATTTTATTGCTCTCATTTCCTCCCAGCTTCCTGGTCTGGGAGCTATCACTCAAGACTGCCTGCTTTGCTCCCAAGGTGGGCTGAGTTATCTATGGTTGTTAAGAAACATTTTTTAACTAATTGGGTTTTAAGATGGAATCCTTTCTGTTGTTACTATATTGTTTTGGGCTTGTTTGCTACATTGCCTAAATTGCAACAAATCATTTGTTTAGGGCTGGAGGAAGAAAAGCAGCACTTGGGTAAAATTAGAAAAATAAACTGGGCCCCCCAGTATGCCAAAACCAATCTCACAACGGATTATCTTGCTTTTGTTTTTTTCCAGAGGCCCTCACCCTACTCTAAGCCCATTGTCCTTATCTCATTGGCATATGTGGAAGACCTCTTAAGACCTGAATTTGGAAGTTCTAGAATGTCACTTCTACCTCATTCTGTTGGTCTAAGCAAGTCACAGGGCCAGCCAAGGAGTTTAAATCTTGATAGGAGGAATAGAAAAGTCATATTCAAAGGGGAGCAGGCACAGGGAGGAATGAATCATTGAGAGCTATGTTTAGCAATCCACAGTAGAGGCAAAATTATAGATAAAGTTAAAAAAAAAAAAAAAGAATACCGTCAAGAGTGATAGGCCAATTTTGAAAACTTAGATTAATGAATGGATAAATTCAATAAGAGGATGAAGTAGTTCTACAACTAAATAAATAAGTTAAAACTGTGGTTAAAAATCTTCCCATATAGAAAACACCAGGCCCTAATAGCTTTTATACATAAGTTCGAAAGGTTCCTTCTCCAACTGAGTTAATGGTAAACTCAAGAGAAGAAATCAAGCATGTATAAGGAATGTCATCTTCCTTACTAAATAAAACCTAGACCCTCTAAGCTTCCCACTGTAAGTGGTGGCAGCTGGTCTTTGCACTAATATTAATACTAATTAGGCTCTTGTGATACAGGGTCTTTGGAAAATATATGTTTCCTAATAGTAATCATCTGCGGTAACTTCCTTTTAACAAATTCATAAATAATGCTAGTAGTTTCAAAAACGAGATAGGGAGGGAAGGAAATAGAATCTCTGGAACAAAAGGAGTTACTGGATTTCTATGGAATTTTATTTATCTATGTTATATTTAAGCACTTCCAGGTTAAACTATGTAATGAAATTGGCAAAGATAGCACAGTTCTTTTAGTTAGATTTTTACCATTAGAAAGACACATTCTTCCCAGTTAAAGAAACATTAACAAGTAATGTCTGTAAAATTATTGTCCCTTCTATAAACTTTGTACAACATTTATGACACATTCAAACCTGAAATGATGATGACTTAAAATCAGAATGGTATCTCTGTATTGAAAGTTAATGAATCAGCAGTTACTGTAATTGTAGAAACCTTGAAATAAAAAAACTGTCAAGAAAGAGGCTGTGGAAAAGAGATCACAGTGCCACTTAAAAATATATCAAAATTCCATTATTATGTACTTAAGGGTAAAAGCATACATATAGGTAGAAGAGGGAATGCTCTGAATTAATTGGTGATTTACTATGTGACAGGGAAATTATGCCAAAATCACATTTATAACAATGAATTCAGGTGTGTAGATGGTGAATTATTTTTACATAGCTGATGACACTGTAAATTAATATAATCCCCTTGGAAAGCACTTTGTATGTGCCAAGAGCCATAAAACCTTCAGAGCCTTTTTGACCCCAAAATGCCATATCTGATGACTTATGATAAAATCATATGCCTAAAGATGTTCGCCAGTTTCCTGACAATGAAAAACTGGAAGCAATCTAAATGTCAACAGTGGGGGAATGGTTCATTAAAGAACCTCATTTATCACATGGCATATTATGCAATCACTAAAAACAATGCTCTGGAGCACCGAGCTGTATCTCAAAATGATCATACCATATTATTTCTGTTTGGTTTCTTTTATTCTGAAAATTAAAGACATTTGTGCAAATTGAAGCAAGTATCAGTGTACACCATGGACAACATGCTGATTAAAATTACTTACCCAGTAATTCATAATTAGTCAAAGGTGGAACTGAAACATGAATGTGAGGATACCTTTCTCTCCTTTAAATCATTCTGAGTTACAAGGATGCCTGATCTCTGGAAATTAGATGAGATATGGCCCTATCGTAATAGACTGATGTAGTTGGGGGCATGGCCACAGTTGGCCAAAACTCTTAATGCTGACTTGGGCACCCAAGGAATCTGTGGTGGTCTTACTTGTGATGATATCTCATTTAAGGGAAGAGCTTTGAAAAACCTCTTCATAATTCCTTTATGCTATTAGGGAAGCACTTGGAAGCAGTAGAAGATAATGTCTATAGTTCATAATAATGATAGACTCCCTGCAAATGAGAGGGAACAGGGTTGATAAGCAGTCCTGAACTTCAGTTGTGGGTGGCCAGGCCTGCCCTGCAGCTGACACGGAAAAAGGGAAACTAGGAAAAATGAGAGCTTGTTCTCTAAAATTGTAGACCTCACCGAAGGACTGAATTTAAAAAAAAAATTTTTTTTCTCAATACATTTTTAAAAAATTTTTTATAATTTATTTTGGTATCATTAATTTACAATTACATGTGCAATATTATGGTTATTAAACTACCGCTCTTCATCAGGTCCCCACCACCAACCCCATTACACTCACTGTCAATCAGCATAGTGAGATACTATAGAATCACTACTTGTCTTCTCTGAGTTGTACAGCCCTCCCGGTGCCCCCACACCTTACATCTGCTAATCGTAATGCCCCTTTTACCCTCTTAACCCTCCCTTCCCATCTATCTTCCCCAGTCCCTTTCCCTTTGGTAACTATTAGGCCGTTCCTGCGTTCTGTGTGTCTGCTGCTGTTTTGTTCCTTCAGTTTTTTTCTTTGTTCTTATACTCCACATATGAGTGAAATTATTTGATAGTTGTCTTTTTCGGCTTGGCTTATTTCACTGAGCATAATACCCTCTAGCTCCATCCATGTTGTTGGAAATGGTAGGATTTGTTTTCTTCTTATATCTGAATAATATTCCATTGTGTATATGTACCACCTCTTCTTAATCCATTCATCTACTGATGGACACTTAGGTTGCTTCCATTTCTTGGCTATTATAAATAGTGCTGCAATAAATATAGGGGTGCATCTGTCTTTTTGAAACTGGGCTGCTGCATTCTTGGGGTAAACTCCTAGGAGTGGGATTCCTGGGTCAAATGGTATTTCTATTTTGAGTTTTTTGAGGAACCTCCATAGTGCTTTCCACAATGGTTGAACTAATTTGCATTCCCACCAACAGTGTAGGAGGTTTCCTTTTTCTCCACAACCTCGCCAACATTTGTTGTGGTTTGTGTTTTGGATGTTGGCCATCCTCACTGGTGTGAGGTGATATCTCATTGTGGTTTTAATCTGCATCTCTCTGATGACCAGCGATGTGGAGCATCTTTTCATGTGCCTGTTGGCCATCTGAATTTCTTCTTTAGAGAAGTGTCTATTCATGTCCTCTGCCCATTTCTTAATTGGATTATTTGCTTTTTTGTTTGTTAAGGTGTGTGAGTTCTTTATATATTTTGGATGTCAAACCCTTAAGAGATACATCATTTATGAATATATTTTCCCATACTGTAGGATGTCCTTTTGTTCTACTGATGGTGTCCTTTGCTGTACAGAAGCTTTTCACCTTGATATAGTCCCACTTGTTCATTTTTGCTTTTGTTTCCCTTGCTCAGGGGGATATGTTCATGAAGAAGTCGCTCATGTTTATGTCCAAGAGATTTTTGCCTATGTTTTTTTCTAAGAGTTTTATGGTTTCATGACTTACATTCAGGTCTTTGATCCACCTTGAGTTTACCTTTGTGTATGGGGCTAGACAGTAGTCCAGTTTCATTCTCTTACATGTAGCTGTCCAGTTTTTCCAACACCAGCTGCTGAAGAGGCTGTCGTCTCCCCATTGTATATCCAAGGCTCCTTTATCAAATATTAATTGACTGTAAATGTTTGGGTAATGGTTGGATTTTCTATTCTGTTCCACTGGTCTGTGGGTCTGTTTTTGTGCCAGTACCAAATTGTCTTGATTACTGTGGCTTTGTAGTAGAGCTTGAAGTCAGGGAGCATAGTTCCCCCTGTTTGATTCCTCCTTCTCAGGATTGCTTTGGCTATTCGGGGTCTTTTGTGGTTCCATATGAATTTTAGAATTATTTGTTCCAGTTCATTGAAGAAAGCTGTTGTTGGTAGTTTGATAGGGATTGCATTGAATCTGTAGATTGCTTTAGGTAGTATAACCATTTTGACAATATTGATTCTTCCTAGCCAAGAGCATGGAATGCATTTCCATTTGTTTCTGTCCTCTTTAATTTCTCTTAGGAGTGTCTTGTAGTTTTCCAAGTACAGGTCTTTCACTTCCTTCGTTAGGTTTATTCCTAGGTATTTTATTCTTTTTGATGCAGTTGTGAATGGAATTGTTTTTCTGATTTCTCTTTCTGTTAGTTCATCGTTAGTTCATAGGAAAGCAACAGATTTCTGTGTGTTAATTTTGTATCCTGCAACTTTGCTGAATTCAGCTATTAGTCCTAGTAGTTTTGGAGTGGAGTCTTTAGGGTTTTTTATGTACAGTATCATGTGATCTGCAAATAGTGACAATTTGACTTCTTCTTTACCAATCTGGATGCCTTGTATGTCTTTCTTTTGTCTGATTGCCGTGACTAGGACCTCCAGTACTACGTTGAATAACAGTGGAGAGTGTGGGCATCCCTGTCTTGTTCCCGATCTTAGATGAAAAGCTTTCAGCTTCTCGCTGTTAAGTATGATGTTAGCTGTGGGTTTGTCATATACAGCCTTTATGATGTTGGGGTACTTGCCGTCTATACCCATTTTGTTGAGAGTTTTAATCATGAATGGATGCTGAATTTTGTCAAATGCTTTTTCAGCATCTATGGAGATGATCATGTGGTTTTTGTTCTTCTTTTTGTTGATGTGGTGGATGATGTTGATCGATTTTCGAATGTTATACCATCCTTGCATCCCTGGGATGAATCCCACTTGATCATGGTGTATGATCCACTTGATGTATTTTTGAAATCAGTTTGCTAATATTTTCTTGAGCATTTTTGCATCTACATTCATCAGGGATATTGGTCTGTAATTTTCTTTTTTGGTGAGGTCTTTGCCTGGTTTTGGTATTAGAGTGATGCTGGCTTCATAGAAAGAGTTTGGAAGTATTCTCTCCTCTTCTATTTTTTGGAAAACTTTAAGGAGAATGGGTGTTATTTCTTTTCTATATGTCTGGTAGAATTCAGAGGTGAATCCATCAGGTCCGGGGTTTTTGTTCTTGGGTACGTTTTTGATTACCGCTTCAATTTAATTGCTGGTGATTGGTCTGTTTCCTTTTTCTGTTTCTTGCTTGGTCAGTCTTGGAATTTTGTATTTTTCTAAGAAGTTGTCCATTTCTTCTATGTTTTCCAGCTTGTTAGCATATAGATGCTCATAATATTCTCTTATACTTCTTTGTATTTCTGTGGGGTCCGTCGTTATTTTTCCTTTCTCATTTCTGATTCTGTTTATGTGTGTAGATTCTCTTTTTCTCTTAATGAGTCTGGCTAGAGGTTATCTATTTTGTTTATTTTTTCAAAGAACCAGCTTTTGGTTTCAGTGATTTTTTTCTATTGTTTAATTCTTCTCAATTTTATTTATTTCTTCTCTGATCTTTATCATGTCCCTCCTTCTGGTGACTTTGGGCCTCATTTGTTCTTCTTTTCCAATTTCAGTAATTGTATCTTTAGACTGTTCATTTGGGAATGTTCTTCCTTCTTTAAATAGGTCTGGATTGCAATATGCTTTCTTCTTAGAACTGCCTTTGTTGCATCCCACAGAAGTTGTGGCTTTGTGTTGTCATTAGTCTCCATATATTCTTTGATTTCTGTTTTGATTTGGTCGTTAACCCATTGATTCATTAGGAGAATGTTGTTAAGTCTCCATGTATTTGTGAGCCTTTTTGATATCTTTCTGAAATTTATTTCTAGTTTTATACCTTTGTGATCTGAGAAGTTGGTTGGTAGGATTTCAATATTTTTGAATTTACTGAGGTTCTTTTTGTGGTCTAGTATGTGGTCTATTCTGTTAAATGTTCCATGTGCACTTGAGAAGAATGTGTATCCTGCTGCTTTTGGGTGCAGAGTTCTGTAGATATCTGTTAGGTCCATCTGTTCTAGTGTGTTGTTCAGTGCCTCTGTGTCTTTACTTATTTTCTGCCTGGTTGATCTGTCCTTTGGAGTGAGTGGTGTGTTGAAGTCTCCTAAAATGAATGCATTGCTGTCTATTTCCTTCTTCAATTCTGTTAGTATTTGTTTCACATATGCTGACACCCCTGTGTTGGGTGCATATATATTTATAATGGTTATATCTTCTTGTTGGACTGACCCCTTTATCATTATGTAATGTCCGTCTTTATCTCTTGCTACTTTCTTCGTTTTGAAGTCTATTTTGTCTGATGCAAGTACTGCAACACCTGCTTTTTCTCTTTGTTGTTTGCATGAAATATCTTTTTCCATCCCTTCACTTTTAGTCTGTGTATATCTTTGGGTTTGAGGTGAGTCTCTTGTAAGCAGCATATATAGATGGGTCTTGCTTTTTCATCCATTCTGTTCCTCTGTGTCTTTTGATTGGTGCATTCAGTCCATTTACATTTAGGGTGATTATTGATAGATATGTACTTATTGCCATTGCTGGCTTTAGATTCGTGGTTACCAAAGGTTCAAGGGTTGCTTCTTTACTATCTAACAATCTAACTTAACTTTCTTGTTAAGTTATTGTGAACACCATCTGATGTTTCTTTATCTCACCCTTCCTATTCTTCCTCCTCCATTCTTTATATATTAGGTGTTTTATTCTTTGCCTTTAGTTAGTATTTGGATGGTCTGCTTTCTTTGCTATGATTTTATTTTCTCTGGTGACATCTTTTTAGCCTTAGGGGTGCTTCCCTCTAGAGCAGTCCGTTTAAGATATCCTGTAGTGGTGGTTTATGAAAGGCAAACTCTCTCAACTTTCGTTTGTCTGGAAATTGTTTAATCCCTCCGTCATATTTAAATGATAATCGTGCTGGATACAATATTCTTGGTTCGAGGCCCTTGTGTTTCATTACATTAAATATATCATGCCATTCTCTTCTGGCCTGTAAGGTTTCTGTTGAGAAGTCTGATGATAGTCTGATGGGTTTTCCTTTGTAGGTGATCTTTTTTCTCTCTCTAGCTGCCTTTAATACTCTGTCTTTATCTTTGACCTTTGCCATCTTAATTATTATATGTGTTGTTGTTGTCTTCCTTGGGTCCCTTGTTTTGGGAGATCTATGGGCTTCTGTGGACTGCGAGACTATTTCCTTCCCCAGTGTGTGAAAGTTTTCAGCAATTATTTCTTCAAACACACTTTCTATCCCTTTTTCTCTCTCTTCTTCCTCTGGTACTCCTATAATGCGAATATTGTTCTGTTTCGATTGGTCACACAGTTCTCTTAATATTCTTTCATTCCTAGAGATCCTTTTATCTCTCTCTGCCTCAGCTGCTCTGTATTCCTGTTCTCTGATTTCTATTCCACTAACAGTCTCTTGCATCTCATCCAGTCTGCTGTTAAGCCCGTCGATGGCTTGTCTGATTTCTGCATAGTCTTTCCTCACTTCCCTCACTTCCTCCCTCAGCTCTTGCACATTTTTCTGTAGATCCATCAGCATGGCTATGACTTTTATTCTGAATTCTTTTTCAGGAAGACTGTGCATGTCCATCCCTTCAGGTTCCCTCTCTGGGGTTGTCTGGGTCTGAAGCTTTGTCTGTACCATATTCCCCTGTCTTTTCATGGCTATAGTATTGGTTGCTTGTAGTTGCCACCTATGTTAGCTGGGCTCTTTATGACTTTAAAAAGGAAAAAAAAAATAAGAAAAAAAAAGAAAAAAACAATAAAAAAGAAGAGAAAGAAAGAAAGAAAAGAAAGAAGAAAAAACAACACCTTAAAAAAAAAAACCCACCAGGAGTGGATTCTGTGGGAATGCTGTAGGTGGCGCTGTTGCTCAACTATTCCAGAGCCATGGCCGCGCTCCGCAAGGCTCTTTATAGCTCTTGCTGGGATGGGAACTAATGGGAGGCTGTTGAGCTCTGTGGGAGTCCTAAGTGCGGCCACCCTTTCCCAGTCGCCAGCTAAGGGTTTCGAAGTTCCCCAGGACTGCCAGCCTGCTGGGCTGAGTGTGCTGGGGCGATGCGTTCCTCTGCTGGGCTCCTGTGTCTTTAAGACCGCCGAAAAAAGCACAAGCTTTTCTTCTTTTTTTTTCCTTCCCGGAGCCTCTGCAAGCAACCTGGCGCGTTCCCCGCTTAGACCCTGCGCCCTCTGTCTCTCCAATCTCCGCTACAACATGCGCTGTGTGTCGGCGCTCCCAGCGCAGATCACCGGGGCTGGTTATTTCGCAGGCCTGTACTTCCAGTCCCTCCCGGTTCTGAATCCTCTCCTCCCGCTGGGGCGCTGGGTTGGGGGAGCGCTCGGGTCCCACCGGGTCGCGGCTCTGTATCTTACCCGCCTCGCGGGGTGCCGAGTCCTCTCAGGTGTAGCTGCACACTGTGTGCTTTCCTGTGTATTCTGGTCTCTCTTTTAGGAATAATTCTATTTGCTGTGTTTTCATGGATAAATGTAATGTTGGGAGGAGATTTCTGCCATTCCGCATGTCGTCATCTTCCCGGAAGTCCCTTGAAGGACTGAATTTTTAATTTTACTTAATCTTAAACAGTTTAAATACAAACTTACAAACTGGTAATTGATCCAGTTATTGAAAAACGGTTTAAGTATGTGTGGAACAATTTGGATATGTGATTATACTATTATATGTCAATTTTATGACATCTAAGTACTGAGCAAGCATTCCAGTGCAAATCTAAAGTCCAAATTGAGATCTGCTATACTAGATTTTGGAGACTTGGTATGAAAAAAGAAATTGAAATGTCTAATTTAATATTTCTTTATATTGAATCTGGGTTGAAAACTATTTTGGATAAATTGTGGATATATTGAGTTAAAATATATTACTAAAATTAAGTTCACCTGTTTCTTTTTAATGTGACGATTAGAAAAATTAAACTGCATGTGTGGTTCACATTACATTTCTACTGGAAAAAGCTGTCATAGTTTATGACACACTTTGTTGTTTGAAATATCAGTGAGAATGGAAAATCTCACTCCTACTTCAAAGATCTGAACCTTGGGTGTTCCAACCCAAAGTTTCAGGAAAGAGGTTTTTAAGCTGCAGTTTCCAAGGAAACAGGTGATCAGACTAGAATATTCATAACGAAACCTAAAAACTGTTCCAATAGAAGGAGGCCAAGGCCATGTAAACAATTCTCCAGCTCTGCTTTGTTCCTGTTGCATCCAGAACAGAGATTACAGAGAAACATCAGTTGCTAAACTGCCCCTGCTTCCTGAAGACACCAATCCAGAGCTGATCCCCGCTTCTCCTGGCCCCTCTCTGGAATCACTCAGCACAGGCCCAAACCCTGAGGTAAGGCCCTCCCAAGTCTCTCGAGCCCAGACGTCCCAGATTCCCCAGGAGAGCCCTTATGCTCTCTCTCGCAGCAGAAAGGAAATAAACCAAACTAATTCCAAATGTGTGCCTGGTGATCTTCCTCTAATGGGCTTTATCTATGGACATCTTGAAATGGAGTCTTGAAATCTTGAAATCAGCTTACCAAAAAGAAACAAAAAGAGCCATTTGTTGATTCAAAGGACATTTACAAAGTAAAGGGTAGAGAGCAGTTTTAGAGTCCAGCCAAACTGGGGTGTAGTCCTGGAGCTGCTTGATTTCTGTTCTCAGACTTCATTGATGTTGATAATATCAATACCTACTTCCTAAGGTAGTTGTGAGAATTAAATTAAATACCCTGTGGGTAAAATTGTAACATTTCCAGAGTATCTCCTCTGCCTTTAGTGTATTTGCACATCCTCAGGGGTGGAGAGAAGTTCATCTCCATGTCAATGGGTAATTACCTGGGCAACGGAGGGCAGGTCTGAACCTGAGTGTTTAAAGGGAGGGGCCGACTGGCTTGCTTGCTTGCTTCAGAAGTAAAGGAAAGAGATGGCCCTGGACTGCAGTTTGTAAGCAATAAACGGATTTTGAACTTTATTCCTCCCTTTGACTGATTTCGGTTTTTAGAGGTATTCTGCCCCGGAATTTCCTCTCCCTGGACTTACATCTGGCAGCAGTCGGCAGGGTGCCTCTGAACCCGAAATATGCCATAATGGGTGTGACCTTTGGGAGGGCAGCTCCTGTGGATGGTGGGGAGGCCCCAGTGGATGCAGCAGCAGAGGGTGCCCCAGCTGTGGGGCTTCCAAGTTGGGAACCCCTAGTGGGGAATTGGTTTACGGTACAAGCACGGGGCCTTCCCCAGAACTGGGGAAGGGTGGAAACACTGGAAGCTGCAGAATTAGCCCTCCGTGAGTTGGAAGACTGCTTGGAGACCTTAGGGGGCCGTGTAACCGCTGGCATTGTAGGGTCTCTTTTCATCAAGATAGTGGAAAATGTTATACAGGAGAAAGAGAGGATTATTGAGGGACTTAGGCAAGAGAGAAACACACTTCAGCATTGCTTGGAGGAGCTGGGCGATAACTTATGGGATGCTGTTAAAGAAAAGAGACAGTTACTGAAAAGGCAGGTCACGCTCCTAGAAGATTCCTTAGCAGCGACAAGGGGAGAGATGGCAGGAAAAGCTGTGTTCCAGGAGGCCGTGGGGGAGGGGGAGGAAAGAGTAGTGCCTTCAGCCCTGGAAATGGTGGAGAAGGAGCCACTGGTGGAGGAGCCTGAGGGAGAAGAGGAGGCAGGGCCATTGGCGGATCTGCTACCCAGGCCACCTCTGGAGGTAACATCTTGCTTTAAAAGCCTGCAGAAAATAAAACGAAAAACCGTGGGCACTTCAGGGGGAGGAGCAGCGCCCTCCCCAGGTTGTGGAGCACTCTACGTTATGCCCCTATACCCAGGATGAGCTGGTGGACATGAGTGTCCAGTACAGGCAGAAGCCGTCGGAATCTCTGCCTACATGGCTTTTATGCCTCTGGAATATGGGGGTGGAAAATGTTGTGTCGGGTACTGAGATGAGTAGAATGGCTTCCCTGACAACTCACCCTTCCCTCCAGCAGCGGTTGTAAAATGCCTGTTATGCCTCAGGGAGTCAGACACTCCTGGAACGGCTGACAGCTGCCATCAGGATAGTTTGGTCTAATCAGGGTGATTTACCATATTTCCCAGTAGTTGGAAAATGTATGCAGAGCTCCAACAGGTACTGTGGGAATTGGTATGAAAAATATCGTCTATAATATGGACCCCCAGAGCCCTGATGAGGAGGTGTTCACTATAGGAATGAGAAACCTGGTGCTGCATACAGCTCCCACATCTCTCTTTGGGTCCCTAGTGAACACTCTTGCCCCTTACCTAGGGCAACCCATAAGGGAGGCTACTTGTTCTTCAGCAGATCTGGGGGAGGTTGAAACAGTAAGGGCACAGAGGGAAGTACGGGCCATGACTGAAAGGAGAAGGGCAAAAGGCCCTGTGAAGGTCTCGAGGACCCAGATGTGGGTTGATTTGATAAAAGCCGGGATAGTGAAAGAAAAACTCGATGGGCAGCCCAATAGAATATTGTTAGAACAGTGGCATCAATTAAAGCCAGAGCAGCAGTTCCAGCCCCTGAGGTCCAGGACACAGAAACCAGAGTCAAGGCCTCATGCCCGACCTGTGCCCCTGCAAAACTTCATGGGAGACAGTACTCAGGATTCGCCTGAGCCCTCACCCCACAGGAGGATGATTGGGCATTGCGGTTCTACCGGGGAGGGGGGGTTCAAAGTCCTCACCTTGGGGGGAAATGGGACCAGAGGCCACCACATGAAGAATAAGCAATTCATTGGTCCCCTGTGAATGTACAATGTGTCCTGGCACTGGTGGATACAGGAGCTGAGTGTTCTTTGATTCATGGCAACCCTGAGCGGTTTCCCAGGACCCCTGCTGTGATAGATGGCCATGGGGGTAGGGCAATTAGAGTGAGAAAGCCCAAATCTCATGGGGGAGAGGGCGTTTACCCCCAAAGGAGTATACCGTGTACATTTCTTCCACCCATGAATATATTTTGGGATAGATATCCTGCACGGCCTGTGGTTACAGACCACTGCAGGTGAGTTCAGATTGAGGGTACGCGTGGTAAAGGCAGTTTTGAGGGGACATGCTAAGCACCCATCTGTAGCTCTGCCTGTACCTTGGCGGGTGACAAATATTAAGCAGCATAAATTGCCTGGGGGGAAATTGGAGAAACTCTACAGGAGTTGGAGAGGGTGGGCATCATAAAGCCCACTCACAGTCCTTTTAATTCCCCAGTGTGGCCAGTGAGAAAGCCAGATGGCTCCTGGCGTATGACTGTAGACTACAGGGAATTGAATAAAGTCACTCCCCCTTTGCAGGCTGCTGTCCCCTCTAGACCAGACATTCTGGACACCCTCAGCCATGAACTGGGAACGTATCATTATGTAGTAGACCTTGCTAATGCTTTCTTCTCTATTGGCATAGCACAGGAAAGCCAGGAACAGTTTGCCTTCACGTGGGAAGGCCGGCAGTGGACATTCACTGTCCTTCCACAGCGATATCTCCACAGTCCCACCATCTGTCATGGACTTGTAGCCCAGAACTGGGCCACATGGAGGAAATCGCAGTGAGGTTGTATCACTACACTGATGATATTATGCTCACATCTGATTCTTTTTCAGATTTAGAAGGGGCAGTTCCTAGACTGTTGCAACATCTACAGGAAAATGGATGGGCTGTGAACAGCACCAAGGGTCAGGGACCCGGTCTGTCTGTGAAATTCTTGGGGGCTGTCTGTTCGGGTAAAACTAAAGTTGTTCCTGAAACACTTATAGACAAGGTCCAGGCTTTCCCCACCCCTACCACTGGTGCAGTATTACAAGAGTTTTGGGGTCTTTTTGGGCTACTAGAGAGTGTTTATCCCGCACTTGGCACAAATTCTGAAGTCCTCATACTGGTTGGTGTGAAAGGGCATCAGGTGGGAGTGGGATGAGACATGTGCAGCTGCTTTTACTGCTGCCAAGCAGGCACTCAAGGCCATACAGGGCTTGAATGTAATAGACTCATCAAGGCCCTGTGAACTGAATGTTCATGTAACCAAAGATGGTTATGGATTGGGGTCTTTGGCAGTGACTTGAATGGACACACCAACCTATTGGATTCTGGTCACAACTATGGAAAGGAGCAGAGATCCAATACACCTTGATAGAGAAGCAACTGGCTGCTGTGTACCATGCCCTGCTGGCTACAGAGCCCACTGTGGAAGAGCTCCAACCAAGGTAATAACCACCTATCCCTTCATGGGGTGGGTCCGAAACTGGACCCAAAGGCCATGGAGTGGCGTAGCACAGACACCTACACTGACCAAATGGGGTGCATATTTACAGCAGCACAGCGCCCTCTCTACTCTAGCCCCTTAAATGGACAACTCCAATGCTTATCGGGGCCTGTGACCTATACCAGTGGAAAGCAGGAAGAACTTGCTTTTCAGCCCTTGGTAGCTGAGACTCTTTATCAGGAGAGAAAAGCCCCTATACCTGAAGATGCTTGGTACACAGATGGCTCCAGTCATGGGCAGCCCCCGAAGTGTAGGGCTGTGGCTTTCCATCCAAAGACCGAGACAATATGGATGGAGGATGGAGAGGGGAAGAGCAGTCAATGGGCTGAGTTGCGGGCAGTATGGCCTTACTGCATAGTTGTCTGTACTGATAGCTGGGTCGTCTATCAGGGCTTGACCCTGTGGCTACTGACATGGTATCATGCCAACTGGATGGTTGGTCACCGGCCCCTTTGGGGGCAAGTGTTGTGGCAAGACGTATGGGCCTTTGGTCAGACTAAGATTGTTACTGTATATCATGTGACTGGCCATTTGACTTTAGCATCCCCACGGAATGATGAAGCAGACACATTGGCCTAGGTGCACTGGCTAGAAGGAAAGCCTGCCTCTGATGTGGCCCAATGGCTACACCAGCATTTGTTGCATGCAGGGCAAAAGACAATGTCAGCAATAGCCCGTAGGTGGGGCTTGCCATTGACCTTTGAAGAAGTCAGCAGAACCCGGAAAGAGTGCCTTGTGTGCTGTAAGAGGGACTTACACCAAGTCTCACAGCAACATGGGACAGTAAGGAGCCAATACCCCTTGTCAGGTGGCAGATAAGACTATATTGGGCCTCTGCCCATATCAAAAGGATATCGGTATGCCATGACTTGCGTGGACACAGCTACTGGACTATTGGTTGCTTTTCCTGCACATTGTACAGATCAGCAAACCACCAAGAGGGGCCTGGAGCATCTCTTTGCAGCCTATGGCCAGCCGCAGGTGATTGAAAGCAATCAAGGCACCCACTTTACTGGACATGCATTACAAGAAAGGGTGCAGCAATTAGAAATAAAGTGGAAATTTCATGTAGCATGTAATTCTACTGCGGCAGGCATGATAGAGAGGTACAATGGTTTGTTGAAAGGTGGCCTGAAGTCGGACACCAAGAGTCTACGGGGTTGGTCAGTTCACTTATGGACGGTGCTGCAGCGTTTGAATGAGAAGCCACATAAAGGAGCTTTGAGCCCTGTGGATATGCTCACACACCTTGCTGCCTCTCCTATACAGTTGTACGTCCAAACCAAAGAAGAGCTATTGAAGCCAGGATATGGCCAGCAGAGCAACATCCTGATGCCAGCCCCTACTGCATTAAGCCCTGGAGACACTGTTGAATGGACCTGACCCTGGACATTTTGACACATGGACCAGCGATGGCTGGCCCTTCTGGCACCTTGGGGGAAAGACCTGGAAGCTGGTCTTATGTGTATTCCTGGAGTAACAGCTGAATGGCCCCCAAAAGTCACTGTAGTGTACTCAAAACGTCCAGGAGGTAAGAGCATCCTGTGGGGAAGTTTTGTTTTATCTTTATGACCAGTGCATGTATGTCCTGTTAGCCCCATATATCAACCCATCTGTAACTTCCACAGGGAGGGTGTGAAAGTCTGGTATACAAGATGAGAATGAGATCCCATTCCTGCCACTGTTTTATCACAAGACCACTCTCTTGCATGTATCCTACCTGATGGACAAGATTTGCCTATGCTGGTGTCATTAAACATGTATCTTATCGCCCTTACGGTTATTTTCTCCTGCAGTCCTTGTGGCCTGAATGCTTGCAGCTGCCGCATGATGATTGCTCTGAACCCTCAGCTACTGCCTGTGTATGGAATGGATGAGCTATGGACTTAATCTGCATGGGACTTTGAACGTAGCTGAATCCTCCAGTTTGAGGATTATCATGATTTTATTGCTGTTGCTATTGTTATGTCATTAGTCTGGTCACCATGCTCCAGTTTTCTTGCCCAGGGACCATTGTGAAAGAAGGGGAATGAGTAGATTGTAAAGTGAGATTTCTGGAGGGGTGGCCTGTGGGTAAGGTAAGATTGTAACATTTCCAGAGTATCTCCCTTGGCTTTAGTGTATTTGCATATCCTCAGGGGTTGTGAGAAGTTCATCTCCATGTCAATGGGTAATTACCTGGGCAACTGAGGGCGTGTCTGAACCTGAGAGTTTAAAGGGAGGGGCTCGCTCCCTTGCTTGCTTGCTTCTTCAGGGGCAGAGGAGAGAAACAGCCCTGGACTGCAGTTTGTAAGCAATAAACTGGTTTAAAATTTTATTTCTCCCTTTGACTGATTTCGGTTTTTAGAGGTATTTTGCCCCGGGATTTCCTCTCCCCAGACTTACAACCCTGTTTAAAGAACTTGGCATAGCAGCTGGCAGACAGACAACACTTTTACCATGGTAGTTACTGTTAGCTGACCACAAAGGAAAAAGTCAGGATGAGGACTGAAAGGGTATCTCGCCACGACCCTCCTTCCCCAGCACGACTCAGGAGACACGGCCCACGCAAGAGATTTTAATGGCTAAAAGAGAGAATGGCTGCCTCTGAGCAGAGAGCAGCAGCGGAGGACGCGCGTTTTTAAGGAGTAGGGTGTGTTCTGCTATGGGGACATTGGTGATTGGATCTTAAGGGGTGGGGCAACCATCTGGCTGTTGGTGATTGGATCTTAAGGGGTGGAGTGAAATGTTTAGAGATAAGGTGAGGCAAGTCCAGACATGATTTTCACCTGCCTATGTGCTTGGGACCACGGGGTAAATGGAGGATAAAGTACCATATTCTTATAAGGACCAAATCCTGTGAGTATTCCTATGTTCTCAGGCTCAGCCCTGCAAGGCAGATAGTGGGGGTTGGGTAGTCAGTGGAATGTAATTAACCAATGAATCAATTTGCCTGTAACCATTAAAGCTGAGAAAGGACTCTTAAGTTTTCCATTGGAATTAAAAGATGAAGGAATTACCATTCAAGGATTCTCTTTTTCAAAAATCCATGTTTTAAAGATGCTCTTACTCTATATGCCTGATAAACTTAGAATGTCTCAGAGCACCAGAGTCTCTGTAAACCAAACTTTGGATTAGCAGGCTAGGAGATGAGTATGGGGTAGTGCAGAGCATGGCCTTTGGCCCCATAGACTTGGGTTTACATACCAATGCTGCCACTTTTTTAATCCATAGGTTAAAGGCCACATTTGTCCTTGGACAAGAGACTTAATCCTTCCTGAGCCTCAGTTTGATAACAATATCTTTCTCATGGAATTTTAAGGTAAAGATAAATTATATATTAAAGTACCTGGCAAATAAAAAATTTTCAATAAATGGTACTGTGAAATACTAACAATGATGAGAACAGCAATAATAATAACCTTGGATCTACCAATAGAAATTGTGCATTATAAATTAAAATATTGAGAAAGAGCAAGAGGTATTGCTATAAAAAATTAGTAACAATGGCAAAATGTAATCTTAGTTGGTTGCAAATATGAACTGGTAGAATCTTTGTAGAAAACAAAGAGATATTTCCCAATCAATGTGACTTGTTTAAAAGGTGGGTAAGAATTCCCTTAATTCACAATACTGTAACCCATCTTTTTGGATGAGCATTTTCCCCCCAAATGTCTATTTTCAGACTTAAAGGAGGTTGAACTCATTAAAGGTTTTGTTTTCTCATCCACCTATTGCTGCTTTTTTCCACCAGTCATTAAAAGCTGTTGATGATCTTCCTGTGAGAAAACATAGCAAAAATGCAACAAATACAGTGATCGACATTTTTATTATGTAGATGTGTTATATAAATTGACAAATACTTCATTTTTTTATGGTGCTGTGAACTCATTTCAAAGTGATTGAAACACATAAAAAAACTCTGTAAAATTCAAGGATACACCTCCAAAATCATCTCTGAAAATGTGTGATTAGAGAGTTGACATATTATAATTATTTAAAAGTTACACACACCTATTGACAAAGTCTGGAGGGAAATTCAACATTGTGTGAATCTTTCTTATATTTTAATCTCTACTAGTGTTGTAACAGTTTTTTTTTCAATAAATAATAGTTTAAAAATTCCTGCAAATAGCTCAGTCTAACTATATGTCCCCCAACATCTAATTAAATGTTAAAATTTTCAGTTATTAAAAGACACATCTACAAAATGCCACATCTTTATTTAAAAGAAAGTAGTTTCATTAAGTGCTGCATATATGATTATATTTTATATACAGTCTACAAGTTAATATATATTATAAATTAATACTTCTCTTATTAGCTATTTAAGGTAGGTTTTTATTTTCCTATTCTATAGAATCCTTTAACATCTTTTGAAATGTCAATGTTTGTTCAAGCCTTTCATTTATATCACATTATTTATTTTCCTGATCTTTATAATGGAAAAGTGGCATGATTTTTTAAAAACTGGAAGAGGTAAAACTATGCAAAATTTATATATTTACACTCCCACTTGTCACTCCCCACCCCTGACATCTCTATCTAAGTGTGAGTCCTTTCACTGTGTCCAAATTTCTCATCATGTCTTAGGAGAGAATCCCATATGTGGGAATTACTGAGTAATAAGGGATCCAAAAGTTCAGAAATTTTAGAAACATCAAAGGAAATTCTTGGTGGCACAATAGAAAAATGCAAATACTATGTATATGTAAAATAAGAAACATTTGCACTAAAGGAGACAAGGGTAAAAAGAAAACCAGGGGAGTTAGGGAAATACTTGCAATTCATGTCAGATGGAAGTTTGGTATCTAAAAGACAGAGAACTGATAATAAATTTCTTTGGACAATAACTAGTATCCAGTGGTAAGTAAATATTTTACAGAGGAAAAATGAGAGGTAGAGGTGAATAAATTTGCCCAAGTCCTGAAGGAATTTATGCTGTGATGAGTGTGCTAAGCCCATGTGATTAACATCTGTATCTTACACTTTCTCTTGGTCAGAATTTATGTATTTATTTATGTTACATGAGACTTAGATTTCATGATTAAATATACAGTGTGATGTGTATTGATAGTATATATATATAGGAACTGTGATTTTAATCTAACATAGTGCTGGAATATATTATTAAAATGGTTTTACTGGATCACAGGATTATTTTTTGTGACTGATAATGAAATATATATATTTTAATTAAGATATCATTGATATACAATCTCATGAAGGTTTCACATGAGCAACATTGTGGTTTCAACAATCACCCATATTATCAAGTCCCTCCACCCCACCCCATTGTACTACTCACTGTCCATCAGCATAGTAAGATGCTATAGAGTCATTACTTGTCTTCTCCATGCTGCCATGCCTTTCCTGTGACCTACCTATATTGTGATTGCTAATTATAGTGTCCCTTAATCACCTTCTCCCTCCCAACCTACCCTCCCCAACACCTTCCTTTTGGTAACTGCTAGTCCTTTCTTGGAGTCTGTGAGTCTGCTGCTGTTTTGTTCCTTCAGTTTTGCTTTATTATACTCCATAAATGAGTGAAATTATTTGGTACTTGTCTTTCTCTGCCTGGCTTACTTCACTGAGCATAACATCCTCTAGCTCCATCAATGTTGTTGCAAATGGTAGGATTTGTTTTCTACTTATGGCTGAATAATATTCCATTGTGTATATGTACCATCTCTTCTTTATCCATTCATCTACAGATGGACACTTAGGTTGCTTCCATATCTTGGCTATTGTAAATAGTGCTGTGATAAACATGGAGGTGTATATGTCTTTTTGAATCAGGGATGTTGTTTTCTTTCAGTAAATTCCTAGGAGTGGAATTATGGGGTCAAATAATATTTCTATTTTTCTTTTTATGAGGAACCTCCATACTGCTTTCCACAATGGTTGAACTAATTTACATTCCCACCAGCAGTGTAGGAGGGTTCCCCTTTCTCCGCCGACTCACCAGCATTTGTTGTTCCTTGTCTTTTGGATGTTAATTATCGTAACTGGTGTGAGGTAATATCTCATTGTCGTTTTTATTTGCATTTCCCTGATTAATAGCAATGTGGAGCATCTTTTCATGTACCTGTTGGCCATCTGATTTCTTCTTTGGAGAACTGTCTCTTCATATCCTCTGCCCATTTTTTAATCGGGTTATTTGCTTTTTGGGTGTTGAGGCTTGTGAGTTCTTTATGTATTTTGGATGTTAACCTCTTATTCACTTATTTATTTTTAAGTAATTTAATTTTTATTGGGGAAAAATTGCATGTATATAATTTAAAAATGAGAATAAAAAAGCTTGAAGTGAAAAAATAAAAGTCTCCCTTCTTTTTAGAACAGTCTTCTTTCTTTCCCAGTCCTGAATTAATTTCCCAGAAATCACCCTTGTTAAGAGTTTTTGTTTTGGTTTAACATCATATTTTTCATTTCAAATTTTATCAGATTTACATAGACACTATTGATATTCCATTATGAAAAGTTAAAAATCATGAAGTAAATAACCTTTCACTTCAGGATTTTATTGTTTTATTTATTAATTAATTAATTTTACTTTTCTGGTGATTGCTTTATTTACTTTAAATAACATATTTAAATCTTGAACTCTTAATTTATCAAATTTAGTATGAATTGAGCATCCACAAAAAAAAAATGAGAATCCTACCTTCTTATCTACTTCTCTCTCTACCCCCTAATTTTTCTTAGTTATATTAATATGTGTCTGAATAATATTGTGTAATATTAAATTATATTTCCCTTTTCCATTTCTCCATTCAAGTAAGTAACAGCTCTGAATTTTATTACTTCAGGGGAGGTATAGGACAGAGAAGAAAGCAAAATTTGCCTGTAAAAATTTTCCTGGCTTTTGTTTTCCAAAGCCAAAACTCATTGAATTACATAGGATTTGAGAGAGGAAGCATAATGACTCATAGAAGCAGAAGGTGCGGAGAAGCGTCTCCCCCAGAGATTCCATGAGGGTGGGGTGGTGGTGAGAAGCTATGTAGGACTCAAACACTGCTCTATGGAGAAGCCCTGAGGAGGGGGCAAGCTTAACATGTGGTGGTATCAAATATCTGGGGAAAACAGGACCTATCACAGTGTTCCCAATCTCAGCTAAGACTCCCATCTGCTGCATTGGAAACAATCATTCACTGAGGCTCTCAGTTACCTGGGTATAGAGATTACTGAGTGGAGGGGCCCCCTTCACTCTGATGCTTTGGCAGCTCTGTACCTTGAAGGACCCAGGGAGGGGTGACAAACCACAAGAATCATTATGCTTACATTTCCCATCAAGCAAGTCTTGTTGGGGAGAGAAGGGGAGAAATGGAATATTTCCTTGGGGCAGAAATGAAATTGAAGTGTAGAAAATAATGATATTTCTTACATACTTGATTTTTTTGGCTGAGATTTCTATCCTACCACACAAATTTTAAATTATCAAGGTTTATGACATTTACATGCTACTCTGTATTATAATTTTTGGACAGCATGTGTGATATTATGATTATGTAAGTATTATTCACTATAAACCAAATGTTATGACTGGGCCAATTTAGATGGTAACCGAATCCTATGGCATTAAAAAATCGCTGCTTGATAACTCTTTCCTTCATTTTTTTCTGATTTACTTAGTTGCCGCCATTATTGTATAACCTGATGCCTTGGATTTTTGTGCTGAAGAACTTCCTCAAGTAATTTTTACGTGTAGGGAGTATAAGTGGTAAACCTTTTTATTCCCAGATGTCTTTATTTTGTCCTCATGCTTAATTAACAATACAGTTAAGTTCAAAAAAGTCTTCCCATAGATCTCTGAAGAGATTTCTCTAATTTTCTTCTATATTCTTACTTTTTGTCTAGTTGCTTTAACATAGATTAAGAGAATTGAGGTCTCTATATCTACTATGTTTCTATTTCTCCTTGCTGCTACTATAGTTTTTACTTTATGAAAATTATGCTATGTTATTTAGCACACAGATTTATGCATTCATTGTGAATTCAGTCTTTAATATTATAAAATATCTTGTTTAGTGCTTTTAGGCCTGAATTCTGAAGTAACTACAAGTCTGTCTTTGATTTCTCTCTTGGGCCCAATACTCTCACCTGGAAACATCCTGAATGAACTACAGTGCTGGTTGCGCCATGGCCGACTCCTCTCTTTGAATCTGCTGATGTGGAGCCTGGAGCTTATCTGAGGCTTCTAGGAAGGAACCTGGCTTGCCTTTGGTGTCCTGAGATGAAATTTCATCTGTTCTTATTTTTTTTTCAGGAAATTCAAACCCATTTGCTTTCTATTTTGCAAGTAAGCCCAAAGTTGCTGGTACACTGATGATACTCTAATCATTTTCTATTGTTATGGTTTTCTGCTTTTAGGAAAATATCTGTCTGAAAACTTCAATGGGAGATGGGAGGGCATGTGATTAATCATGTGACACAGTCTACACCTTGACCTGAAATTTTTCCTGTAAGAGAGTCTTGATAAATTCCACATTTATAGGGATAAAACATTGTTTAGTGTCCATCTATTTCTTCTTCCCTTTCTTATTTCTCAACATGTATTGCATGTGCACATGAAATCATTTAATTTACCATTTGTGTACTTTTCCTTAATATTCATTAAAATTCTAAATGCTTGACAAAAAATGAAGGAACAAAACAGCAGCAGACTCACAGAACCCAAGAATGGACTAACAGTTGCCAAAGGGAAAGGAACTGGGGAAGGGTGGGTGGGAGGTGAGGGAAAAGGGGAATAAGAGGCATTACGATTAGCACACATAATGTAGCAGGGGGGCACGGGGAAGGCAGTATAGCATAAAGAAGACAAGTAGTGACTCTGTAGCATCTTACTACGATGATGGACGTTGACTGTAATGGGGTATGTGGTGGGGACTTCATAATGGGGGTAATCTAGTAACCACAATGTTGCTCATGTAATTGCATATTAATGATACCAAAAGAAAAAAAAATTCTAAGTGCTTGAGTTCTCTTTTCTACCCCTCCTGAAAATGTAAAATACTGGAAAGACCTATGTGAAATGCATCACTAGTGAGCATTCAAAAATTTCAGTGTATATTTGTTTGTTTTGTTTTGTTTTATTTTTATTTATTTATTTTTATTAAGGTATTATTGACATACACTCTTATGAAGGTTTCACATGAGAAAACAATGTGGTTACTACATTTACCTATATTATCAAGTCCCCACTCATACCCCAATGCAGTCACTGTCCATCAGTGTAGTAAGATGACACAGATTCACTGTTTGCCTTCTCTGTGCTACACTGTTTTCCCCGTGGTTCCCTGCACCATGTGTACTAAACATAATACCCCTCAATCCCCTTCTCCAACTCTCCCCACCCCCCCTTCCACACCCCTCCCCTTTGGTAACCACTAGTTCCTTCTTGGAGTCTCTGAGTCTGCTACTATTTTGTTCCTTCAGTTTTGGTTTGTCGTTATACTCCA
The DNA here is from genome assembly GCA_029783875.1 of Phataginus tricuspis. NCBI lineage: Eukaryota > Metazoa > Chordata > Mammalia > Pholidota > Manidae > Phataginus > Phataginus tricuspis. Next base: position 46,272,877 of record JAQQAC010026072.1, on the reverse strand, counting down.
CAAATGAGGGAAATCATTCGGCACTTGTCTTTCTCTGCCTGGCTTATTTCACTGAGCATAATATCCTCCAACTCCATCCATGTTGTTGCAAATGGCAGAATTTGTTTCCTTCTTATGGCTGAATAGTATTCCACTGTGTATATGTACCATCTCTTCTTTATCCATTCATCTACTGATGGACACTTAGGTTGCTTCCAT
>JAQQAC010026072.1:46241787-46272179 GCA_029783875.1 Phataginus tricuspis | reverse complement strand
TCATCTCACTACGCTGATGGACAGTGACTGTGGTGGGGTTGGTGGGGGGGACCTGGTGAAGGGGGGAGTTCAATCATCACGGTATTCCTCATGTAATTGTAGGTTAATGATACTAAAATAAAATAAATTATTAAAAAAAAAAAAGAATAAATGTTATAGATGTAATTGAAGCTTCTTTTATTTTCTCACTGATCTCATTGGTTTCCATCTTTCCCTAGAGATAATCACCACCTTCACGGTGATGTACATCTGTTTCTGGAGACCCTTTATGTACCTGAAAACCCTCTCATATGCACCAACGATTTAGGTTTTTTCCTATGTCTTTTAGGGGGAAAAAAAGACAACAATAACAAATTGAGTGTTAACTGTTGTTCTCTGGTAAGGTTTCACTAGGATCTGCAAGCATCTTTCTGAGATATTAATTTCACATTATTGCAATAGTAAGGCTTGCAAGTTTCTGTGAGAAGCTGTTCACAAACTGTGCCGGCCTTCTGATTAATGTTGCTAGTAAAGAACAGAGAAGAATCTACCCATCAAACTTGCCTCAAAATGAGGTCATTGCGTTAAGATTGGATATATTATATGACAATTTATTTTGACCCCAGGAGAGGTTATTTGTAAAAAGGCCATAATACCTCTTTCTACCCACTTTGAAGCAGACATTAATTGGAGCCAAAGCCCTTGTGTCTGCTTCCATAAAAGGTGATGGTCATGGCGCTGGGTGTGTTCAGATCCACTTGGACATATGAAAAATGAAGACATTTCATAAGTAGAGTGATGAAACCAGTGTGGTCATGCCTGAATATTTTTGCAGAAAGAATGAAAAGACAGTTAAAAAGAAACTTTGAATAACCTTTAGCCTTTTGATATTCTGAAACTTCTACCTCACTGTTTAATTTTAAAAGAACCCAAGTTAGGCTTAGCCTAAATAAGGGAGTCACCTGAGATTTTGACAACACCTTAAATGGTATACGTCTATGGTTTTATACTTTTTTCACAGATCTATATTTCTTTAATATATATATCATATAATTTTGTAAAGTTGTAAGGTTTATATAAATTGCATTATACCGTGCATATCTTCTGCAATTCACAATTATTCACAATGACTTTGATTGATACATGTAGCTCAAATTTATTAATTTTAACTGCTGAATAGTATTCCCTTTTGTGAATTTATTTTTCTATTTAAAAATGAATAAACATTTAGATTATTGCCTCTTTTTCCTCTATATTATGTAAATAATTTTGCATTAAGCATATTCCTTGGGTACGTAGCTGAGCATTTCTCCACTGCATCTTTCTACGAGTGAAACGGCTGGGTCGTGAGTTGTGCATACCTCTTTACAGTATATTGTCAGATTGCTCCTCAAAATGGTGTGTTACACAATTTATACTTTCCCCAGCAGTATGAGGGTTCCTATTTACCCATACCATTCTGTCTCTGATTTGTCTTTTTTTTTTCTTTTGGAGTTGTATGATTTTGATAGCAGCATGATTTATCAAACTGTTGCCTTATGGCTCCAAGCCTGTGGTGTGTGTATACGTGTGTTGATGCTATCATGCTTACAGATTTATTTTGTCATGTTTAGTTTTGGTAGTAATGGTTATAGCAGCTTAACTTGCAAATATTATTTTGTTGCTGTTCATGTTGTTTCACAATGTTGAAACTAAAAGAGAGCAGTGTTAATAGTCCAGAAATCTGGTAATTCTGCTGCATGATTCTATCCAGATTGTACAACACTTTGCCTGCTAAATATTAAGAGAGGCTAAGAGTAAAATTAAATTAAATGCAGAAAACTGTGATTAGGAAACTGTGCTGAACACTATATGTAATAGCCAGACATTTTTCACTGAAAGTTTCTGCTCACTGCACAGAACTGGGTTATCTAATGCAGTGTTAATAACTGTATCAGGTCCAGGATGAATAGTTAATGTAGAGGCTTCTAGGACTGAAGTTTCTTTCCCCTATCTTCCTTGTCCTAATTCTTTTGAATAGTGTTCACTTTCTCTTCCTTATCAGCTCAATCTTTAAGTTTCAGGGAAGTCCTAGATGTAACAAAGTTCAGGCTACAATTTTTGCAGTGTAAGCTTACCCAAGGCATTAAAATTTCTCATGCCATCCCATCTAAAAATAAACTTAAACTCCAAACCAGTAGGATAACCAGATGTGACATCTGTTGAGCTGTCCTGTATAAATAAGCAATAAATCACAGAGTGAACAAGGAATGTATCAGGTATGGTAAATCAAGAATGGCTTTTTGACATAAACTGATGATATTTTTACTTCTGGAATAATCAGAGACTTTTTTTTATTTTACACTTTAAATCTTTTTTGTAAAACATGTTATTTTATAACAGTATAAAATCCAGCAACAGTTTATTACACTACCTGTGGACATTATAAGATGGACATTCCTCCAAATTATATGTGGTATTTCTTTTGAAGAAAGCCCGTCTACTTTAGAAAAGTTTAAATCCTGCACAAGGAAAGTCATTTCATTTTTCAATATTTCACAATTTTTAGGTGTCAAAGTCTTAAAACCCTTTTGGCCAGACCTGGGTGTTTTAATAAGAACTTAAAGAAACAAGTCTTCACTCAAGACAATGGAAAGACATCCCTAGTTTACAAAACCTTCTCAGATCCTTATAGTAAAGTATTCATAATCCTATTCTTCCCACAGCAAACTACAAGGCACTCTTGGTTACAGTTTGTGCAGCAACATCTCATTTATGTACCTTTTGGTTATTTAATTATTGGAGCTCTGTTCCCTAAATCCGTGCCTGCCAGTTATCTTCTTTCTGACTCCCTGATTCTTGACTCTTACCCTCCTTTGACTTCAGCTCTTATGAAATGGACAAGCTCAGACCCCAACGGGGAATGAATGCTGCTTGAGATGATAGAGATGTTGGATTCAGAGCAGCTGCTTGGGAAGCAGGCATTTGCTTTGAGCAAGAAGTCTCAGGTTCTTCAAGGCCATTACTATCTTAGCATACGAATAAAATTCTACAGAACACTTAGTTTAATTGCTTTAAGATTGACATCCTAACTCTTTTTATTGATGATTAAATATCATCATTTTCAGCCTCTTGGTTTTGTCCCTTTTACATTCTGAGAGAACTAGTCAAACGTGCAAATCTTTTTAGGGGAGATGAAGTTTCGTGTTATGATGCGTTCAGTTGCTGAGTGACTACTATCATAGGATACTGCCTGTAAGTAGTGAAGCCTACACCAAAGATCTAGATACAAAGAGTAGTAATTAGTAGATTAATATCTCTTGTTTGTAGTTCCTTCTAGATCCTAAGTGGTTAATTTATTAGCTTAAGAAAGACACTAAACTGCCTTATAATTGTCGAGGAGAGAAAATAGTGGCTAAAAGCATTGCCTGAGCTGTGCCCTGCTGTGAAATCTTTTATGTATGAAATGTAAACATACTCTCATATGCCAATAGGCACAGGCCTTTAGGCACAATAGGGACCTAACTAAAAAATGATGTGATATGAAAGTATATTTATTAACAAGATCTAAATATGAGGTAATTACTTGTCCCTGTTTCAGATGTTACCCTGGGGCATTTTTACTGGATTTTACCCTCAGCATGTGTTGACTATATTTTGAAGGAAAAGGAGCATAATATAGCCTTTGAGTCCTAAGTAAGCAATTTCAGTCAATGTATTTAATGTTTTAAATTGCTCTTAATAACATCTTCGATGGGATAAAGAAAAAAAGCTAATAGATCCTCTCTTTCACATCTGGAACTTATAATAAATCGATCCTGTTTAGCAGTATACCTTTCTCTGTGCTCACTAGTAGACTCATAGCAGCTGGTGGTTGGTATTAATCTTTTCCTAATTAGAGAAATGTATGCTACAAATTCATCTTTCTGAATGACAGCAATGGTGCTTAACCTGTTTCTCTTTTCCTTCTCACTTTATTATCCATTAAGCAACCCATGATGATTACATAGCTTCGCATACAGAATACGGGATGCAGTGATAGAATAACATGGAATTTGGAGATATATTGCTTGGGTTTGAGTTGAGGACTCTAACTAGCTGTGTGACCTTAGGCAGGTTACCTAATCTCTCTGAGCCTCAGATTCTTCTGTAAATAGAGTCATTCAACTTACCTCACAAGACAGGATGATTATGAAATAATACCTGGGAAAAGCACACAAATATATATTTTTTAGCTTTTTTATTTTTTATTTTTATTTTCTTTTTCTTAAATAATTAATTTTGGTATCATTAATCTACAATTAAATGTGCAATATTATGGTTATTAAACTACCCGCGTCATCAGGTCCACCCCACAAATCCCATTACAGTCACTGCCCATCAGCGAAGTGAGATGCTATAAAATCACTACTTGTCTTCTCTGAGTTGTACAGCCATCCCCGTGCCTCCCCAACATTACGTCTGCTAATCGTAATGCCCTTTTTTCCCCTTTATCACTACCTTCCCACCCATCTTCCCCAGTCCCTTTCCATTTGGTACTATTAGTTCGTCCTTGGGTTCTGTGAGTCTGCTGCTGTTTTGTTCCTTCAGTTTTTTTCTTTGTTCCTATACTCCACATATGAGTGAAACCATTTGATAGTTGTCTTTTTCGGCTTGGCTTATTTCACTGAGCATAATACCCTCTAGGTCCATCCATGTTGTTGCAAATGGTAGGATTTGTTTTCTTCTTATGGTTGAATAATATTCCATTGTGTATATGTACCACCTCTTCTTAATCCATTCATCTACTGATGGACACTTAGGTTGCTTCCATTTCTTGGCTATTGTAAATAGTGCTGCGATAAACATAGGGCTGACTATGTCTTTGTGAAACTGGGCTGCTGCATTCTTAGGGTAAATTCCTAGGAGTGGAATTCCTGGGTCAAGCGGTATTTCTATTTTGAGTTTTTTGAGGAACCTCCATACTGCTTTCCACAATGGTTAAACTAATTTGTATTCCTACCAGCAGTGTAAGAGGTTTCCTCGCCAACATTTGTTGTTGCTTGTGTTTTGGATGTTGGCCATCCTCACTGGTGTGAGGTGATATTGTGGTTTTAATCTGCATTTCTCTGATAATTAGCGATGTGGAGCATCTTTTCATGTGCCTGTTGGCCATCTGAATTTCTTCTTTAGAGAAGTGTCTATTCATGTCCTCTGCCCATTTCTTAATTGGATTATTTGCTTTTTGTTTGTTAAGGTGCGTGAGTTCTTTATATATTTTGGATGTCAACCCCTTATCAGATATGTCATTTATGAATATTCTCCCATACTGTAGGATGTCTTTTTGTTCTACTGATGGTATCCTATGCTGTACAGAAGCTTTTCAGCTTGATATAGTCCCATTGTTCATTTTTGCTTTTGTTTCCCTTGCTCGGGGAAATATGTTCATGAAGAAGTCGCTCATGTTTATGTCCAAGAGATTTTTGCCTATGTTTTTTTCTAAGAGTTTTATGGTTTCATGACTTACATTCAGGTCTTTGATCCACCTTGAGTTTACCTTTGTGTATGGGGCTAGACCGTAGTCCAGTTTCATTCTCTTACATGTAGCTATCCAGTTTTTCCAACACCAGCTGCTGAAGAGGCCGTCATCTCCCCATTGTATATCCAAGGCTCCTTTATCAAATGTTAATTGACTGTAAATGTTTGGGGTAATGTTTGGATTTTCTATTCTGTTCCACTGGTCTGTGGGTCTGTTTTTGTGCCAGTACCAAATTGTCTTGATTACTGTGGCTTTGTAGTAGAGCTTGAAGTCAGGGAGCATAGTTCCCCCTGTTTGATTCCTCCTTCTCAGGATTGCTTTGGCTATTCGGGGTCTTTTGTGGTTCCATATGAATTTTAGAATTATTTGTTCCAGTTCATTGAAGAAAGCTGTTGTTGGTAGTTTGATAGGGATTGCATTGAATCTGTAGATTGCTTTAGGTAGTATAACCATTTTGACAATATTTATTCTTCCTAGTCAAGAGCATGGGATGCATTTCCATTTGTTAGTGTCCTCTTTAATTTCTCTTAGGAGTGTCTTGTAGTTTTCAGAGTACAGGTCTTTCACTTCCTTCATTAGGTTTATTCCTAAGTATTTTATTCTTTTTGATGCAGTTGTGAATGGAATTGTTTTTCTGATTTCTCTTTCTGTTAGTTCATCGTTAGTGTATAGGAAAGCAACAGATTTCTGTGTGTTAATTTTGTATCCTGCAACTTTGCTGAATTCAGATATTAGTTCTAGTAGTTTTGGAGTGGAGTCTTTAGGGTTTTTTATGTACAATATCATGTCATCTGCAAATAGTGACAATTTGACTTCTTCTTTACCAATCTGGATGCCTTGTATATCTTTGTTTTGTCTTATTGCCGTGGCTAGGACCTCCAGTACTATGTTGAATAACAGTGGAGAGAGTGGGCATCCCTGTCTCGTTCCCGATCTTAGATGAAAAGCTTTCAGCTTCTCGCTGTTAAGTATGATGTTAGCTGTGGGTTTGACATATACGGCCTTTATGATGTTGAGGTACTTGCCCTCTATACCCATTTTGTTGAGAGTTTTAATCATGAATGGATGGTGAATTTTGTCAAATGCTTTTTCAGCATCTATGGAGATGATCATGTGGTTTTATCCTTCTTTTTGTTGATGTGGTGGATGATGTTGATGGATTTTCAAAAGTTGTACCATCCTTGCATCCCTGGGATGAATCCCACTTGATCATGGTGTATGATCCTCTTGATGTATTTTTGAATTCGGTTTGGTAATATTTTGTTGAGAATTTTTGCTTCTACGTTCATCAGGGATATTGGTCTGTAATTTTGTTTTTTGGTGAGGTCTTTGCCCGGTTTTGGTGTTAGAGTGATGCTGGCTTCATAGAATGAGTTTGGAAGTATTCCCTCCTCTTCTATATTTTGAAGAACTTTAAGGAGAATGGGTGTTATTTCTTCTCTTTATGTCTGGTAGAATTCAGAGGTGAATCCATCAGGTCCGGGGGTTTTGTTCTTCGTTAGTTTTTTGATTATCGCTTCAATTTCGTTGGTGGTGATTGGTCTGTTTAGATTTTCTGTTTCTTGCTTGGTCAGTCTTGGAAGGTTGTATTTTTCTAAGAAGTTGTTCATTTCTTCTATGTTTTGCAGCTTGTTAGCATATAGATTCTCATAATGTTCTCTCATAATTCTTTTTATTTCTGTGGGGTCCGTCGTTATTTTTCCTTTCTCATTTCTGATTCTGTTTATGTGTGTAGATTCTCTTTTTCTCTTAATGAGTCTGGCTAGGGGTTTATCTATTTTGTTTATTTTTTCAAAGAACCAGCTCTTGGTTTCATTGATTTTTCTATTGCTTTATTTTTCTCAATTTTATTTATTTCTTCTCTGATCTTTATTATGTCCCTCCTTCTGGTGACTTTGGGCCTCCTTTGTTCTTCTTTTTCCAATTTCAGTAATTGTGTCTTTAGACTATTCATTTGGGAATGTTCTTCCTTCTTTAAATAGGCCTGGATTGCAATATACTTTCCTCTTAGAACTGCCTTTGCTGCATCCCACAGAAGTTGTGGCTTTGTGTTGTTGTTGTCATTAGTCTCCATATATTCTTTGATTTCTGTTTTGATTTGGTCGTTAACCCATTGATTAATTAGTAGAATGTTGTTAAGTCTCCATGTATTTGTGAGCCTTTTTGATTTCTTTCTAAAATTTATTTCCAGTTTTATACCTTTGTGATCTGAGAAGTTGGTTGGTAGGATTTCAATATTTTTGAATTTACTGAGGTTCTTTTTGTGGCCTAGTATGTGATCTATTCTGGAAAATGTTCCATGTGCACTTGAGAAGAATGTGTATCCTGTTGCTTTTGTGTGTAGAGCTGTGTAGATATCTGTTAGGTCCGTCTTCTTGTGTGTTGTTCAGTGCCTGTGTGTCTTTATTTATTATCTGTCTGGTTGATCTTTCCTTTGGAGTTAGTGGTGTGTTGAAGTCTCCTAAAATGAATGCATTGCTGTCTATTTCCTCCTTTAATTCTGTTAGTATTTGTTTCACATATGCTAGAGCTCCTGTGTTGGGTGCATATATATTTATAATGGTTATATGTTCTTGTTGGACTGACACCTTTATCATTATGTAATGTCCTTCTTTATCTCTTGCTACTTTCTTCATTCTGAAGTGTATTTTGTCTGATACAAGTACTGCAACACCTGCTTTTTCTCTTTGTTTGCATGAAATACCTTTTTCCATCCCTTCACTTTTAGTCTGTGTATGTCTTTGGGTTTAAGGTGAGTCTCTTGTAAGCAGCATATAGATGGGTCTTGCTTTTTTATCCACTCTGTTACTCTGTGTATTCTGATTGGTGCATTCAGTCCATTTACATTTAGGGTGATTATTGATAGATATGTACTTATTGCCATTGCTGGCTTTAGATTCGTGGTTACGAAAGGTTCAAGGGTTGCTTCTTTACTATCTAACAATCTAATTTAACTTTCTTGTTAATATTGTAAACACTGTCGGATGTTTCTTAATTTCTCTCCCTTCTTTTTCTTCCTCCTCCTTTCTGTATATACTAGGTGTTTTATTCTTTGCCTTTCGTTAATATTTGGATGGTCTTCTTTATTTGGTATGATTTTATTTTCTCTGGTGACATCTTTTTAGCCTTAAGGGTACTTCGCTCTAGAGCAGTCCATTCAAGATATCCTGGAGTGGTGGTTTATGAGAGGCAAACTGTCTCAACTTTCATTTGTCTGGAAATTGTTTAATCCCTCCATCATATTTAAATGATAATCATGCTGGATCCAATATTCTTGGTTTGAGGCCCTTGTGTTTCATTATGTTAAATATGTCATGCCATTCTCTTCTGGCCTGTAAGGTGTCTGTTGAGAAGTCTAATGATAGTCTGATGTGTTTTCTTTGTAGGTGATCTTTTTTCTCTCTCTAGCTGCCTTTAATACTCTGTCTTTATCTTTGATCTTTGCCTTCTTAATTATTATGTGTCTTGGTGTTGTCTTCCTTGGGTCCCTTGTGTTGTGAGGTCTGTGGGCTTCCATGGACTGCGAAACTGTTTCCTTCCCCAGCATGGGGACTTTTTCAGCAATTATTTCTTCAAAGATACTTTCTATCCCTTTTTCTCTCTTTTTCCTCTGGTACTCCTATAATACGAATATTGTTCCGTTTGGATTGGTCACACAGTTCTCTTAATATTCTTTCATTCCTAGAGATCCTTTTATCTCTCTCTGCCTCAGCTTCTTGTTATCTGATTTCTATTCCATTAACAGTCTCTTGCATCTCATCCAGTCTGCTGTTAAGCCTGTTGATGGCTTGTCTGATTTCTGCATTGTCTTTCCTCACTTTCCTCACTTCCTCCCTCAGCTCTTGCACATTTCTCTGTCGGTCCATCAGTATGGTTATGACTTTTATTCTGAGTTCTTTTTCAGGAAGATTGTGCATTTCCATCCCTTCAGGCTCCCTCTCTTGGGTTGTCTGGTTGATCTTAGTCTGGACCATATTCCTTTGTTTTTTCATGGCTATAGAAGTGGTCACTGGTAGGTGCCACGTATGTCAGCTTGGCTCTTTAAGACTTTAGAAAAGAAAAGAAAGAAAGAAAGTAAGAAAGAAAGAAAGGAAGAAAGAAAAACGTAAAAAAGGAAGAAAAGAAAGAAAATAAAGGAAAAAGAAAGAGAAGAAAGAAACAAAAAACAAAATAAAGTAAACAAACAAAAAAATCCCACCAGGAGTAGATTCTGCGGGGATGGTGTAGGTGGCACTGTTGCTCCACTATTCCACAGCCGTGGTCCCCCCACTCTGCAGGGCCCTTTACATGTCTGTCCGGGGTGGGAACGAAAGGAAGGCTGTTGATCTCTGTGGGAAGTCTAAGCTCTGCCACCCTTTCCCAGTTGTCAGCTAAGGGGTCTGAAACTCCCCAGGACTCCCAGCCTGCTGCGCCGATTGTACCAGGATGATCCGGCTCCTCTGCTGGGCTCCTGTCTCTTTAAGACCGCTGAAAAAAGTGCATCCTGTTCTTCTTCTTTTTTTACCTTTTTTTTTTCTTCCTGGGAGCTGGCTGCAAGGTCCCGGGTGTGTTCCCCGCTCAGATCCTGCACCCTCTGTCTCTCCAATCTCCGCTATACCACCTGATGCGTGTCAGTGCTCCCAGCGCAGATCACCGGGGCTGTTTATTTTGTGGACCTGTGCTTCCATTCCCTCCCAGATCTGAATCCTCTCCTCCCGCCGTGCGCTGGGATGGGGGAGTGCTTGGGTCCCGCCGGGTCGCGGCTCCGTATCTTACCTGCCAAGTCCTCTCAGGTGTGCTGTAGGCTATGTGCTGTCCTGTATCTTCTGGTCTCTTTTTTAGGAATAGTTGTACTTCTTGTAGTTTCATAAATACACATGGTTTTGGGAGGAGATTTCTGCCGTCCTGCTCACGGCGCTATCTTCCTAGAAGTTCCCACCACAAATACTTTTTAAAACTTTTAATTTTTGAAAATTTCAAACATATTCTAAGATTGAGAAAAGAGAGCTGTGCTCTTATGAATCTGTCACCCAAACTCAACAAAATCCATTTGTGTTCAATCAATGATGTATGTTCATCTATGTTCAACTCAGTGCTCCCTCTTCCCCAAAAGGAATAGTACAAAACAATCCTTTCTAGAAACCATATCATTTCTGTCCTTAAATATTTTAATATGTATCTCTAAAAGGTATTCTCATTTAAAAAAGCATAACTGTAAATCCACTCTCATACTTTAAAAATTAACAAATATCCATTCAGTGTCCATTTCCCCAAACATCCATACATTTTTTTTACAATTATTTTGTTTGACTCAGGAACTAAATAAGGTCTACAAATAGCATTTGGCTGATTTTTTAGTCTAATCTCAAATGCTCTGTTCAATATTGTAGCCACTAGATACATGTGACTAACTTTAAACATAAATTAAATAAAAGTAAATAAAGTTAAAACCTCAGTTCCTCAGCTGCAATAGTCACATTTCTAGTGCCAAATAGCCATGTGGATAGTGCAGATATAGAACATTTCCACCATTGCACAAAGTATTATAGGGCAGTGCTGATCTACAGGTTTGTTTTCCCCCTCTGTTTTAGTCTTTGAAATTTTATTGTTGAAAAAACCAAGTACTTTGTCTTATAGAATTTCACATATTCTGGGTTTTTCTGGTTAAATTCCTGTGGTGTCATTTAACATATTCTTTGGTTCTCTGTAAATAATTGATGGTTAGAGCAAGAGACTGAAAAGCTGTTCATCTGTTTTGTGAGCTCAAGTTCCACCATGTGACCTCAAGCACATAACCTGACCTACGTAATATCAGTTTCCTTATATATAAAATGGGAATTGTAACCAGTGCCTATACCATAGGGTTGTTGTTAAGGTTATTGATACAATTAATATAAAGTGCTCAACCTGGTACATGGCACATAGTATGGATTAAGTGTATGTTAGTTATTACTTGTGTTATTATGTTGTTACTAGGCACTGTTTGTCAAATTTTAATTGATGCATTAGCTGCATAAAAATCCTCTGTGGACTTAAAAAAGGAGCTTTTTGGAAACTATAATTTCAGTAGGTTTCAATGTGGTGCCCCTAAAATCTGTATCTGTAACAATTCTTGATGATTCTAATGCAGTTACGGGTTTGGAAACTGATGGCTTTGTGATGTGTCAACTTGACTAGGCTAAAGTTCAGTCCCCAAAATTCCCTTTCCAGTGTTCTTCCTATTACGGTGGATAGCAAGAGATCATCTGTTGCAAGAGTTGGAAGACGGAAGGGAAACAGCAGCCATTTTGTAGCAAAAGCACACCTTCTCCCAGTTATTCAGTCAAACATAATTTAGGTGCCATTGTAAAGAGATTTTGCAGTTTTAATTGAAACCCCCCTTATCAGGTAATTCCGTCAATGAATTTTTGTTTGACATTAATTAATCAAAAGGGAGATTATCCTGGGTAGCCCCAACTTAATCAATTGGAAGACATTTAAAAGAGGACTTATTCCAGACCCAGTGGGCTTCACTGGTGAACTCTATCAAACATGTAAAGTAGAATTAATATAATTCTGCACAAATTCTTCTAAAATATGGGAGAGTAGAGAACATTTCCCAATTTATTCTATGAGGCCAATATTACCATGCCAAAAACAAAGATATCACAAGAGAAGAAAATTAGGGAACGATATCTCTCATAAATATTGACATAAAAATCCTCAACAAAATATAAGCAAACGAAATCATCAACATATAAAAAGGATTATACACTGTCAACCAAGAGAGATTTATCCTAGGAATCCAAGGTTGGTTTAATACCCAAAATGAAAATATCAACAGAATGAAGAACAAAGTCCACATAATTATTTCAAAAGATAAAAAGATACAGAAAAAGAATTTGATAAAACTCAATATGGCTTTATGATAAAAAGCAATCAATAAACCAGGAAGAAAAGAGAATTTCCTAGTAAAGTACATCTATGAATAATTTTCTCCAAGGAGCCCACACCTTCCTTTGTTCTTCCATTCCAAATATTTCACTTATACCTGATTCCATTTGGGAGATCTGAGATAGTCCAATGCCTGGGCCTGAATGGATGAGAATGACTTCTAAGTGTGGGGTTCAGTTTTAAGAAGTCCACTTGCCCACAGGTATATCCCATATTATCCATTCTAGTCTTTACTAACAATAAAAGTGATATCTTGCCTTCTCCCAGTCCCTATTACCTTACAATCTATGTTACTTCTCTATCAGTTCAGAATTAGGGCAGGAAAGAGGGGTGGTAGTTATTGGCCCCTTCAAAGACCCCAGCATGGGGCAATAGAAGGAACAATTTACAGAAAAGTTTTGGAACTGAACAATAGTAATCCCCAGAGTAATGATTAGAATCTTAGATTTTTTTTTAAAGTTGGAAAGGATCCTAGAGATCATCTAGCAGCTAGATTCTAACCCACAGAGGTAAAATAATGTGTCAAGATTACCCAGTCATCTAATGATGTTTCAGAACTAGAATCCAATTTTTTCCAGTACACTTCACTTTCCACCACACCCTCTGTTTCCTTAATAAGCTGAGATAAAAAAAGCACATTATGCTATATTTTTTATCCTGCTTCCCTAAAGATCAAAATTTTGTTATTGCTGTGGATGAAGAAATATGTGCAATTAAATAAATATCCCATGGTAATAGGGTTTATCAGAGTTACCTCTGGAAATGAAAAACAGTACTCTAATTTTAGTTTAAGGCTATACTCATGAGATCATTTTTCTGTCAAAATGCCAAACTGAAATAAATAGAAGAGTGGGACACCGTGGAAATACAATTGCTCTGGCAAAGTCTCTGTTTCATATGTTAATTCAACTGATGATCTCTGGTTCCTTTCCTAGCATGATAACATAGTATGTTGTGGTACTAATATTTCCTCCTATAAGAATAGAAGGAAATAAGTAGAATGGGGTGTTACTGCGTAACTCCAAAACCTGTGATCTTAATTAACCATCATGTTTATTGCCTCCTTAGATCTGTAAAGTGAAAAGGCAAATGTTTAGATGATAAAATGAAAGTTTAGGTGAATTTCTAGCAGCAGTTAATTTATATGTTATTCATAAAAGTAATAGAACATTTTACTTAGCTATTAAAGTTTTCTTTAAATAATCATCCTTGCAGATTTATTGGAAATGCAATAATGTGAAAGGTACACCACCAAGATGACAGTAGATGCTATCTATTAATCAGGCCATTACTTTTTGATTTCCTGTAAAATCTTACAAGTGAATTTGATTTTCTACAAAAATATCTTTAATCTTATCTGCTTTCCATGCTGAGAAGTAATTCATTCATCAAGTTGATTTTGAGCATCTACTGTGTATCAGACACTGTTCTAGCTACTGGGGATAGAGTTATAAGTAAAACTAAATCCCTGATCTCATTGAGAAGAGAGAATGATAAATTGTTAAACACAACAAAACCCCTTATTTGCTATTGTTAGAGATAAGTACAACTCTATTCAATAAAGTTGCTATATCTACATCTATTAAAAAGAAAAGAAAAGAAAAAACTATGGTCAAATAAATTTGAGAAATGATGCAGTTATAATCCCTTCTTAATCCTTGAGATTACACACTGTCTTATTCTAAGGCATAAGACAATAAATACATTTGTTTAACTATTTCCCTTATTTGACCACCCCAAAAATTTTTTTTCATTTCTGGGTTAGCACTTATTAACTTCTTGTGGAATGAATGTTCCAAAAAGCCACTTTTAGAAAATACTGAACTATAAGAGTTATTTTTTTATTGTTTTTGTTTTTATATATGCTCTATGATTCTATATCAGTTTTAGATTTTATTTCATATGGTTAAGTTTTGGAAGATATAAGTGGATCTGTGCTAACTTAAATACATAATAGCAATCAACTATATTGTAATAAGGGTCTGTTGGGCATACATTTTTCCTTTCCATTTCTAGGTTGATTTATCTCTGTCAACTACTGTAACTTTTTAAAAACTTTAAAATAAAGCATGGAAACAAAGAACTAAACAAAACAAATGTAGATCTTAGTGAAGAATTATGAGGTGAATACCTCTGAACTTTTCCAGTCATCTCAGAAGCCTTTCTATATTCCCCATACAATTCACAGCTCCCTTTCATTCTCCAAAATAACCACTATCCTGACTTCATAGCAATCACTGTCTTGCAATTCTTTACTCTATAGTTTAGTTTTGCCCATTAAATTAAAGAAAAAAACCTTGTTATATCTTTTAAGTTTCTTTGAATCTACAGGTTCTCCATCCTTTTCCTTATACTTTATTTGTTGTAGAACTGTCTGTCTGACACATAGAATGTCACGCAGCCTAGACTGGCTGCCTGCACACTCATGATATCCTTCAACATGTTCCTGTGCCCTCTGCGTTTCCTATAAATTGGCAGCTGGGCCCAGAGGCTTCTTCAGGCTCAATTTTGATCCCTTTGTGTTCTTTTTTCAGGAAGTCTGTTTTTCACTCCTATTGTATTTTTAATGTTGCAGCCATTAATACTCAATATTTAGATTCATTAATCCATTGCAGTTTGCAAAAAGATGATATTTATCTCTACCATTTTGTTTTTATGCATAATGAGGTGTATCACTTCATCTACTATTTGGTTATCTAATGGAACAGTTTATACAGACAAGGCAGGAAAAATGCTTGAGTTTTCCCTCTTATTTCTTCATTTTTTTTTACTTTTCACTTTTTACTTTTTCATAGTTTTTGATATTTGGGTGTTTATTCAAAAAACTCAAGATCAATTGGCAGCAACTAAAAATTAAGAAAGGCCACATAAAGAGCTGGACCTCAAGTGTCTCTTCTAAAACTGGACTCTCTGGGCTCATTCTTGCAAGCAACAATGAGCTGAAGCTGAGTCACTTGAGAGGGGCCGTGCTCTCTAGGTTTCTCTCATATTTAAAGTGTTCCACTAGTTTATTTTACCTGCCTGGCCCCTGTGGGTATTTGCATTTAAGACCCTTAGAACCAGAGAACCTTTTTTAAAAAAATTTTATTTATAATTTATTTTGGTATCACTAATCTACAATCACATGTGCAATAATATGGTGATTAAACTACCCCCTTCATCAGGTCCCCCCCATCAACCCCATTACAGTCACTGTCCATCAGTGTAGTGAGATGAGAATCACTACTTGTCTTCTCTGAGTTGTACAGCCCTCCCCATGCCTCCCCAACATTACGTCTGCTAATCGTAATGCCCCTTTTACCCTCTTATCCCTCCCTTCCCACCCATCTTCCCCAGTCCCTTTCCCTTTGGTAACTATTAGTCCATTCTTGGGTTCTGTGAGTATGCTGATGTTTTGTTCCTTCAGTTTTTTTTTCTTTGTTCTTATACTCCACATATGAGTAAAATCATTGATACTTGTCTTTTTTGGCTTGGCTTATTTCACTGAGCATAATACCCTCGAGCTCCATCCATGTTGTTGCAAATGGTAGGATTTGTTTTCTTCTTATGGCTGAAAAATATTTCATTGTGCATATGTACCACATCTTCTTTATCCATTCATCTACTGATGGACACTTAGGTTGCTTCCATTTCTTGGCTATTGTAAATAGTGCTGCAATAAACATAGAGGTGCATCTGTCTTTGTGAAACTGGGCTGCTGCATTCTTAGGGTAAATTCCTAGGAGTGGAATTCCTGGGTCAAATGGTATTTCTATTTTGAGTTTTTTGAGGAACCTCCATACTGCTTTCCACAATGGTTGAACTAATTTGCATTCCCACCAACAGTGTAGGAGGGTTCCCTTTTCTCCACATCCTTGCCAACATTTGTTGTTGTTTGTGTTTTGGATGTTGGCCATCCTCACTGGTGTGAGGTGATATCTCATTGTGGTTTTAATCTGCATTGCTCTGATGATTAGCGATGTGGAGCATCTTTTCATGTGCCTGTTGGCCATCTGAATTTCTTCTTTAGAGAAGTGTCTATTCATGTCCTCTGCCCATTTCTTAATTGGATTATTTGCTTTTTGTTTGTTAAAGTGTGTGAGTTCTTTATATATTTTGGATGTCAACCCCTTATCAGATACGTCATTTATGAATATTCTCCCATACTGTAGGATGTCTTTTTGTTCTACTGATGGTATCCTTTGCTGTACAGAAGCTTTTCAGCTTGATATAGTCCCACTTGTTCACTTTTGCTTTTGTTTCCCATGCCCGGGGAGATATGTTCATAAAGAAGTCGCTCATGTTTATGTCCAAGAGATTTTGGCCTATGTTTTTTCTAAGAGTTTTATGGTTTCATGACTTACATTCAGGTCTTTGATCCACCTTGAGTTTACCTTTGTGTATGGGGTTAGACAGTAGTTCAGTTTCATTCTCTTACATATAGCTGTCCAGTTTTTCCAACACCAGCTGCTGAAGAGGCTGTCATCTCCCCATTGTATATCCAAGGCTCCTTTATCAAATATTAGTTGACTGTATGTGTTTGGGTTAATGTTTGGATTTTCTATTCTGTTCCACTGGTCTGTTGGTCTGTTTTTGTGCCAATATTGTCTTGATTACTGTGGCTTTGTAGTAGAGCTTGAAATCAGGGAGCTTAATTCCCCTGTTTGATTCCTCCTTCTCAGGATTGCTTTGGCTATTCAGGGTCTTTTCTGGTTCCATATGAATTTTAGAATTATTTGTTCCAGTTCATTGAAGAAAGCTGTTGGTAGTTTGATAGGGATTGCATTGAATCTGTAGATTGCTTTAGGTAGTATAGCAATTTTGACAATATTTATTCTTCCTAGCCAAGAGCATGGGATGCATTTCCATTTGTTAGTGTCCTCTTTAGTTTCTCTTAGGAGTGTCTTGTAGTTTTCAGAGTACAGGTCCTTCATTTCCTTCATTAGGTTTATTCCTAGATATTTTATTCTTTTTCATGCAATTGTGAACAGAATTGTTTTTCTGATTTCTCTTTCTGTTAGTTCATCGTTAGTGTATAGGAAAGCAACAGATTTCTGTGTGTTAATTTTGTATCCTGCAACTTTGCTGAATTCAGATGTTAGTTCTAGTACTTTTAGAGTGGAGTCTTTATGGTTTTTTTATGTACAGTATCATATCATCTACAAATAGTGACAATTTGACTTCTTCTTTACCAGTCTGGATGCCTTGTATATCTTTGTTTTGTCTGATTGCCGTGGCTAGGACCTCCGGTCTATGTTGAATAACAGTGGAGAGAGCTGGCATCCCTGTCTTGTTCCCGATCTTAGATGAAAAGCTTTCAGCTTCTCGCTGTTAAGTATGATGTTAGCTGTGGGTTTGTCATATATAGTCTTTATGATGTTGAGGTACTTGCCCTCTATACCCATTTTGTTGAGAGTTTTAATCATGAATGGATGCTGAATTTTGTCAAATGCTTTTTCAGCATCTATGGAGATGATCATGTGGTTTTTGTTCTTCTTTTTTGTTGATGTTGATGGATTTTCGAAAGTTGTACCATCCTTGCATCCCTGGGATGAATCCCACTTGATCATGGTGTATGATCCTCTTGATGTATTTTTGAATTCAGTTTGCTAATATTTTGTTGAGTATTTTTGCATCTACCTTCATCAGGCTTATTGTTCTGTAATTTTCTTTTTTGGTGAGGTCTTTGCCCGGTTTTGGTATTAGAGTGATGCTGGCTTCATAGAATGAGTTTGGAAGTATTCCCTCCTCTTCTATTTTTTGGAAAACTTTAAGGAGAATGGGTGTTATTTCTTCTCTATATGTCCGGTAGAATTCAGAGGTGAATCCATCTGGTCCCGGGGTTTTGTTCTTGGGTAGTTTTTTGATTACCGCTTCAATTCCGTTGCTGGTGATTGGTCTGTTTAGTTTTTCTGTTTCTTGCCTGGTCAGTCTTGGAAGGTTGTATTTTTCTAAAAAGTTGTCCATTTCTTCTATGTTTTGAAGCTTGTTAGCATATAGATGCTCATAATATTCTTTTATAATTCTTTGTATTTCTGTGGGGTCCATCGTTATTTTTCTTTTCTCATTTCTGATTCTGTTTATGTGTGTAGATTCTCTTTTTCTCTTAATGAGTCTGGCTAGGGGTTTATCTATTTTGTTTATTTTTTCAAAGAACCAGCTCTTGGTTTCATTGATTTTTCTGTTGCTTTATTTTTCTCAATTTTATTTATTTCTTCTCTGATCTTTATTATGTCCCTCCTTCTGGTGACTTTGGGCCTCCTTTGTTCTTTTTTTTCCAATTTCAGTAATTGTGTCTTTAGACTGTTCGTTTGGGAATGTTCTTCCTTCTTTAAATAGGCCTGGATTGCAATATACTTCCCTCTTAGAACTGCCTTTGCTGCATCCCACAGAAGTTGTGGCTTTGTGTTGTTGTTGTCATTAGTCTCCATATATTCTTTGATTTCTGTTTTGATTTGGTTGTTAACCCATTGATTAATTAGGAGAATGTTGTTAAGTCTCCCTGTATTTGTGAACCTTTTTGATTTCTTTTTAAAATTTATTTCTAGTTTTATACCTTTGTGATCTGAGAAGTTGGTTGGCAGGATTTCAATATTTTTGAATTTACTGAGGTACTTTTTGTGGCCTAGTATGTGGTCTATTCTGGAAAATGTTCCATGTGCACTTGACAAGAATGGGTATCCTGTTGCTTTTGGGTGCAGAGTTTTGTAGATATCTGTTTGGTCCATCTGTTCTAGTGTGTTGTTCAGTGCCTCTGTGTCTTTACTTATTTTCTGTCTGGTTGATCTGTCCTTTGGAGTGAGCTGTGTGTTGAAGTCTCCTAAAATGAATGCATTGCTGTTTATTTCCTCCTTCAATTCTGTTACTATTTGTTTCACATATGCTGGTGCTCCTGTGTTGGGTGCATATATATTTATAATGGTTATATCTTATTGTTGGACTGACCCCTTTATCATTGTGTAATGTACTTCTGTATCTCTTGCTACTTTCTTCGTTTTGAAGTCTATTTTGTCTGATACAAGTACTGCAACACCTGCTTTTTTCTCTTTGTTGTTTGCATGAAATATCTTTTTCCATCCGTTCACTTTTAGTCTGTGTATATCTTTGGGTTTAGGTGAGTGTCTTGTAAGCAGCATATAGATGGGTCTTGCTTTTTTATCCATTCTGTTACTCTGTGTCTTTTGATTGGTGCATTCAGTCCATTTACATTTACGGTATTATTGATAGATATGTACTTATTGCCATTGCTGGCTTTAGATTCATGGTTACTAAAAGTTCAAGGGTTGCTTCTTTACTATCTAAGAATCTAACTTAACTTTCTTGTTAAGTTATTGTGAACAACGTCTGATGTTTCTTTATGTCTCCCTTCTTGTTCTTCCTCCTCCATTCTTTATATATTAGGTGTTTTATTCTTTGCCTTTAGTTAGTATTTGGATGGTCTGCTTTCTTTGCTATGATTTTATTTTCTCTGGTGACATCTTTTTAGCCTTAGGGGTGCTTCCCTCTAGAGCCGTCCGTTTAAGATATCCTGGAGTGGTGGTTTATGAGAGGCAACCTCTCTCAACTTTTGTTTGTCTGGAAATTGTTTAATCCCTCCATCATCTTTAAATGATAATCGTGCTGGATACAATATTCTTGGTTCGAGGCCCTTCTGTTTCATTACCTTAAATATATCATCCCATTCTTTTGTGGCCTGTAGGGGTTCTGTTGAGAAGTCTGATGATAGTCTGATGGGTTTTCCTTTGTAGGTGATCTTTTTTCTCTCTCTAGCTGCCTTTAATACTCTGTCTTTGTCTTTGATCTTTGCCATTTTAATTATTACGTGTGGGGAAGTTTTCAGCAATTATTTCTTCAAAGACACTTTCTATCCGTTTTTCTCTCTCTTCTTCCTCTGGTACTCCTGCAATGCGAATATTGTTCCATTTGGATTGGTCACACAGTTCTCTTAATATTCTTTCATTCCTAGAGATCCTTTTATCTCTCTGTGCCTCAGCTTCTCTGTATTCCTGTTCTCTGATTTCTTTTCCATTAACAGTCTGTTGCCCCTCATCCAGTCTGCTGTTAAGCCCGTCGATGGCTTGTCTGATTTCTGCGTTGTCTTTCCTTACTTCCCTCACTTCCTCCCTCAGCTCTTGCACATTTCTCTGTAGGTCTGTCAGCATGGCTATGACTTTTATTCTGAATTCTTTTTCAGGAAGACTGTGCATGTCCATCTCTTCAGGTTCCCTCTCTGCAGTTGTCTGTGTCTGAAGCTTTGTACCATATTCCTGTCTTTTCATGGCTATAGAAGTGGTTACTGTTAGTTGCCACGTATGTCAGCTGGGCTCTTTATGACTTTAAAAAGAAGAAAAAAAAGAAAGTAAAAGAAAAAAAAAAGAAAGAGAAGAAAAAACAAACAAAAACAAAAATGCCCACCATGAGTGGATCTTGAGGGGATGGTGTAGGTGGCGCTGTTGCTCCACTATTCCAGTGCTGTGGCTGTGCTGCTCCGCAGGGCCCTTAATAGCTCTGGCTACGGTGGGAACGAATGGGAGGCTGTTTAGCTCTGTGGGAAGTCTAAGTGCGGCCACCCTTTCCCAGTCGCCAGCTAAGGGGTCCAAATCTCCCCAGGACTACCAGCCTACTGGGCTGAGTGTGCCAGGGTGATCCGGTCCTCTGCTGGGCTCCTGTCTCTTTAAGACCCCTGAAAAAAGCGCGTGCTTTTCTTCTTCTTTTTTTCCTTCCTGGGAGCCAACTGTAAGCATCCTGGTGCGTACCCCACTCAGACCCCACACAGTCTGTCTCTCCAATCTCTGCTAAACCATGCGAAGTGTGTCAGTGATCCTGGCGCGGATCACCGGGGCTGGTTATTTCGCAGGCCTGTACTTCCACTCCCGCCCCGCTCTGATTCCTCTCCTCCCGCCCGTGCGCTGGGGTCGGGGAACGCTCATGCCCCGCCAGGTCGCGGCTCTGTATCTTACCCACCTCGCGGGGTGCTGAGTCCTCTCAGGTGTAGCTGCACGCTGTGCGCTTTCCTGTGTATTCTGGTCTCTCTTTTAGGAATAGTTGTATTTGCTGTATTTTCATAGATAGATATAGTGTTGGGAGGAGATTTATGCCGCCCTGCTCATGTCACCATCTTCCTGGAAGTCCTTATTTCCTCAGTTTTTGATACAATGAACTGATTCCTTGTCCTCTTTTAAAAATCACCAGTGAGATTTTAAAACTATCATAATGAATTCATGGACTTAAAACATATTTGAGGGATTCCAATCCATTGCAGTTCTTATCCTTGTTGAAACTTCAATTGTCCCATCTTTTGCTGTGGGTACTCTTTATATTGGCTTCTTGGAAAGATCCTTATAATTTTTGGTAGCTCTCTGGCTAGCTGGTATGTCAAGACATTCCAATTTCTGCCCCAGCCCTCAAATACAGGAATCAGACCTTCCTCCAAGGACCCCTGGTTTCTTTTAATGGGAAATATTTCAAGACCACAGTGTAGTTGCTATTTCTAAGCCTTATTAATGGAAGTGGATACATATTACCTCATGAGTTCATGCTGATTTTTGTTTTATTCAGAATTATAAATATTTTGCTTAAAAATTTCTACATTACACCTGTACCTCCTTCCTTCCACACCAAGAACCCTGATTCTCAAGGTACAAGGGATGATAGAATATTTTATAATTTTCATTTCCTTTTTTCCCATAGGACACCAATAATAGTCCCAGAATAACAATACCTAACACTACTACTGATGATTAATATTACTAATATCACCACCAGTTACTAAAAACAATTAAAGTTTACATAGACTCTCCAGTCCTCTCCCCACTGTTAAAATGATTTTAGCATATCCGTATCATTTCATATGTTCTACATTGTCAGATCATATAATCAGTATATACTATAATCTTCCCCACCTTTTAACTCTTATCTTGTCTTAGTTCTATAAACAACAATATATGTAATGATCACCTTTTATCCTTACATTAATATCTTTCTAGTCATTTTGGTTGTCTGCAACTCACTCTATAGGAGATTTCCTAGGAAGAACATATAGGAACAATGTTCTTTGAGTTTTATCAATAAGAATTTGTACCCTTTATACTTGAAGGTCAGTTTTGCAGGATAAAAAATGTTTGGCTAATATTTTATTTTTCTGAGTCTCTTAAAAACAGCCTCCACTCGACTATCTTCTGGCTTAATGTGCTGCTGTTGAAAAGCTTGATGACAACCTAATTATCTCTCCTTTATAAGTCACATGCTTTTTTGTCTAGGTACCAAAAATTTCTTTTAAGTCCAGTAATTTTAGTAGAATATATCTTGACGTTGGTTGTTCATATCAATATTCTCAATACTTAAAGTGCCATTTCAGTATGTAACTTCAAGTCCTTTTTTATTTCAGAAAACAAAACAAAACAAATTTTCTTGAGTTACAGAATTTGATTTGTTCCTTCCATTGTTTTCCTTCTTTTAGGACTCCCTTTGTATGTTGGATCTTCTTTGATTATCATTGTTATTATTTTTGTATCCCTTTTTATCTCTCCTCATTTAAAAAATGTCAATTTTTCTGAGTTTTAAAATTGTCCTCCTTTTCGTCTTCTATTTCCCAAAACGCATTTTTTGTCTATGGGCATATGTATGTGTATGTGAGTGTATGTTTTGCTCTTGTTCTTTCTTGTTGAGTATTTATTTCTAAAATGATTTTTCAAATTCTCCTTTGAGAATGATTACCTGATTTATGAGTCTTGCTGCTTCTGATTTGAGTTGGTTTTTCATGTTTTCTGTTATTTTATTAATTTATTATAGTTCATTTTGAAATAGTACATTACAGATTTTATCTGTTTCTTGAGTATGTCTTTCTGGTATATTTTCATTTCAGAAGGGATGTTTTTCCACTCATTATTCTTTTTTTTTTCATTGTAGTAGCTTTGGGACTTGGCCTTGATATTTTTTATTGGTTGCTCTTAAGTAAAATTAGTTTTCCTGAACTTTTAGAAGGAGGCTTGGTTCAGATAGGTTTTCTAAGTTGACAGTGGTGCTGCTTCATGTTTGTCTGTAATGTTCAAGATATGTTTTTCTTTCTGAGATTTCCTGATCCTGTTTCCCTCAACCACTTTTAAAAAAATTTCATCAAATATACATCACAGTAGTTCAACAGTCTCCGTCCCCATTCCCCACCCCCAAACAGTCCCCTCCCCCTTGGTAACTACTAGTTACTTCTCACTGTCTATGAGTCTAATGCTGTTTTGCTTTGTTTTTATATTCCACAAATAAGTGAAATCATATGGTATATGTCTTTCTCTGCTTGGCTTATTTCACTGAGCATAATACCCTCTAACTCCATCCATGTTGTTGCAAACGGTAGGATTTGTTTTCTTCTTATGGCTGAATTATATTCCACTGTGTATATGTACCACATCTTCTTTATCCATTCGTCTATTGATGGACACTTAGGTTGCTTCCATATCTTGGCTATTGCAAACAGTGTGGCAGTAAACATAGGGTGGCATATATGTTTTTGAATCAGGGATTTTGTTTTTGAATTAATTCCTACAAATTGAATTACTAGATCAAATGGTGTTTCTATTTTTAGTTTTTGAGGAACCTCCATATTGCTTTCCACAACAGTTGCACAAATTGCAGTCCCACCAAACAGTGTAGGAGTGTTCCTATTTCCCCATGCCCTCATCAGCATTTGTTATTTCTTGTCTTATGGATAGTGACCATTTTAACTGGTGTGAGGTGATATCTCATTGTGGTTTTAATTTGCTTTTCCCTGATGATTAGCAATGTGGAGCATCTTTTCAGGTGCCTGTTGGCCATTTGTATTTCTTCTTTGGAGAAATGTCTGTTCGGGTACTCTGCCCATTTTATGATGGGGTTATTTTTTTTGGATGTTCAGAAGTATGAGTTCTTTATATATTTTGAATGCTAACCCCTTATCAGATGAGTTACTTACGAATATACTCTCCCATACTGTAGGATGTCTTTTTGTTCTGCTGTTGGTGTCCTTTGCTGTACAGAAGATTTTTAGTTTGATGTAGTCTCACTTGTTCATTTTTTATTTTGTTTCCCTTGCTCGAGGAGATGTGTCCAGGAAAAAGTTGCTCATGCTTATATTCAAGAGATTTTTGCCTATGTTTTCTTCTAAGAGTTTTATGGTTTCATGACTTACATTCAGGTTGTTGATACATTTCAAGTTTACTTTTGTGCATGGAGTTACACAATAATCTAGTTTCATTCTCTTACATGTAGTTGTCCAGTTTTCCCAACATCAGTGTTGAAGAAGCTGTCTTTTTCCCCTTGTGTATTCACAGCTCCTTTATTGTATATTAATTGACCATAGATGAGTCGGTTTCCCTCAACCACTTTTTATCTGAATTTTCTCCTTACTTCTGTGTTGTCCCTAACCTGATTAGTTTTGATTCCATGGCCAGTAGTTTCTCCTCAGAGCTGTATCCTAGAATGGAACTTTGGCTGGTCAGTATTGAGAAGGCATAGGGGCAAAACTCTTTCCACTCCTCAGGTCTCACCAGGGCCCCCTTGCATTCATCTGCTTTTGGGCTGGTAAAACCCATCCCATTTTTAGTGAATATCAGTTTCTTTTTGGGATTCTCCTGTTCTGAGGTCCATCAATATCTCTCTGATTGCCTCTCCTCTTTCTTGAATGCATCCTAGTATCATGGCCTTGTGGTTCTTAGCAATATTTCCCCACTAGCTTATATTCTGTGCTTTGTGGGAATACCTTACCATGTTGTTTAATTGTAAATGTCATCCATGGGTTTTTATTTTGCTTTCTGATTTCTCTGTTTATATGTAAATATTTGAGAAGATCCGAACACTATGCTCTCATTTCCTAGAAGTGACTGTAGCTTTCAATGGACTGAAATTTGATTATTTTTATATTGTACATTATGCTTTCTCAATATAATTATTCTAAATTAATTTCAACCTTTAAAAAAATTGCAAGAATAATAAAGGATTTTATGTTACCCTTAACTAGATTCTCTAATGAATTGTTGGCATTTTACCATATTTGTCTTATTCTCTGTTAATCATTTTTCATAGCATGTAGGAAAACCTGGTAAAATCATTAAAATCAGGAAATGAAAATTGTTATAATACTATATCCAATCCATTGAATGCATCCAAATTTCACTAATAATGTACCTTAAAATCACTCTGTCCTTTCTAATAAAGGATCCAATAGAGGATCATGTGTTATATTTAGTTGTCATATGTCTTTAGTCTCCCTCTTGGAGCTGTTCCTCAGTTTTTCCATGTATTTTGTGGCAATGACTTTATTTTTGTCATTTAAAACATTATTTATTTATTTATTTATTTTATTAAGGTATCGTTGATATACAAACTTATAAAAGTTTCACATGAGCAACATTGTGGTTATTGCATTCACCCATATTATCAAGTCCCCCCCCCACACACCCCATTGCAGTTACTGTCCATCAGTGTAGTAAGATGCTACAGAGTCACTACTTGTCTTCTCTGTGCTATACTGCCTTCCCCATGACTCCCCTACATTGTGTGTGCTAATCATAATCCCCTTCTCCCTCCCTCCCAACCCATCCCCCCCACCCACTTCCCTTTGGTAACCACTAGTCCCTTCTTGGAGTCTGTGAATCTGCTGCTGTTCTGTTCCTTCACTTTTGCTTTGTTGTTATACTCCACAAATGAGTGAAATCATTTGATACTTGTGTTACTCTGCCTGGCTTATCTCACTGAGCATAATACCATCTAGGTCCATTCATGGTGTTGCAAATGGTAGGATTTGTTTTCTTCGTATGGCTGAATTGTGTATATGTACCACATCTTCTTTATCCATTCATCTGCTGATGGACACTTAGGTTGCATCCATATCTTGGCTAGTGTCAGTAGTGCTGTGATAAGCATAGGGGTGCATATGTCTTTTTGAATCAGGGATTTATTTTCTTCAGGTAAATTCCTAGGAGTGAAATTATTGGGTCAAATTGTATTTCTATTTTTAGTTTTTTGAGGAACCTCCATATTGCTTTCCACAATGGTTGAACTAATTTACATTCCCAGCAGTGTAGGAGGGTTCCCCTTTCTCCACATCCTTGTCAGCATTTGCTGTTTCTTGTCCTTTGGATGTTTGGCAATGACTTTTTTGAAGATAATAAGCCGGCTCCTTTCATGAATGCCCTCAATTTCAGTTTGTCTTATATTTATTATGATTAATTCAGGTTATTAATTTTTTTGGAGGGGTACCACAGACATGATGCTCTGTTCTTCTGAGTGTATCATCAGGAAGCAAATTTAAAAATGTTAATTTGTCCCATTTCTATCAGTGTTGACTTTTATCATTCTGTTAAAATTATGTATGCCAAATTTCTTCATTGTGAAATTATTAACTCTTTTTTAACTTATTAATTAAAAAGTTACTCATATGGGGACTTCCGGGAATATGGCGACATGAACGGACCAGCAGAAAAATTCCTCCCAACATTATATTTATTCACGAAAATACAGCAAATACAACTATCCCTAAAAGAGAGACCAGAATACACAGGAAAGTACACAGTGTACAGCTACACCAGTGAGAACTTGGCAGTCGGTGAGGCGGACGGGATACGGAGCGGCAACCCGGTGGGACCGAGCGCTCCCCTCCCCCCCCCAGAGCTCCGGCGGCCAGACACTCCGGACAGAGGACTCGGCACCCGGCGAGGCGGGACGGAAACGCGATCCAGCGAGACCAGAGCGCCCCTCCACCCCAGCACTCCGGCGGGAGTCCCGGCAAGGTGGGTAATGTACGGAGCCGCGAGCGGACCGAGCGCTCCTCTCCCCCAGCGCTCCAGCGGGAGGAGAGGATTCAGAGCCGGGAGGGAGTTGAAGTCTGCGCCGGGAGCGCCGACACACAGCCTGCGGTGTAGCAGAGATAGGAGAGACAGAGGGCACAGGGTCCCAGCCCGGAACGTGCAAGTTGCCCGCGGCAGGCTCCGGGAAGGAAAAAGAAAGGAGAAAAAAGGGAAGAAAAGCGCACACTCTACCTCAGTGGTCTTAAAGAGACAGGAGCTCAGTAGAGGGGCCGGATAGCCCTGCAAACTGAGCTCAGCACGCTGGGAGTCCTGGGGAGCTTTGGACCCCTTGGCTGGCGACTGGGAAAGGGAACCTGCCATTAAGACCCCCACGGAGATCAACAGCTTCCCATTGTTCCCAACCGAGCCAGAACTATAGAGTGGCGCTGGAATAGTGGAGCAACAGCGCCACCTACAGCACTCGCGCGGAACCCACCCTCAGTGGCTTTTTTTTGTTGTTGTTGCTACTGTTTTTTCTCCCCTTTCTTTTCCTTTTTTTCTTTCCCTCTCTTTCAACAGCCTCCCATTCATTCTCACCCTGGCCACAGCTTTAAAGGGCCGTGTGGAGCGATGTGGCCACGGCTCTGGAATAGTGGAGCAATAGCGCCACCTACAGCATTCACACAGAAAACACCCCCCGGTGGGCGTTTTGGTGTTTTTTTTTTTTGTTGTTGCTGTTTTCTTTTACGTGTTGCTGCTTTTTCTTTTTCTTTCTTTTCTTTTCCTTTCTCTCTCAATACTTTTACTTTTTTATTATTAGTAGAAATTTCTTTTTGTTTCCTTTCTCTCCTTTCTTATTTCTCCTTGCTACCAACAACCAATTCTATAGTCATGAGAAGACAGAAGAATATGATACAGACAAAGCTTCAGACAAACACCACCCCAGAGAAAGAAGCTGAAGAAATGGACATGCACAGTCTTCCAGAAAAAGAATTCAAAATAAAAGTCATAGCCATGCTGACGGATCTACAGAAAAATGTGCAAGAGCTGAGGGAGGAAGTGAGGGAAGTGAGGAAAGACAATGCAGAAATGAGACAAGCCATTGACGGGCTCAACAGCAGACTGAATCAGGTTCAAGACATGATCAAGGAATTACAAGACAGGGAACAGGAATACAAAGAAGCTGAGGCAGAGAGAGATAAAAGGATCTCTAAGAATGAAAGAATATTAAGAGAACTGTGTGACCAATCCAAACGGAGCAATATTCGCATTATATGGGTACCAGAGGAAGAAGAGAGAGAAAAAGGGATAGAAAGTGTCTTTGAAGAAATAATTGCTGAAAACTTCCCCACGCTGGGGAAGGAAATAGTCTCACAGTCCACGGAAGCCCACAGATCTCCCAACACAAGGGACCCAAAGAAGACAACACCAAGACACATAATAATCAAGATGGCAAAGATCAAAGACAAGGACAGAGTATTAAAGGCAGCTAGAGAGAGAAAAAGATCACCTACAAAGGAAAACCCATCAGACTGTCATCAGACTTCTCAACAGAAACCTTATAGGCCAGAAGAGAATGGCATGATATATTTAACGTAATGAAACAGAAGGGCCTCGAAACAAGAATATTGTATCCAGCACGATTATCATTTAAATATGATGGAGGGATTAAACAATTTCAAGACAAAAGAAAGTTGAGAGAGTTTGCCTCCCATAAACCACCACTACAGGATATCTTAAACGGACTGCTCTAGAGGGAAACACCCCTAAAGCTAAAAAGATGTCACCAGAGAAAATAAAAGCATGGCAAAGAAAGCAGACCATCCAAATACCAACTAAAGGCAAAGAATAAAACACCTAACATATAAAGAAAGGAGGAGGAAGAATAGGAAGGGAGAGATAAAGAAACATCAGACGGCGTTCACAATAACTTAACAAGAAAGTTAAGTTAGATTCTCAGATAGTAAAGAAGCAACCCTTGAACCTTTGGTAACCACGAATCTAAAGCCTGCAATGGCAATAAGTACATATCTATCAATAATCACCCTAAATGTAAATGGACTGAATGCACCAATCAAAAGACACAGAGTAACAGAGTGGATAAAAAAGCAAGACCCATCTATATGCTGCTTACAAGAGACTCACCTCAAACCCAAAGATATACACAGACTAAAAGTGAAGGGATGGAAAAAAATATTTCAAGGAAACAACAAAGAGAAAAAAGCAGGCATTGCAGTACTTGTATCAGATAAAATAGACTTCAAAACGAAGAAAGTAGCAAGAGATACAGAAGTACATTACACAATGATAAAGGGGTCAGTCCAACAAGAAGATATAACCATTATAAATATATATGCACCCAACACAGGAGCATCAGCATATGTGAAACAAATACTAACAGAAGTGAAGGAGGAAATAGACAGCAATGCAATTATTCTAGGAGACTTTAACACGCCACTCACTCCAAAGGACAGATCAACCAGGCAGAGGATAAGTAAAGACACAGAGGCACTGAACAACACACTAGAACAGAAGGACTTAACAGATATCTACAGAACTCTGCACCCAAAAGCAGCAGGATACACATTCTTCTCAAGTGCACATGGAACATTTTCCAGAATAGACCACATTCTGGGCCACAAAAAGAACCTCAGTAAATTCAAAAATATTGAAATCTTATCAACCAACTTCTCAGATGACAAAGGTATAAAACTAGAAATAAATTTCAGAAAGAAATCAAAAAGGCTCACAAATACATGGAGACTTAACAACATTCTCCTAATGAATCAATGGGTTAACGACCAAATCAAAACAGAAATCAAAGAATATATGGAGACTAATGACAACAACAACACAAAGCCACAACTTCTGTGGGACGCAGCGAAGGCAGTCTTAAGAGGAAAGTACATTGCAATCCAGGCCCATTTAAAGAAGGAAGAACATTCCCAAATGAACAGTCTAAGGACACAATTATTGAAATTGGAAAAAGAAGAACAAATGATGCCCGAAGTTACCAGAAGGAGAGACATAATAAAGATCAGAGAAGAAATAAATAAAATTGAGAAGATTAAAACAATAGAAAAAATCAATGAAACCAAAAGCTGGTTCTGTGAAAAAATAAACAAAAGAGATAAACCCCTAGCCAGACTCATTAAGAGAAAAAGAGAATCTACACACATAAACAGAATCACAAATGAGAAAGGAAAAATAACGACGGACCCCACAGAAATACAAAGAATTATAAGAGAATATTACGAGCATCTATATGC
>JAQQAC010026072.1:46206636-46231787 GCA_029783875.1 Phataginus tricuspis | reverse complement strand
AAACATCTTGTTCCTCATCACATTTTTACCCACAGTTTTAGTGCCCATTGTTGGTTTGTCCGGGAACTAATTATTGCTATAATGTTTGACAGTGATATTCTAATTCCATCATTGTTTCTACATTTATTCGTTGGCATTATTCTATAAAGTAAAGCTTTCTATTGTTATTTATTTATTTACTTATTCACATATGTTTATATCAATATGGACTTGTAGATTCCTATTTTATTCAATGGGTCATAATAATATCACACTTCCTATGGAGGTAGAAACAGAGGTATGAAACACAATGGACATGAATTGGAAAGGTGACTATTTGGAGTTATGAGAGTGAACAGCACCTCTGGGAAAGATTTCATATTAAATTAATGGGTAAAGAACTAAGCCTTAGGACATATCTATGTTTTGGGAGCTAGAGGAGAAAATAGAGAAAAGAAAATAAATGGATCAGTATACAGAAACAGTTTGAGAAATGGGCAAAGAAAAAGGTAGAGAAATGAGACAGCAGAAGAAAACCAGATGTTTCCAGAAAGGATAAACTGTACATTTGAATTTTAATACTTATACCTCAGCCTTACCATGATTATCTTTCAAGACTTTGAAAATAAAACTAGAGAATAAAACAATGGATTAAACTGCTTGAAAAAGCTATGTTAAATTGGGACTTATGTCAAAAATACTTCCTTGGAAATGCTGATCTACAGTGTTGGTTATTGATATAATGTTGAAGCCATTGGAAGGTATATCAGTGAAGATATCTTTGGATGCAATTATCAGTGAGCCCAATTCAAATCAGCTTTAAAAATATAACGGGACATTTGTTGGCTCTCCAGAAAAGACCACAAGTTGGGCAGGCCTTAGGGTTGGTCCGATCTAAGGGAAAACAACATCTTCCCACAATTCTCTGGGTTCTACCTTCCTAATTGCAGCATTTCTAAAGCCTAACAAATCTTTCATCTACAACTAGCTCTAAGAAACTTTTTTTATTCTATGCATCATCATTCTCTCAATCTCTGTTTCAAAACTTTGAAGTCACCCTTATCTTCTCCTTTCCCTTTTCTGTAGTGTTTACCCTGTGACCAAAGTACAGTTTTTTAGTAATGTTTTCAAGAACTACTACCCTGGCACAGACCTTCACAATCTCACATCTAGATAACTGCACTTATGTTCTAATTGTCATTTTGTCTCTAACTCTCCAATATATTGTTTGTGAATTCTGAAATTCTGCCTTGCTAAGAACCTTTAAAGATTCCTTAAAACCTTTTCCCCTGGCTTCTAAGGCCTCCCAAATTGGTTGTTTGTTCAGCTATCCAAATCAATTTCCTTCTACTTGTTTCATTAATCAGCAAGATGGTGTACTCATTTCTTCCCAGCTGCTACATTCCCATCTCTGCTTTCTGAAATGCCCTCTTCCTTCTTATCCATTGTTTACTTTTATTTCTCCTGTAAAGCTAAGCTCAAGTTCTGCTTCTTCAAAGAAGTAGTTTCTAAGGTGGTAGGACGGAGGTCCCCTCTCCACTTTCTCCCTTTTGCTCCCAGAATCAGGCAAGCCTAAAAGAGGACATCCAGCCTTTTAGCAAACCTTCCAGTAAGTACAGGCAATACCTACAGGATGTTTAACCTTACACCTGAAGGATCTAGTTATTTTATAGTCACCACAACATGATGGCAGACCACTAAGACGGCCTCTTTTCTCTTTCCATCCTGAACCTTCAGGGTTAGAAACCCAACCCTTTCTGACAAGGAACCTAACTAGGTCAGAAGACTGACAATTGGCACAAGGAGCAATGGTTCCCTGGATCCAGGAAAAAGGGAGATTAAAAAAATTTTAAAAATGTTTGTAGCTACAGGGGAGGGGGCTTCTCTGATAAGGAGGTGGGTAAGGGAGAGGTTGAGGCCTGGCTCCAGTGAGAGAATTTGGGGAGTAGTAGAAACTGATAGAAGGAAAGAGAAGAGTTATTCTTGTGTCTCTAAAAGGTTGTTTTGTACTTCTCTCAGTCTGTGTGAACTTGACCCATCTCCAAATGGTAAGACTACTTGGGGACAAGTATAATACTATCTCCTCCTTTCTAGAATATGAATATAATGTATCAGTCAGGGTACTGGCCGGAAATAAATAGCATACTCAGTGGGTTTAACTGAAGAGTTTGAAAAGGAATTCTTTTCTGAGGCGTGGGCAGGGTTAAAGAGCCCGACAAAGGCTGGTGAAGTACCCCGGGATTAACAACAGCTGAAAGCAGTTGCTACCACAGGCCTGAAGAAGCAAAGGCCATGAGCTGTGTCACCAGAGGCCTGGGCAGTCAGGTCTGTGGACTACCTGGTGTGGCCACAGAGTAACAGCCTCTGCTGGAATCACGTGGGATGGTGGAGAATGAATCCTCATATTTCTCCCTCCCTCCTGTTTCAAGAGCAGTGCTTCTCTCTGGCCATTCCCAGGGAAAGAACAGGGCATGCAGTCCTTGGAGGTCATCCTTCTAAGGCCCAGAGTGCAGGGTACAGAAAGGCAGATAACGAACCTGTGGTGTGAGGACAGAACCAGAATACCTCACACACTAAAGTTATACCAATAGTTGTTCTCAGTTCTGAATCCCATAGCGCTTACTGCTTATACCCTCGTTTCAGTTTTCAACTTTCCATAAGTAGTAGATACTTTGGATGACCCAGAAATTCACCAGACATGGGTCCCCTGAGGAGCTCGAGTCTGACGGGCGATCACTGGAGCACTTGGAATTGTCTCTCCTCTGGCCGGGCGCTGGGGGTGCACGTTCTCGGGTTGCAGGGGCAGAGGCCGTGCAGGTCCTCTCTCGTGGGGTGAGTTTTATGTCAGGTTCCATATAAAACTAGAATGTTAGTCCATATACTGTGGCAAATCTAGTGACACCACAATGACTTTTACAAGAATCATGTGCTTGTGGCCCTCTGCTCCCTTCTTTTGTCACTCTCCATTCTTGTAACCCCATTTTTCCCTGTCCACTACTTGCTGACCTTTTTGTATTGTATGTATTACTCTCAGATTCTCTGAGAGAGGATTAAATTGTGTCAGTTTGTCCCCCTCTGTCCCCATTAGACAGAGTCTTTCTATAAGCCACCTCAAAGGGTAAACAATTTCCTTGTGTTTGGTCTATAGGTGAAGAGTTAAGTCCTGGCCCAGGTCCCACAATATAAGTATGACCACTGTAATGAGCGTCTGTCATTCATGGCTGCCCCAAATCTTCTGAACATTCTCTCCCATAATCACAGTTCCTTGGTGAAAAATCTTGCCTTTTCATTGTAGAAAGCATTTCCCTTTCCCAGCTTTTCTTCTTGTTGGGGTGCAGACACGTGATGTAGATTTTGCTAGTCAGTTTCAAAACTTTGTTTCAGACTGGAGTCATAGGGAAAGAGGGAGAATGCAGGGCATGCATTTTGCAGGTGCAGATCCTGGTGAAGATGGTGCAGTTCTGTTGCTGATGAAGTAAACCATAAAAACAAAAGAAGAAATGGGTATCCACATCTGCTCTTACTCTATATCCCAGTTCAAAGCATCTTTTACTCTTGGTAAGGATGAACACTTCATGGAAAGAAAAGAAAGGCCATCAAACAGTGATTTACATCTTGCAGCCAGGGGGAACTTAAAAATACAAAAATTTTCTTGTGCCTCTGCCATTGCCAAGCAGAGACATGATTGGGCTTTCCTGCTGTTCTGGGAGGAAGGTGAGACAGGGCAGAGCCTGGTGCCCATGTGGGTCCAATCTACACTAGCTGATTTCCAGCTGACCCTGAGATACATTGAGCCAATCAAGTCCAGCCCATTCTACAACAGCTGACCCCAAGACACATGGACAAATCCAGGGGAGATCAGTGGCACTGTCCAGATCAGCCTAGATCAGCTGACCCCCAGATAACCTTGAGACATGTGAACAAGGCCAGCTGAGGTCAGCAGTTGTATTCATCCATGCCCTGTTAAAATCAGCCAATCCCCAGCTGACCCAGTTTCACTGTCAATAAGACTGAGCTGCTCAGTCAGCTGGACAAGACTTGGATCCCTGTCCCCTCTTCATGGCTCAAGAACCAGGCCCTACACTGAGAAATTGCTCACATGGCCCAGGACTCCTGCCATAGTGAGGAGAGCTCCATCCAGCGCCCAACATCCCCTAAGATCCTCATTCTGAACAATAGCACCCTGAAGGGCTTCTGTGTCATCAAACATGTTACCTCTATGTGCAGGAGCAATCTGAAATCATGCTTTCTTTGCTCACAGTTGGACTGCATGTTCTTGAAATGTGAAGACTTTGAAAATACCACTTCTTCCTTAATTTCTAAAGGTAAACTTAGTAAAGAAGTTGAAACCCTTGTGGGGCCCTCTATAACCCCATTAGCACCTTCCTTATTCACCCACCAGACACAACCCAAGGAGGGAAGATGACAATAGTGAAATCTCTGTAATCTTTGTGGGCAGGGTAAGGCCGCCAGGGCCTTAGGATACAGTGTTTCCTCAAGAAAGGGAAGCCGCTGGCTAGTGTCTTGCTGGCACCCCTCCCCCACCTTCCCTGACGTCTGCACCTGTTGCCAGCCACTGGTTTGGTTCTGGGTGAAATGCTCACCACCATTCTCTGCAGTCTGAAGTAGCCAGCAGAATCTTGGCAACCTGAAGTGTTCAAAGTGACAGCCATGATGCCCGGTGTCATGCCAGTCTTGAGGACACTCTGCCAGGTGGTGGCCTGTATAGGGATAGATGGGAGACAGCAGAGCAGGCCCAGATCCTCATGGACTGATGTGGGAAATAGTGTATTTATAGTCATAGTCATATTTCTAATTATTACAACCTTCTTTATGTAAGCAGAGACAAAGAACTGGTCACTGGAGTTGGTGCCCTTCTGGAGAAAGACATCAAGTTTTTCACAAAGTTTGACTGGTTCAAAACAACTTAGAAAAGGTTACATGCTGTGTGATTCCAACCACATGACATTCTGGAAAAGGCAGAACTACAGTAGAAAGATCAGTGGTTGCCAGGACTGTGGGGAGGAAGCAATGACTAGTTGGAGCACAGGATTTTTAGAGCTGTGAAACTACAGTAGAACTGTATGATGCTACAATGATGGATACATGTCATTATACATTTGCCAAAACCTATAGAATATACCTGAGTGAGCCCTAGTGTAAACTATGGGTTCTGGGTGATTATGATGTATGTAGGTTCATCCGCTATAAAAAATATACCACTTGGTGGGGAATGTTGATAATGGAGAGAGGGGTATCTGTGTGCGAACAGAGGGTATATGGTGATGTTCTGTTACCTTCTGCTCAATTTTATGGTGAATCTAAAATGCTCTAAACAATAAAGTTTATAATTAAAAACAGTAATCTGAAATTTACAGAAAATTAGAAGTACAGTACAGATAACATTTATCTTGAACCATTTGGAAGTAAGTTGCCAACCTACCCCATCACCCCCAAATACTTTCGGGACATCCTCCTACATAATCACAATATAACCATCAAAATCTGGAAATTAACATTGATAATGCTACCTAGTCTTGACACTCCATTAAATTTCATCAATTTTCTTAGTAAT
Organism: Phataginus tricuspis; assembly: GCA_029783875.1. NCBI lineage: Eukaryota > Metazoa > Chordata > Mammalia > Pholidota > Manidae > Phataginus > Phataginus tricuspis. The sequence continues at coordinate 46,226,233 of JAQQAC010026072.1, read as the reverse complement.
ATCCTTTATAGCAAAATAAAGGATCCAATTCGGGAAGTAAAAAAAAGAATTTAAAGGACATAAATCAAATTTAATGGATGCCACATTTGAGAACAAATGATCAGAATATAAAGAAACCATTAGTGAGATAGGACTTGCAAGATGGTGGCATGAGAGGTGAGATGGAGAGCTCCTCCCAAAACCATAATTGTACAAAAATATAGTTAATTAATACAACTAACCTTAAAATAGCAACAAGTAAGAAGGCTGAAGCAGACTGCATACACACCTCATGAACAGAGTAGACCTCACGAAACAGGGTAACGTATGAAAGCCTTAATCTGGTGGGACCCAAGCCCTTCCCCTACCCCACCTCACTGGCAGAAGGAAGAGAAATGGAGTGGGGGAGGGGGTGGAATACTGGGACTGCTGAACACCTAGCTCTGGAGATCTGCTTTGTGAGCAGAATCCTATAGTGTGTGGTGCTCTGGACATTGGGGAGCTCAGGACAGGCAGAGTGCTTGAGAAATTGACATTCTGGCCATTTGTGGAGGAGGGGATCCACACCTGGCCGCTCTGTGTCAGAGGAAAGGCAGGCAGTCTGAGATGCTTCCTAGCAGCCAGAGGGCTGCTGAAGGGGCGGGCTTTGCACAGAGCTTGCTGTGCGGGAGAAGGGAGAGCTGGAAAAAGTTGCCTGGGTGTGCTCTGCCCAGCTGGTTGGGAACTCTGGGGAACTTCAGGTGCTCCATCACTCTGGCTGTCTACTCAGCTCCAAGGCCCCCCACTGTGACACACAGCCAGCCAAACCTTCCTACTGGTCTGCAGGCACCCGCTCGCAAACCCGCAGTCACTGCGCAGGCGTCAGGCCAGCCAGAGGGAGGCCCCACCTACAACAGCTAGAGACGCAAAGCACAGGAGTTTACGTGTGTGCTTAGTGTATGGGCTCTGACACCCCAGACAGTCACCGCAGATGGGAATCAGGAAACAGATCTTTCCTCCCCCCAGGCACCAGCTCTGCTCCCCTACGACCCCCAACCTCACTCTAGGGGCTGAGCAGCTCCAGAGGCAGGAGTTTTCTGCACACTAGTAGGCACCACACAGAAATATGAAATGAAAAAAGAACATGGTTCAGACCAAAATCTCACAAACCCCAGAAAGAGGGCCAAATGACACCAAACTCACCAATCTTCCTGAAAGAGAGTTCAAAATAAAAATTATAAACATGCTTATGGAGGTACAGAAAACTATTCAAGAACTTTCTGATATATTTTTGAATTCGGTTTGCTAATATTTTGTTGGATATTTTTGCATCTATGTTCATCAGAAATATTGGTTTCTCATTTTCTTTTTTTGTGGTGTCTTTGCCTGGTTTTGGTATTAGAGTGGTGTTGGCCTTGTAGAATGAGTGTGGGAGTATTCCCTCCTCTTCTACTTTTTGAAAAACTTTAATGAGGATGGGTATTAGGTCTTCACTAAATGATAAAATTCAGCAGTGAAACCATCTGGAACCAGCGATTTTGTTCTTAGGTAGTTTTTTGATTACCAATTCAATTTCTTTGCTGGTAATTGGTCTATTCATATTTTCTGTTTCTTCCTGGGTCAGCCTTGGAAGGTTGTATTTTTCTAGAAAGTTGTCCATTTCTTCTAGGTTATCCAGTTTGTTAGCATATAATTTTTCATAATATTCTTTCATAATTCTTTGTATATCTGCGGTGTCTGTTGTGATTTTTCCTTTCTCATTTCTGATTCTGTTTATGTGTGTAGACTCTCTTTTTTTCTTGATCAGTCTGGATAGGAGTATCCATTTTGTGTACTTTCTCTAAGAACTAGCTCCTGCTTTCATTGATACTTTCTGTTCTTTTATTCTTCTCAATTTAATTTATTTCTGCTTTAATTTTTATTATATCCCTCCTTCTACTGACTTTGAGCCTCATTTGTTCTTCTTTTTCTAGTTTCATTAATTGTGAGTTTAGACTGTTCATTTGGGATTGTTCTTCTTTACTGAGGTAGGCCTGTATTGCAACGTATTTCCCTCTTAGCATGGACTTCGCTGCATCCCACAGATTTTGCGGTGTTGAATTATTGTTGTCATTTGTCTCCATATATTGCTTGATCTCTGTTTTTACTTGAGCATTGATCCACTGATTATTTAGGAGCATGTTATTAAGCCTCCAAGGGTTTGTGGGATTTTTCATTTTCCTTCTGTAATTTATTTCTAGTTTCATACCTTTGTAATCTGAGAAGCTGGTTGGTACAATTTGAATGTTTTTGAATATACTGAGGTTCTTTTTGCAGCCTAATATATGATCTATTCTTGAAAATGTTCCATGTGCACTTGAGAAGAATGTGTATCCTGGTGCTTTTGGATGGAGTGTTCTGTAGATGTCTGTTAGGTCCATCTGTTCTAATATGTTGTTCAGTGCCTCTGTCTCTTTACTTATTTTCTGTCTGGTTGATCTGTCCTTTGGAGTGAGTGGTGTGTTGAAGTCTCCCAAAATGAATGCATTGCATTCTATTTCCCCCTTTAATTCTCTTAGTATTTATTTCACATATGTAGGTGATCCTGCGTTGGGTGCAGATAGTTATAATAGTTATATTCTCTTGTTTTGGACTGACCCTTTTATTATTATAAATGTCCATATTTGTCTCTTATTGCTTTCTTTGTTTTGAAGTCTATTTTGTCTGATAAAAGTACTGCAACTCCTCCTTTTTTCTCCCTATTAGTTGCATGAAATATCTTTTTCCATCCCTTTACTTTCAGTCTGTGTATGTCTTTGGGTTTGAAGTGAGTCTCTTGTAGGCAGCATATAGATGGTTCTTGTTTTTTTATCCTTTCAGTAACTCTATGTCTTTTGGTTGGTGCATTCAGACCATTTACATTTAGGGTGATTATTGATAGGTATGTATTTATTGCCATTGCAGGTTTTATATTAGGGGTTACCAAAGGTTGAAGGGTAATTCCCTTACTATCTAACAGTCTAATTTAACTTACCTCATATGCTATTACAAACAGAACCTAAAGGTTCTTTTCTTTTCTCCTTTTTCTTTGTCCTCCATTCTTTATACGTTATGAATCATATTCTGTACTCTTTGTCTTCCCTTGGGTGACATGTATTTAGCCTTAGGAATACTTCCATCTATAGGAGTCCATTCAAAACGCCCTGTAGAGATGGTTTGTGGGAGGTAAATTCTCTCAGCTTTTGCTTATCTGAAAATTGTTTAATACTTCCTTCAAACTCTACCTTGCCGGGTAGAGTATTCTTGGTTCAAGGCCCTTCTCCTTCATTGCATTAAATATATCATGCCACTCCCTTCTGGCCTGTAAGGTTTCTGTTGAGAAGTGTCATGATAGCCTGATGGGTTTTCCTTTGTATGTGATCTTTTTTCTCTCTCTAGCTGCTTTTAAAAGTCTGTCTTTATCGTTGTTCTTTGCCATTTTAATTATTATATGTCTTGATGTTGTCTTCTTTGGTCCCTTGTGTTAGGAGATCTGTGTATCTCCATGGCTTGAGAGACTCTCTCCTTCCCCAGATTGGGGAAGTTTTCAGCAATTACCTCCTCAATGACAGTTTCTATCCCTTTTTCTCTCTCTTCTTCTTCTGGTACCCCTATAATGTAAATATTGGTTGTGTTTGGATTGGTCACACAGTTCTCTCAATATTCTTTCATTCTTAGAGATTCTTTTTTCTCTCTGTGTCTCAGCTTCTTTGTATTCCTTTTCTCTAATTTCTATTCCATTTCCTGTCTCTTCTACTACATCTAATCTGCTTTTAAATCCCTCCATTGTATGTTTCATTTCAGATATGGAGTTTCTTCATGATTGAATCTCCAACTTAAATTTGTTCCTGAGTTCTTGAATATTTTTCTGTACCTCCATAAGCATGTTTATGTTTAATTTGAACTCTCTTTCAGGAAGAATGGTGAGTTAAGTTTCATTTGACCCTCTTTTGCAGTTTGTGAGTTTTTGGTGTGAACCATGTTCTTTTTTTGTTTCATATTTCTGTGTGGCGCCCACTCGTGTGCAGAAGCTCCAGTCTCTCGAGCTGCTTTGCCCCTAGAGTGAGGTTGAGGCTCATATGGGAGGGGAGCTGGTGTCTGTGGGGAGGAAAGATCTATTTCCTGATTCCCATCTGTGGTGCCTTTCTCCATTGTCAGAGCCTGTGGGCCAAGCATACACGTGTAAGCCTTGGCGCTTTGTGTCTCTGTTTGAGGCTGGGCCTCCGTCTGGCTGGCTGACCCCAGCACAGTGACCTCCAGTTTGCAAACCAGTGATGGCAGGGTAGAAGGAAGGTGCAGCAGGCCCCGAGTCACAGTGGGATGCCTTGGAGCTGCGTAGGCAGCCAGGGGGATGGAGCATCTGAAGCTCCTCAAGGTTCCCAACAAGCTGGGCAAAGTGCACCCAGACAACCTTAACCTTGTCCAGCTCTCCCTTCTCCTGTGCAGAAAGCTCCACCCAAACCCCGCCCCTTCACCAGCCTTCTCACTGCTAGGAAGCCTCTCAGACTGCCTGCCTTTCCTCTGACACAGAGCTGCCGAATGTGGATCCCCTCCTCCACAAATGGCCGGAATGTCAGTTTCTCAAGAACTCCGCTTGTCCGAGCTCCCCAACATCCAGAGCAGCATACACTACAGGTTTCTATTCACAAAGCAGATCTCCAGGGCTAGGTGTTCAGCCGTCCCAGTATTCCACCCCCTCCTGTGCTCCATTTCTCTTCCTCCCGCCAGTGAGCTGGGGTGGGGGAAGGGCTTGGGTCCCACCAGATTAAGGCTTTCATACGTTACCCTGTTTCGTGAGGTCTACTCTGTTCATGAGGTCTGTATGCAGTCTGGTTCAGCCTTCTTTCTTGTTGCTGTTTTAAGGTTAGTTGTATTAATTAACTATATTTTTGTACTGTTTGTGGTTTTGGGAGGAGCTCTCCGTCTCGCCTCTCACGCTGCCATCTTGAATTCTCCCTTTGTTTTGTTTATATGGTCCACAAATAAGTGAAGTCATTTGGTATTTGTCTTTTTCCACCTGGCTTATTTCACTCAGCATAACACCCTCTACATCCATCCCTCTAGATCCTCCAAATCGGAGGATGGCTCTTCATTTTATGGCTGAATAATATTCCATTGTGTATTTGTACTATCTCTTCTTTCTCCATTCATCTACTGATGGACACTTAGGTTGCTTCCATATCTTGCATAGTGTGTTGATAAACAGGGGTGTATATGTCTTTTGAATCAGGGATCTTGTTTTCTTCGGGTAAATCCCTAGGAGTGGAATTACTCAGTCAAATGGTATTTCTTTATTTTTTTATTTTTATTAAGGTATTATTGACATACACTCTTATGAAGGTTTCACATTGTCTTACTAATGGGTTTTAGCACCTGGCAAGGTTGCTATGGATTCAATGTGACCAAAGAAATTGACAGCAAAACCTTCTTGGGGTGAAAAGGTTATACCCAACTTTATTTCCACGGTGGCAGGTCAGTCACTAAAATCCTGTTCACTCAGAGCGAGTCTGCATGCAGCAATCCTGTTTCTGCCTCTCAGCCCCTCTGTCTGCATAGCTGTCCTCTGGGCCCTCTGTCCACAGAGCCATCCTCTGGACCTCTCTGCCTGCACAACCGTCCCACACAGCAATCCTCTGGGCCTCTCTACACAGTCATCACATCACGCACAGCCGTCCTCTGAGCCTCTGTCCTTGTTACTGCCACCACTCCAGCCTCTGCTCTGCTCTCCTGCAGCCTTGCAGCCATGCCACCCTGTCACGCCCAGAGCACTGGGCAGGGCTCTTTATATAGAGCCAACAGCCATGTATTGCCCACAGGTGTGCAGTGAGCCATTCAACCAAGGCCAGGTGAGAATCCTGTCCACAACAACTCTCATTTTATCCACACACATGAAAAAATAATGTGGTTACTACATTCACCCATATTAATCGAGTCCACCCCATACCCCATTGCAGTCACTGTCAATTAGTGTAGTAAGATGCCACAGATTCATTATTTGTCTTCTTTGTGCTACACTCTCTTCCCTGTGACCCCCCCACACCATGTGTACTAAACATAATACCCCTCAATCCCTTTCTCCCTCCGTCCCCACCTGCCCTCCCACACCCCTCCCCTTTGGTAACCACTAGTCCCTTCTTAAGAGTCTGTGAATCTGCTGCTGTTTTGTTCCTTCAGTTTTGCTTTGTTGTTATACTCCACAAATGAGGGAAATCATTTGGCACTTGTCTTTCTCCACCTGCCTTATTTCACTGAGCATAGTATCCTCCAGCTCCATCCATGATGCAAATGGTAGGATTTGTTTCTTTCTTATGGCTGAATAGTATTCCACTGTGTATATGTACCACATCTTCTTTATCCATTCATCTCCTAATGGGCACTTTGGTTGCTTCCATATCTTGGCTATTGTAAATAGTGTTGCGATAAACATAGGGTTGCATGTGTCTTTTTGAATCTGAGAACTTGTATTCTTTGGGCAAATTCCTAGGAGTGGAATTCCTGGGTCAAATGTTATTTCTATTTTTAGTTTTTTGAGGAACGTCCATATTGCTTTCTGCAATGGTTGAACTAGCTTACATTCCCAACAGCAGTGTAGGAGGGTTCCCCTTTCTCCGCATCCTTGTCAGCATTTGTTATTTCTTGTCTTTTGGCTAGTGGCCATCCTAACTGCTGTGAGGTGATATCTCATTGTGGTTTTAATTTGCATTTCCCTGATGACTAGCGATATGGAACATCTTTTCAAGTGTGTATTGGCCATTTGTATTTCTTCTTTGGAGGAGTGTCTGTTCAGGTCCTGCACCCATTTCTTAATTGGGTTATTTTTTGTTGGGTTTTGAGGCATATAAGTTCTTTATATATTTTGGATGCTAACCCCTTATCATATGAGTCGTTCATGAATATATTCTCCCATACTGTAGGATGCCTTTTGTTCTGCTGATGGTGTCCTTTGCTGTACAGAAGATTTTTAGTTTGATGTAGTCTCACTTGTTCATTTTTCCTTTTGTTTCCCTTGCCTGAGGAGATGTGTCCAGGAAAAAGTTATTCATGCTTATATTGAAGAGATTTTTGCCTATGTTTTCTTCTAGGAGTTTTATGTTTTCATGACTTACATTCAGGTCTTTGATCCGTTTCAAGTTTACTTTTGTGTGTGGAGTTAGACAATAATCCAGTTTCATTCTCTTACATTAAGTTGTCCATTATTTTACATCCAGTTCCCAACACCAGTGTTGAAGAGGCTATCTTTTCCCCATTGTATATTCATGCTCCTTTATTGTATATTAATTGGCCATATACGTGTGAGTTTATATCTAGGCTCTCTATTCTGCTCCATTGATCTAATTGTCTGCTTTTGTGCAAGTACCAAAGTGTTTTGATTTTTGTGGCTTTGTAGAAGAGCTTGAAGTCAGGGAGCATAATCCCCCCAACTTTGTTCTTCTTTCCCAGGATTGCTCTGGCTATTTGGTGTCTTTTGCTTTCCCATATGAATTTTAGGACTATTTGCTCTAGTTCATTGAAGAATGCTGTTGGTATTTTGATAGGGATTGCATTGAATCTGTAAATTGCTTTAGGCAGGATGGTCATTTTGACAATATTAATTCCTCCTATCCATGAGCATGGGATAAATTTCCATTTATTGGTATCTTCTTTCTGTCATGAGTGTCTTATAGTTTTCAGAGTAAAGGAGTTTCTTGGTTATGTTTATTCCTACGTATTTTATTCTTTTTGATGCAGTTTGTAAATGGAATCATTTTCCTGATTTCTCTTTCTGCTAGTTCATCATTAGAATATAGGAATATAACAGTTTTCTGTGTATTAATGCTGTATCTTGCAACTTTGATGGATTCAGTTATTAGTTCTAATAGTTTTTTGTGGGGTCTTTAGGATTTTCTATGTATAGTATCATGCCATCTGCAAATAGTGACAGTTTAATTTCTTCCTTGCCAACCTGGATGCCATTTATCCCGTTGTGTTGCCTGGTTGCTGTGGCTAGGACCTCCAGTACTATGTTGAATAAAAGTGGTAAGTGGGCATCCTTGTCTTGTTCCCCATCTTAGAGGAAAAGATTTCAGCTTTTCACTGTTAAGTATCATGTTGGCTGTGGGTTTGTTGTATGTGGCTTTTATTGTATTGACATACATACCCTCTATACCCATTTTGTTAGGTGTTTTTATCATAAGTGGATGTTGAATTTTGTCAAATACCTTTTCAGCATCTATTGAGATGATCATGTGATTTTTGTCTTTTTTGTTAATGTGATGTATGATATTCGTGGATTTATGAATACTGTACCATTCTTGCAACCCTCTAATAAATCCCACTTGGTCACGATGGATGTTCTTTTTGATGTATTTTTTAATTCCGTTTGCTAATATTTTGTTGAGGATTTTTTATTTTTGCTCATCAGGGATACTGGTCTGTAATTTTCTTTTTTTGTGCTGTCTTTGCCTGGCTTTGGTACTAGAGTGATGCTGGCTTCATAGAATGAGTTTGGACGTATTCCCTCCTCTTCTACTTTTTGGACTACTTTAAGGAGGATGGGTATTAGCTCTTCTTTAAATGTTGGTAAGATTTAGCTGTGAAGCCATCTGGACCTCGGGTTTTGTTTTTAGGTTGTTTTTTGATTGCCAGTTTGATTTCATTGCTGGTTACTGCTCTGTTCAGCTTTTCTGTTTCTTCCTGGGTCATTCTAGGAAGGTTGTATTTTTCTAGGAATTTGTCCATTTCTTCTAGGTTGTCCAATTTATTGGCATGTAATTTTTCATTGTATTCTCTAATAATTCTTTGTATTTCTGTGGTGTCTTTTGGGACTATGCCTTCTTTCTGATTTGTTTGTGTACTCTCTTTTTCTTGATAAGTCTGGCTATGGGTTTATCTATTTTGCTTATTTTATCTAAGAACCAACTCTTGGTTTCATTGATTTTTTCCTATTGTTTTATTCTTCTGTATTTTATTTATTTCTGCTCTGATCTTTATCAAGAAGATTCGTGATTTCTGTTTCATTCAGCCCTCTTTCTGTTGTTTTGTCATACAGTTTTGTTTTGAACATATTCCTTTGCCTTCTCATTTTGTCTGAGTTTCTTTGTTTCTTCCTATGGATTAATAGGTTTATGAAGGAGGTGCTCTCTGGTGCTCAGTTGCTCAAGACTTTTTACTTTCCAGTGTGGGAACCCCAGGTGTTGGCATGCTTTGGTTGGGGCTGCCTTTTTGTCTGGCTTGCAGTGGTCTGATTCTAGGCAGGCAGTTTGCTTTGGCTGATCCTTTGTGTTCTAGTTCTTGTGGGTGGACAACACAGCAATACCTGGTTTGCAGCAATCGCAGGGTTAATGGGGGTGGTTGGGCTATTGTGTGGCTTTGCCCAAACCCATTGCGCAGTACCTGTGCCTGTGGGGAGGAAAGAGCCGTTGGGGCTGGCTCCTGCAGACACCTCCCCAGTTATGCTGAAACGTAGCCAAGAAAACTGGGAGGGTCTCTCTCTGCGTACCCAGAAGCAAAATCTGACACTACTGCCAGGCCAAGTGCATTGTCTGCTGACCGTGTGCACAGGGAGGAGCCTTGGGGCTGCATTGCCAGCAAGAGGGTATCGAGGGTATTGAGCGACCAGGGCTCCCAGGAGTTCCTGACTTGTGGGCTGCAGGCACACTGGGGCCTGAGAAGAGAGCTCCATTTAACACCCCTCCCACTGCTGGTAAGTCTTTCAAACTGCTTGCTTTTGTCTCAGCGGGACAGGTGGAGCTTGTCTGTTCACCAGTGGCTGATCTTAACCTCCCTGAGTGTTCCACCTGTCTGTTGTCCAGCTCTGCTAATCACCAGAACACCATGTAATGTGGGCTTTGGCTCTCGGAGCAGATCTCCAGGGCCCGGTGTTCAGCGATCCTGGGCTCTTACCCACTCCGTGCCCCATTCCTTTTTCTCCCACCTGTGGGCTGGGGTGTGGGGAGGGTTAGGGTCCCACTCAATTGGCTTAGCTACTTTACCCCTTTCTGTGAGGCCTTCTCTTCTTCCCCAGGTATAGGTAGCCTGTTCTGCAGTCTTCAGGTCATTTTCAGGTTTAGTTGTATTTTCTGTATTTTCATGTTTTATGTGTTTTTGGGAGGCAGTTTCTACCTTGCCTTCCTACTCTGCCATCTTTTTCTCCTTTTATTGAAGTATTTTTCTGATTGAATGAAACAATGTATGTAAATCACAGCATAGCATCTGGATCAAACAATGTAAATGCAACAAGTGTATGTTATTGAACTACAGTAGATATTATTATAAAAGGGAGATTTTACTCATCTACCATCCTGAGAAAAGTGCAGATTAACATCTTTATAATTATTCATTAAACATTTAAGCAATATCAAGTACAAGACCCTTGTGGATACTAGAATGTAATCCTTGTTCTTCAGCAATTTAGAATCTATCAGGGGGTATTAAAAACACACATGGATGATGTGTATAGTGTAAAACATTTACATTGTTTGATGACATACTGAGCTGATATATTAAATAAGACAGAGTTTGATGCTAATATATATAATATGACCCCCTTCCCAGTTTTTATTAAAAATATATACACAAAAATCTAGGTGGAGATATTAAGTGTTTAATTCTTAGTGGTGAGATTATGGGCAATTTTTTTTCTTTTTCTTTTTGTACTTTTTGATATTTAAGGTTTATACACATATTTTACAAGAGTCATTTTATAACTGGACAAAACTAATTTTTAAAGGATTGATTAAAATCAAAGTTGATTTAAATGAAACTTGGTATAACCTTTTAAAAATCATTTTTGGCAGTTTTATATATTAGTAACTATAAAAGTGTTGATACTCCTTCACCTAGTAATTCCATTTCTGGGTATTTATCTTTAAAAATCTACATTCATTAAAATGTACTATGACTTCTTTATAATGGCTAAGAGAAGGAAATAAGTACTGTCCTAGAAGAGAGGATTCATAATTCTATGTCCACTTAATATAATTTTATGCAGGTGTTAAAATGCTTATGAAGCAATGTAGAAATATGAAAAATACTTATAAACATGGAAAAATAGGATCCAAAATTGTATGCACACTATGATCACTACATACTAAATATGCGTGGGACAAAAGGTCTAAAAGAAAATAGGCCAAATACTGAGAGTGCCTGTGTTTGGGTGAAGGATTTTTTATCCTTTATTGTCCTCATGTTTTATGATATGGTTAAAATTATTTTTACACTGAATACAATTATCATTTTAAAGGCATATAAAAAGATTCCTCACTGGCACCAAGACTTTAAAGTGTTAAATTGTTAAAGTATTAAAAGTCTCTCCTATATTCATCATTTACAATTTCTTAAGTTTCTGTAGACCAGGTTGGAGATTGTCAACCTCAAAGTTTATCCACGTGCCGGTGTATTCCTGCCATGAAGTGCAAAGAAAACGACAGAAGGGAGTCTCCCAAGCCTTTCACTTTATAGAGAGCTCCCAAGCTAGTAGCAGAACCAAGGTTGGAACACAAGTCTATTAGGATATCTAATAGTATCTAATTCGTAGCTCCAGATCTACCCGATTAACAATCTACGAGTGTTAATAAACTTGTCATGGCTATTGGGGCATGGGCATTACTATTTTTACTAGCCTGGGGGTTTGCTTTCTTTCCCTACAGGTTGCGCTCGAGCTCTCACTCTTCACCACTTGAGGGCCCAAAGGTGCTTCACCCTTTTTAAGTCCCCCACACTTCACGTCCCCAGCGCCTGAGTACCGCGGAATGCCCGGCAGGGGGCGCTGCAAACCCTTGGGCCCCTCCCCTGGCCAACCGTCGATTGGGCCGGCGCGTGACGTCACGCCGCTCTAGCCAAACAAATGGGTTTCGGGGCGAGCGTTGGGCTCCGCCGCGCCGCGCTGGGCTTTCGGTCCGCCTCAGCGGTGGGGAGCGAGGCAGGCCTCCCGCCGCCGCCGCCGCCGCGTCGCGGTGTGCAGATCCGGGGCAGGCCCGGGCCGGGGCAGGAGCGCAGGTGGGTCGGGGCCGCAGCGGGGCGTGGCGTGCGGGCAACGCGGTCGGGGTCCGGTGGCGGCCACCGTGGCCGCTCCCCGCCCCCGCCCGCCGGCGCTCCCGGGGCGCGGGGCGAGTGGGGGCGGGGGCGCCGCCCGCGGGTGCGGGGCTTGGGGCGCGGGCTGGCTCAGGGACCCGGCGGCCCGCGCCTCCTCCCGGCCGGCCTCCTCCTGCGCACGGGTCGGGCGCGGCGCTGCCTCTTGGGCCACGGAGGGACGGGCGGGCGCCGGGCGCTGGGTCTCGGGTCCGGGCTCCAGCCGAGAGATCGCGGATTGGCCGTGAGGAGACACCGGGCCAGCCCTCTCACGTGGGCAAGTGGGTCCTGGGTGGGGGTCGTCTCTCCGGTGTGTCCGCCTGGTTCCGGCCCCCGAGTCCTTCCCTGTCGCAGCGCAGGTGAGCTGACGCCTGTCTTTAACCGCGGGGACCAGGCAGTACTTAGGTGTGGAGGTTTCTTTCGCCGCCTGGCTGGCGCAAGTCTTGTGCTGGTTCGGGCCCCAGCCCGCGATGAAGTCATAGTGCTGTTGGTCCGCGTGTCTGACGTCAGGGGTTTTCTGGAGCTGGGCTGTGATGTCATTGCAGACCCCGGCGGGGACCTTGGCGCGCGGAAGGGCGGGGAGGACGCGGAGGGGAGGAAAGGAAGTTGTCTTTTATCAACGCCGCTAATCGCAGCGGATTTGAATAGAAAGTTGTTCGATATCAGCATTTTACAGTTTGAGTAATAGTTGTCAAGTTAACTTCATTTCAAACAAGCATTGTTAGTATAGTTAGCATAAGACATATCTGATTGAGAAAAATCTGAGATCAGGAGGTGTTTCGAGGCGGGGAGAGTGTTAAGACTTTTTAAATTTAAAAGCCTTTCAGGAAGCCTAAGTCATAGTTTCATGGTTTTTGATCGGAATTAATGAGAAAAAAGAAAAAGAACCAATTTGAGTGCTGATAATTCAGTTTGCCTTACTCTTTTTTGATAGACAATTTTGAGATCATATATTTGCTTGTTCATGTTTTTGTTCGAGAAGCCAGGAAGAGGTAGACGCATCTTAAATGAACGTTTTCTATTTTAAAGGGGAGTTGGGGGGAAGGAAGGTTTGAATTAATCCAGTATTCTTCTTAAATAATAATTGAGGACTATTTTATCCAAGTTGTCCCTTTGCCGTGCTACCATGGATTAATATATAGCTCAGCAATCAACTTTTTCATGCCTTCTTAAAAACTGGGCTATGACAACATAACAACGTATTCCAGGACTGCTTGTCTGGACATGTAACTGAAATTTCTGTAGTACTTTCAAATATGATACAAAAAATTTTAAATGTGCCCTGTCTGAATATTGTTTTCTTTCTTTCTTTTTTTTTTACAATTTATTTTATTTTAGTATCATTAACCTACAATTACATGAGCAATATTGTGATGATTAAACTTCCCCCTTCATCAGGTCCCCCCCACCAACCCTATTACAGTCACTGTCCATCAGTGTAGTGAGATGAGAATCACTACTTGTCTTCTCTGAGCTGTACAGCCCTCCCCGTGCCCCCCCACCCTATGTCTGCTAACCGTAATGCCCCTTTTACCCTCTTACCCCTCCCTTCCCGCCCTTCTTCCCCAGTCCCTTTCCCTTTGGTAACTATTAGTCCGTTCTTGGGTTCTGTGAGTCTGCTGCTGTTTTGTTCCTTCATTTTTTTTTTCTTTGTTCTTATATTCCACATATGAGTGAGATCATTTGGTATTTGTCTTTTTCGGCCTGGCTTATTTCACTGAGCATAATACCCTCTAGCTCCATCCATGTTGTTGCAAACGGTAGGATTTGTTTTCTTCTTATGGCTGAATAATATTCGATTGTGTATATGTACCACATCTTCTTTATCCATTCATCTACTGATGGGCACTTAGGTTGCTTCCATTTCTTGGCTATTGTAAATAGTGCTGCAATAAACATAGGGGTGCATCTGTCTTTTTGAAACTGGGCTGCTGCATTCTTGGGGTAAATTCCTAGGAGTGGGAATCCTGGGTCAAATGGTATTTCTATTTTGAGTTTTTTGAGGAACTTCCATACTGCTTTCCACAGTGGTTGAACTAATTTGCATTCCCACCAGCAATGTAGGAGGGTTCCCCTCTCTCCACATCCTCGCCAACATTTGTTGTTGTTTGTGTTTTGGATGTTGGCCATCCTCACTGGTGTGAGGCTGAATATTGTTTTCTTCCAAAGCTTTCAAAAGGGATCAGGCTAGAAGAGAAGTTAATCCCTTGCCGTTACTGATTCTCTTCAGGTATTCCAGTGTATCAGTATTTTGATTCATCATTTCTTGCTCTCTATGGAATCATTTAAATAATAATCTCGTTTAAAATGTAGATTGTTTAAAATTGAAGCACAGTTTAGTGTTTTCAGCAGGAAGCTCGGATAGGAGTTCTCAGTCCTTCCTTACTGATCTTGATTTGTAATGGTTGGGTTTTTGTTGTTAATACTCCCCTTCCGTTTGGTCTTTAAAGGTGATTGATAAGGAAGTTGTCTCTGGATTTTTGCATCAACATGCTGATGGAAATTATGCTATGCCCACTAACACAGGAAATGAAGGCAAAAATTTACTCTCCTTAGTTACTATTTGATTTTACTAGAAGTTCACAGAAGAAAGGGTTCCTGTAAATCTCATTTTGATCCTCACCATACCTTGGAAATTTAAGTGTTGTGTGTAGTACTGAAAACTGTTTTTTTTCTTTTCTTTTAAGAATTTAGGAATTGTATGGTGACAATGTTGAATGAAGGCTCTAAATTTAGACAGAATTTGAGCCTTTGGATCCTCAAGACTGATAGGTACTGAATTAACAGAAAAACTGTTGGTATTGATAATTGTTAAGCAACCTACTCTGTAGATGAAAGGATCACGGCAAGATATTATGTAATAAAATTGGAAGAGATGCAAGGACACTTGCATGTGTCTTCCAAGCCTTTCTGGGGGCAGACTACATAGTTTCATATAGATTAAGTGTACTAGTGTTTAAGTGGGAAAGGATGAAAGTCAAAGTAAATGTGAGTTGGAAGTCACATAAATGATAAAATAGCTCTTTGGTGGTGCATTCCTCCTCCCCATTGTGTTTGGCACTTAGGAAAGTTTTATTTTTCTATATGGGAACGTATAAAACAGGTCAAGAATAAATATCTTAGTGTATTTTGATGTGACTGAGGAACAATGATGGGTGTAAAAAAGCCAGCTTATGTGTATAGTTGTATAACTAACAAGCCCTGACTATTCTGAAACATCTTTACAGTTTCTACTTTTGGCAGGATGTTTTTCATGCAGGCCTTGCAGTTTTGGGTTTAAGAAGAAGCTTTTACTTATTACAAATAGAAATTTATTTGTGATTGGGTTTATTATTATTTTTAAATATTTTGTCATTTTATCCAGTTACAGCATTTGAAGGGACTAAATAAGCCAGTCACTAGTGATATGACATCTTTCTGACAGATAAAAGCAAATATGAAAAATAAAATGTTCTATTTTAGAAGTTCTTTATGATATGTTTTATTGGATCAATTATTCATATACGTAGAATTTAAGTTCTTATACAAATTTGTATTTTCTATGGTTTAATTTATGTTCAGCAAGCTTAATTTGGACAGTTTTGTAAACCTTAATCTTGTTTTAATATTTGTTGGGTAGAGAACATACTAATCATTAGAGACATCATTCATTTAGTGTTATCTCCAAAATTCGCAGCTGTTTAGAACCAGATACTTGAGGGAAGCTACTATGGTATAATGAATGCCTTCCTTGTTAGGTCATGTGTGACAAAGGCAGAATTCAGCAAGTGCATAATCTGCAGTCCTTTGGAAGCAACAGCAACGCGAAAGAGCAGATTAACTCCAAGTGCATTTAGGTCATCTGGAAATTGAATTCCTGTCAGTTCTTATCTTTGCATAATTTATATTCTCTACTTTAGTTCATGCTTACGTTATTTCGAAGCTGGTGAACATAATTGTATTATCTAAGAATGCATTAATGATTAAAATGTAGGTGTTCCTTAATGTTAAATGAAAGAGTTGCATTTCCAACACTATCTTTTTAGCTCTTCACAGAAGAGGTTCCAGATCTTCCCTTTTAAATATTCAGCTTCAGAATCCTAGCACAAATCTCCTACCCTCACCACTCAGCACAGTGTAGCTATGAATGTGAAACTAAGTGCTAAATATGTGCGGTTATTCATATTATTATCAAGCATGGGTCTCATTATCCAACATTTTTTGAGTATATGCCAGGTACTCATCCAGAGACTGTGACTTGCTTCAGGTCACAGTCCTTGCTTGTCCTTGCTTCAAGGACCCTGACCTTATTTTAATATTCCCTTGCCAGGGAGGGCTATGAGTCTGGGGGGCCAGAATTGTACCAAGAGAGTAAACCATTTATGTTATGCCAGATTGGCCAGAGGTCTCATCTAAAGGTTGGTTTAAAGAGGTATTAGAAATTTAGGTAAAAAGAATGGAGAACAGATTATTGTAGCCCAAGGCAGACAAAGGGTTTGGATTGTCCTCCATGGTTTTGGATGGTCCTAGAATGAATGGAGGTTAGTAAGTGACCACCCACTTTCTCTGAGGCAAGAACAAGTGGTGAAGGCCAGAACTAGTCCGTATACAGTCTAAAATTAGAGGTAGAAGAGGGAAAAGCCAGATATCCCAGTCTCAGAGGCATAAATAAACCTTTTTCTTATCTAAGGCCATTCCTTTAGTTGACAAACTTCTGAAACATGTAAGCCTCTCACAGAGCCTTCATTTCCGCTTTGCTTTCTTGCCCTAACATTTTATCATGACAAATTTCAATCACAGAAAAGTTGGAAGAATTGTTTTATACATTGAATACTTAACCTACTATCTGTTACAAGATTCTGTAATTCATATTTTGCTATATTTGCTTATCCATCCATCCATCCTACCCTTCTTCTCTTCCTCTATCCATTCATCAATCCATCTTATATTTTTGTATTTCAAAGTATACTTTACCCTAAACACTTTAGTATGCCTATCATGAACTATTTGTTTACTTGTTTTATAGGAAAAATTGATATACAGTAAAATCCATAAATCTTGTATATACCATTCCCTTATTTTGGACAGGTTCATACATCTGTGTAAGTCTATAAGCCTGTCAAGATATAGACTGTTATCATCACTACGGAAAGTTTCTTTGTGCACTTTCCAAGTCAATTTAATTAATTTTTTAATCTCCTTCAATCTTCTGCCAGTTTCTTCTGAAACTGCCTGTTTTAGAGGGACTACTTTGTTAGTATGTTTGAGTAGCATTATATACTAGGTGTTCAAAATATAAAGAAATGAAGAACACAGCCCCTACTCTCTTTAAGCTTATCATTTATTTGGGCTTTATTTAGGTATATGAAAAGAGATAAATGTTACATGAATTTGAAGGCAGCAGCTGGGTTACATGAATGTTACATGGATCCAGAGAAAGCTTCCTAGGTGAGGGTCTTGAATTGGGCTTTTATTTTAGGATCCAGGGAAGAGGGTTTGTTTTTGTTTTTTAAAATAGACGGTGCAATTAGTAGTTAGGGTATAAAGGGACAGTAGCAGACAAGGGTGATTTGGACCCAATTTTGGAGGGCATATGAGCATTATTCTGTACCCAATGATGATTTTTAAGGAAGAGAGAAATGTGAAAAACAAATCTTTTAGTTAAATTCTTATCCTGTTTGTCATCTTTGATATTTAATTGTGTAGAAGGCCTTTCCATCTTTTTGAGCTCTCTCCTGTCTTGTTTTTTTTTTCTTTTTCTTTTCCTGTCGCTGATTTCTCAGCTTTGCTGACAATTCTGTTCCTTTCCAGAGCCAAACCATCTAAAGTTCTGTTATTGACATGTTTTTTTTTTTCTTTTTGCTTAAAACAATAGAAATTTATTCTCTCACGGTTCAGGCCAGATGTCCAAAAATCAGTATGTCAGCAGGGCCACTGAGGGAGAGTCCCTCCTTACCAAATTTGCCGGCAAACCTTGGCATTCCTTGGCTTACAGCCTCCAATCTGCTCTGCCTTCCGTCTGTATATGTCTTTTCTGTCTTTTTTTTTTCTTTTTTTTACAATTTATTTTATTTTAGTATCATTAACCTACAATTACATGAGCAATATTGTGATGATTAAACTACCCTCTTCATCAGGTCCCCCCCACCAACCCTATTACAGTCACTGTCCATCAGTGTAGTGAGATGAGAATCACTACTTGTCTTCTCTGAGCTGTACAGTTCTCCCCGTGCCCCCCCACCCTATGTCTGCTAATTGTAATGCCCCTTTTACCCTCTTACCCCTCCCTTCCCACCCTTCTTCCCCAGTCCCTTTCCCTTTGGTAACTATTAGTCCATTCTTGGGCTCTGTGAGTCTGCTGCTGTTTTGTTCCTTCAGTTTTTTTTTTCTTTGTTCTTATACTCCACATATGAGTGAGATCATTTGATACTTGTCTTTTTCGGCCTGGCTTATTTCACTGAGCATAATACCCTCCAGCTCCATCCATGTTGTTGCAAATGGTAGGATTTGTTTTTTTCTATGGCTGAGTAATATTCCATTGTGTATATGCACCAAATCTTCTTAATCCATTCATCTACTGATGGGCACTTAGGTTGCTTCCATTTCTTGGCTATTGTAAATAGTGCTGCAATAAACATAGGGGTGCATCTGTCTTTTTGAAACTGGGCTGCTGCATTCTTGGGGTAAATTCCTAGGAGTGGAATTCCTGGGTCAAATGGTATTTCTATTTTGAGTTTTTTGAGGAATCTCCATACTGCTTTCCACAATGGTTGAACTAATTTGCATTCCCAGCAGCAGTGTAGGAGGGTTCTCCTTTCTCCACATCCTCGCCAACATTTGTTGTTTGTGTTTTGGATGTTGGCCATCCTCACTGGTGTGAAGTGATATCTCATTGTGGTTTTAATCTGCATTTCTCTGATGATTAGCGATGTGGAGCATTTCTTCATGTGCCTGTTGCCCATCTGAATTTCTTCTTTAGAGAAGTGTCTATTCATGTCCTGTGCCCATTTCTTAATTGAATTATTTGCTTTTTGTTTGTTAAGGTGTGTGAGTTCTTTGTATATTTTGGATGTCAACCCCTTATCAGATACATCATTTATGAATATATTTTCCCATACTGTAGGATGTCCTTTTGCTCTACTGATGGTGTCCTTTGCTGTACAGAAGCTTTTCACCTTGATATCGTCCCACTTGTTCATTTTTGCTTTTGTTTCCCTTGCCCAGGGGGATATGTTCATGAAGAAGTCGCTCATGTTTATGTCCAAGAGATTTTTGCCTATGTTTTTCTCTAAGAGTTTTATAGTTTCATGACTTACGTTCAGGTCTTTGATCCACCTTGAGTTTACCTTTGTGTATGGGGTTAGACAGTAGTCCAGTTTCATTCTCTTACATGTAGCTTTCCAGTTTTTCCAACACCAGCTGCTGAAGAGGCTGTCATCTCCCCATTGTATTTATCAAATATTAATTGACTGTAGGTGTTTGGGTTAATGTTTGGATTTTCTATTCTGTTCCACTGGTCTGTGGGTGTGTTTTTGTGCCAGTACCAAATTGTCTTGATTACTGTGGCTTTGTAGTAGAGCTTGAAGTCAGGGAG
>JAQQAC010026072.1:46179733-46196351 GCA_029783875.1 Phataginus tricuspis | reverse complement strand
GTAATGGCGTTTTTGCAAAGAGAAGTGCGCATGCGCCGCGCGCCACAAGAGTGGATTCTGTGTGAATGCTGTAGGTGGTGCTGTTGCTCCACTATTCCAGATCCATGGCCGTGCCGCTCCGCAAGGCCCTTTATAGCTCTGGCTGGGTTGGGAATGAATCAGAAGCTGTTGATCTCTGTGGGGGTCTTAAGAGCAGCCACCCTTTCCCAGTCGCCAGCTAAGGGGTCCAAAGCTCCCCAGGACTTCCAGCCTGCTGGGCTCAGTTTGCGGGGCTATCCGGTCTCTCTACTGAGCTCCTGTCTCTTTAAGACCGCTGAGAAAGAGTGTGCACTTTTCTTCCCTTTTTTTTCCTATCTTTTTCCTCCCGGAGCCTGCAGCGGGCAACTTGCACGTTCCCAGCTGGGACCCTGTGCCCTCTGTCTCTCCAATCTCCGCTACACCGCAGGCTGTGTGTCGGCGCTCCCGGCGCAGACTTCCACTCCCTCCGGGCTCTGAGTCCTCTCCTCCCGCTGGAGCGCTGGGGGGGAGGAGCGCTTAGTCCCGCTGGGTCGCAGCTCCATATCTTACCCGCCTTGCCGGGACTCCCGCCTGAGTGCTGGGGTGGAGGAGCACTCGGGTGTCGCTGAGTCCCGGCTCCGTATCTTACCTGCCTCGCTGGGTGCTGAGTCCTCTCTCCGGTGTGTCTGACCGCCGGAGCTCTGGGGAGAGGAGCGCTCGGTCCCGCCGGGTCGCGGCTCCGTATCTTATCCGCCTCACCGGCTGCCAAGTTCTTTCAGGTGTACCTGTACACTGTGCACTTTCCTGTGTATTCTGGTCTCTCTTTTAGGGATAGTTGTATTTGCTGTGTTTTCGTGAATAAATATAATGTTGGGAGGAATTTTTCTGCTGGTCTGTTCACGTCGCCATCTTCTCGGAAGTCCCTATTGACTTGTTTTTGTGTTCTATGTAATCTGGTCATTGGCTCTTAGGGCTTCTCAATTATAATTATTTCCAGGTAATGCCTACATATGTGTGCATAAGCTGGTAACTCTCATTAGGTTTCTAATTGCTAAAAGGATGCTGCTTTTTGCATATATCTGTTTACTTTGTACTTAACGGTCAAGAATCTTTATCAAGAGCATATGCTCTAAGAAGTGTGGCAAACGGGATTTATTGAGAAAGATATGTAAACTTTAAGTGAGTTGAATGAACAGATTCAACTGAGCTCCTAGGAACAAACCCCAGAACAACACTAAACAGCTTGCCTGCTAAGGGAGCTGCTGCCACCATGGACCATGTGGTCGAATAAGAAAGCTGCTTCCATCATATTTGGCAGAAGTTTAACTTCCTTGGGCAGAACCATCATTTCATGTTACTTTCTGCACTCCATATCTTAGGCAGGTATGTTTGCTTAGCCAAATTTAGGTCATGTGAAACCTTAGCTTCAAGGGCATCTGGAAAATGTAGTTTTTAGTTGTCTAGCATTTGTGAAATGGGAAGTCCGTGTGAGAACAGACTGGAGTGAGTGTTGAGTGAGTCTTCTGTAACTGTGAAAATGAAACTCATTTTCCCTAGATACCCTCAGTGTGAAAAAGTTAAGCCTTTTCTGATTTTGCTATTTCTGTGCAAAGACATGGGTATTGTTCTAGTTTCCTGAGATATAAACTATTGAAATCAATGTACCATTTAGATTTTTTATGCAATGTAACAGAAAAGCAACTCAAGTTTACTAGCACACAATACTAAAACAGCCCAAAGGGGAAGCTTGATCCATTTGTACTTATGTGATCAGAACCTCATCTTTCTCTTCTTTCTTTTGTTAAATGAGCTCTGCTTCCATGGTGGTGGTCCGTTTGTGGTCAGAGCATGTTGTCAGCAGCTCAAGCTCCATTTTCTCAAGCCATCAAGTCCAGAGGCGGGGAAGGAGAGTGCTCTGCAGAAGCTGTAGGGCAGGGCTCTGGATGTTTTTTGCTCCACAGACCCCTTTTCTGATAAATATTTTAAAATAAAATACATAGGACTACAAAGAAAACCAGTTATATTAAAATACAGTTATCAAAATGTTTTTTTAAATTGTAAGATAATAATACATGCTTCTTTATTAAGTAGTATTAAATAGTGTGGGTCTAATAATTTCCAGGTAGTGATGGACATTATCACCATATAGGTGTCTACAACCAATGATTGTGTGATAGGAAGATACATGTGATTTCTACTGGTGACAAAGTGACAGATAATACTGTGGTCTGTTGACAAATTCACAATAGAAGGACATGACAAATAATTTCAGTTGGAGGTTAGTAAAAGTAAAGATACAATTTTTTTCTGTTTCGTCTGAGTTTGTAGACACCCCGAATTCTATACCTAAGACCTTCGGGGGTATCTGTGACCTTAAGAATCACGGCTGAAACAGTTTGTCTTCCCAGCAAATGTCTTGTATCTCATGAACTTGGATTATATTGACTTCTGAACCAGCCACTAAGGCCAGACAATGTTATGTTAATTGGTTTAGCCAGCCTGGGCCTACATCTGGAAATGGGGGTGGGTCATTGCTACCTAAACAGCATGATGGCTTAGCTTTTTTTCCCCAAGGGAAATTCAGGGCTACTGGATGCTGAATAGCAAATAGTAGATGTCCATTTTGTCATCCTTAGCCCAGTCCCGCCCCTTTGTTCCCATAGTCAACAAATTTTAGTGAATCTTTTATTTAGATCTGTCTTTTCCTGATCAGTCTCTGTGCTAATATTCTAAGCTTCCAGTGTGGAGTATGTGGATGTAAGTCTGGGGAGAGGAAATACCAGGGCAAAATACTTCTAAAAACTGAAATCAGTCAAAGGAAGAAATAAAGTTTAAAACTCGTTTATTGCTCACAAATTGCAGTCCCGGGCTGTCTTTCGCCTCTGCTCTGGAAGAAGCCAGCAAGCAAGCAAGCCAGCCCCCTCCCCTTAACCTCTCAAGTTCAAATGCCCTTGGTTGCCCACTGATATGGAGATGAACTTCTCTCCACCCCTGAGGATATCCAAATGCACTAAAGCCAGGCGAGATATTCTGGAAATGTTACAATTTTACCCACAGGCCACCTCTCCAGAAATCTCACCTTAAAATCTACTCATTCCCCTTCTTCTGCAGTTGTCCCTGGCGAGAAAACTGGAGCATCTGTGACCAGACTAATGACATAACAATAGCAACAGCAACAAAATTATGACAATCCTCAAGCTGGAGGACAGCTAGATTCAAAGTCCCATGCAGATTAAGTCGTTAACTCGTCCATTCCATAGGCAGGCAGTAGCTGAGGGTTCAGAGCAATCATGCGGCAGTTGCAGCCAGGGGGCGCGGCACGTTCAGGTCACAAGGACTGTAGGAGAAAATTACCTTAAGGGCAATAAGATACATGTTTTAATGACACCAGCATAGGCAAATCTTGTCCATCAGGTAGGACACATGCAAGAGTAGTCCTGTGATAAAACAGTGGCAGGAATGGGATCTTGTCCTGGTCTAGTATACCAGGCTTTCATCCCTGCTCCCGTGGGAGTTGCAGATGGGTCAACATATAGGGCTACAGGAGGTACATGCACTGGTCATAAAGATAAAACAAAACTTCCCCGCAAGATGCTCTTACCTCCTGGACGTTTTGAGTACAGTACCGTGACTTTTGGGGGCCATTCAGCTGTTACTCCAGGAAATACACATGAGGCCAGCTTCCAGGCTTTTCCCCCAAGGTGCCAGAAGGGCCAGCTGTCGCTGGTCCATGTGTCAAAATGTCCAGGGTCAGGTCCATGCAACAGTGTCTCCAGGGCTTAATGCAGTAGGGGCTGGCAGCAGGATGCTGCTCTACTGGCCATATCCTGGCTTCAATAGCTTTTCTTTGATTTGGACGTACAACTGTATAGGAGAGGCAGCAAGGTGTGTGAGCATATCCACAGGGCTCAAAGCTCCTTTACTTGGCTTCTCATTCAAATGCTGCAATACCATCCATAAGTGAACTGACCAACCCCGTAGACTATTGGTGTCCGACTTCAGGCCACCTTTCAACAAACCGTTGTACCTCTCTATCATGCCTGCCCCGGTAGGATTATATGGTACATGAAATTTCCTCTTTATTCCTAATTGCTGCACCCATTCTTATAACGCCTATCCAGTAAAGTGGGTGCCTTGATTGCTTTCAATCACCTGTGTCCAGCCATAGGCTGCAAAGAGACGCACCAGGCCTGTCTTGGGTGGTTTGCTGATCTGTACAATGTGCAGGAAAAGCAACCAATAGTCCAGTAGCCGTGTCCACACAAGTCATGGCATACCGATACCCTTCTGATATGGGCAGAGGCCCAATGTAGTCTTATCTGCCACCTGACAAGGGGTATTGGCCCCCTTAGCTATTGTCCCATGTTGCTGTGGGACTAGGTGTAAGTCCCTCTTAGAGCGCACGAGACACTCCTGTGCTCTGCTGACTTTTTCATAGGTCAATGGCAAGCCCCACTTATATGGGCTGTGGCCCTCATTGTCTTTTGCCCTGTGTGCAACAAACGCTGGTGTAGCCATTGGGCCACAGCAGAGGCAGGCTTTCCTTCTAGTCAGTGCACTTGGGCCAATGTGTCTGCTTCATCATTCCCTGGGGATGCCAAAGGCAAGTGGCCAGTCACATGGTATATAGTAACAGTCTTAGTCTGTCCAGGGGCCCATAGGTCTTGCCACAACTCTTGCCCCCAAAGGGGCTGGTGACCAATCATCCAGTTGACATGATACCATGTCGGTAGCCACTGGGTCAAGCCCCAATAGACAGCCTAGCTATCAGTGCAGACAACTATGGGGGAAGGCCATACTGCGCGCAACTTAGCCCATTGACTGCTCTTCCTCTCTCCGTCCTCCATCCATATTGTCTCAGTCTTAGGATGGAAAGCCACAGCCCTCCACTTCGGGGCTGCCCACGACTGGAGCTGTCTGTGTACCAAGCATCTTCAGGTATAGGGGCTTTTCCCTCCTGATAAGAAGTCTCGGCTACCAAGGGCTGAAAAGCAGGTTCTTCCTGCTTTCCACTGGTATAGGTCACTGGCCCCAATACGTGTTGGAGTTCTCCACTTACAGGGCTAGCAGAGAGGGTGCTGTGCTGCTGTAAATATGCACCCCATTTGCCCAGTGTGGGTATCTGTGCCACGCCACTCTGTGGCCTTTGGGTCCAGTCTTGCACCCACCCCGCGATGGGATAGGTGGTTATTACCTTGGTCCGAGCTGTTCCAGCAATGGGCTCCGTAGCCAGGAAGGCTTGGTACACAGCAGCCAGCTGCTTCTCTATCAAGGTGTACTGGACATCTGCTCTTTTCCATAGTTGTGTGACCAGAATCCAATAGGTTGGTGTGTCTGTTCAAGCCGCTGCCAAAGACCCCGATCCATAACCATCTTTGGTTACATGAACATCTAGCTCACAGGGCCTTGATGAGTCCATTATATTCAAGGCCTGTACGGCCTTGACTGCCCGCTTGACAGCAGTAAAAGCAGCTTCACATATCTCATCCCAGTCTCACCTGATGCCCCTTCGTACCTACTGGTATGAGGGCTTCAGAATTTGTGCCAAGTGCGGGATAAACACTCTCTAGTAGCCCAAAAAGACCCCAAAACCCTTGTAATACTGCGCCAGTGGTAGGGGTGGGGAAAGCCTGGACCTTGTCTATAAGTGTTTCAGGAACAACTTTAGTTTTACCCGAACAGACAGCCCCCAAGAATTTCACAGACAGACCGGGTCCCTGACCCTTGGTGCTGTTCACAGCCCATCCATTTTCCTGTAGATGTTGCAACAGTCTAGGAACTGCCCCTTCTAAATCTGAAAAAGAATCAGATGTGAGCATAATATCATCAGTGTAGTGATACAACCTCACTGCGATTTCCTCCATGTGGCCCAGTTCTGGGCTACAAGTCCATGACAGATGGTGGGACTGTGGAGATATCGCTGTGGAAGGACAGTGAATGTCCACTGCCGGCCTTCCCACATGAAGGCAAATTGTTTCTGGCTTTCCTGTGCTGTGCCAATAGAGAAGAAAGCATTAGCAAGGTCTACTACATAGTGACATGTTCCCAGTATGTGGCTGAGGGTGTCCAGAATGTCTGGTCTAGAGGGGACAGCAGCCTGCAAAGGGGGAGTGACTTTATTCAATTCCCTGTAGTCTACAGTCATACACCAGGAGCCATCTGGCTTTCTCACTGGCCACACTGGGAAATTAAAAGGACTGTGAGTGGGCTTTATGGTGCCCACCCTCTCCAACTCCTGTAGAGTTTCTCCAATTTCCTTGTGCCCCCCAGGCAATGTATACTGCTTAATATTTGTCACCCACCGAGGTACAGACAGAGCTACAGATGGTTGCTTGGCATGTCCCCTCACAACTGCCTTTACCACGTGTACCCTCAATCTGAACTCACCTGCAGTGGTCTGTAACCACAGGCCCTGCAGGATATCTACCCCTAAAATATATTCAGGGATGGGAGAAATGTACACAGTATACTCCTTTGGGGGTAAATGCCCTTCCCCAATGAGATTTGGGCTTTCTTCACTCGAATTGCCC
Organism: Phataginus tricuspis; assembly: GCA_029783875.1. Taxonomy (NCBI): domain Eukaryota; kingdom Metazoa; phylum Chordata; class Mammalia; order Pholidota; family Manidae; genus Phataginus; species Phataginus tricuspis. The sequence continues at coordinate 46,189,824 of JAQQAC010026072.1, read as the reverse complement.
TACCCCCATAGCTATCACAGCAGGGGTCCCAGGAAAACACTCAGGGTTGCCTTGAATCAAAGAACACTCAGCTCCTGTATCCACCAGCGCCAGGACACATTGTACATTCACAGGGCACCAATGAATTGCTAATTCTTCATGTGGCCTTTGTCCACATCATATCCTCCAAGGTGGGGGCCTTGACCCTCCCCTCAGTCAAAACGTGATGCCCAGTTGTCATCCTGTGGGGGTGAGGGCTTAGGCGAATCCTGAGTACTGTCTCCCATGAAGTTTTGCAGGGACACAGGTCGGGCATGAGGCCTTGACTCCCATTTCTGTGTCCTGCACCTCAGTGGCTGGAACTGCTGCTCTGGCTTGAATTGGTGCCACAGTTCTAACAATATTCTGTTGGGCTGCCTATCAAGTTTGTCTTTCACTATTCCAGCCTTTATCAAATCAACCCACACCTGGGTCCTCAAGACCTTCACGGGGCCTTTTGCACTTCTCCTTTCAGTTATGGCCCATACTTCTTTCTGTGCCCTTATTGTTTCAACCTCCCCCAGATCTGCTAAAGTATGAGTGGCCTCACTTATGGGTTGCCCTAGGTATGGGGGGACCCAAAGAGAGATGTGGGCGCTGTATGCAGCACAAAGTTTCTCATTCCTATAGTGAACACTTCCTCATTAGGGCTCTGGGGGTCCATAACATAGATGATGTTTTTCATACCCAAATCCCACAGTACCTGTTGTGGCTCTGCATACGTTTTCCAACTACTGGGAAAATATGGTAAATTACCCTGATTAGGCCAAACTCTCCTAATGGCAGTTGTCAGCCATTTCAGGAGTGTCTGATTCCCTGAGGCCTGACGGACCGCTGCTGGAGGGAAGGGTGAGTTGTCAGGGAAGCCATTCTACTCACTTCAGTATCCGGCACAACAATGTTTTCCATCCCCATATCCCAGAGACGTAAAAGCCATGTAGGCAGAGATTCCGATGGCCTCTGCCTATACGGGACGCTCATGTCCACCAGCTCATCCTGGGTATAGGGGTGGAGCATGGAGTGCTCCACAACCTGGGGAAGGGGTTGTTCCTTCCCCTGAGGAGCCTGCGGTGTTTCATTTTTGTTTTCTTAATTACAGCTGGGCCGGCCTTTAAAACAGGTGAAGATGGTACCTCCAGAGGTGGCCTGGGTAGCAGATCCGCCAATGGCCCTGCCTCCTCTTCTCCCTCGGGCTCCTCCACCAGTGGCTCCTTCTCCACCATTTCCAGGGCTGAAGGCACTACTCTTTCCTTCCCCTCCCCCACGGCCTCCTGGAACACAGCTTTTCCTGCCATCTCTCCCCTTGTCGCTGCTAAGGAATCTTCTAGGAGCGTGACCTGCCTTTTCAGTAACTGTCTCTCTTCTTTAACAGCATCCCATAGGTTATTGCCCAGCTCCTCCAAGCAATGCTGAAGTGTGTCTCTCTCCTACCTAAGTCCCTCCATAATCCTTTCTCCTGTGTAACATTTTCCACTATTTTGATGAAAAGAGACCCTACAACGTCAGCCGCTACATGGCTCCCTAAGGTCTCCAAGCAGTCTTCCAACTCATGGAGGGCTAATTCTGCAGCTTCTGGTGTTTCCACCCTTCCCCAGTTCTGGGGAAGGCCCCACCCGTCTAAGAGATGCTTTACTGTAGACCAATTCCCCGCTAGGGGTTCCCAACTTGGAAGCCCCACAGCTGGGGCGATAATAACAGGTGAAGTGGCACCCTCTGCTGCTGCATCCACTGGGGCCTCCCAACCATCCACAGGAGCTGCCCTCCCAAAGGTCACACCCATTATGGCATATTTCGGGTTCAGAGGCACCCTGCTGACTGCCACCAGATGTAAGTCCAGGGAGAGGAAATCCCAGGGCAGAATACCTCTAAAAGCTGATATCAGTCAAAGGGAGGAATAAAGTTTAAGACTCGTTTATTGCTCACAAACTGCAGTCCTGGGCTGTCTTTCTCCCCTGGTGTGGAAGAGGCCAGCAAGCAAGCAAGCCAGCCCCTCCCCTTAACCTCTCATGTTTAGACACGTCTTTGGTTGCCCAGGTATTATCCACTGATATGGAGATGAACTTCTCTCCATTCCTGAGGATATGCAAATGCACTAAAGCCAGGCGAGATATTCTGGAAATGTTACAATTTTACCCACAGTGGGGTAGTCCATTGGATTGCAGAAAGAAAAAACAGAACCTCTCTATATATTTTTCATCCTTTTAGTATTTATTTTTGTTTGCATTTTATACTGTATGAATAATATATTGGTATGGTGGTACATGTATAAATAAAATTTATAGATATTACATATTTAGGGTACATGTTAACATTGTTTTAATCATGGGAATGGGAGAAAAGTTGAGATAACCATAGAGCAGTGCTATTGAAGACATACAGAAATTTGATGTGAGTCACATGTAATTTAAAGTTTTCTAGTTAGCCACATGAAAAAAATAAAAAAGAAATAGCTGAAAATAATTTTAATAATGTTAGTACAGTATATCCCAAACATCATAATTTCAACGTGTTATCAATATAAAAATTATTGAGATAGTTTTTATTTAAAGTCTTTGAAATTCATGCATTTTTACCTTATGTCAATTCATACTGGTGATATTTCAAGTGCTCAAAAGCCACATGTGACTAGTGGCTTCTGTATTGGATAGCACAGATCCAGACCAATATTCACTCTGAGGTTAGATTTCTATAATTGCTTCTTCAATAGCTTTTATAGACCCATTATTTACTTACTCCCTTAAGGCTTTTTGTATAGTTGCCAGGTTAATTGCACGAGTTCCACTGGGATGTTACTCTTCTGCACTAGGTTTCTGTGGCATCATGTTTAAAAGTAGTTTTAGACCTTCTCTAAGGTGGTGCATCTCATCCTTCTTCCTCATGTGTCTCTTGGACTGCCTGCCACAAACCTGATGCTCAGTTAGGTAGTTTCCTTAGCCTTGTCTTCCCCTTTCATTTCTCCAAGTATAATCATCTATTACAAGAAGCCTGTTCTCATATAATCTCCTTGGACTCTAATCTCTCTGCAGTCTTTCCATTTCCCCATCTCCTACATGGTTGTATCAGTACTCAGAAAAATAGCACTTTAGCACTTCATTATATGCAGTTGTTTATTGTTTATTGTTCTTATCTCCACCAGTGACTTCCAAGCTTCCTCTCTTATGTTCCCAAATTGCAGATAATTAAAGACTTAGCCTTTTCCCGTATTTTTAAGGACTTAACCTGGGCTGTTTAAATTTGTAGCTCTAAATTTTTTTGAAATTCTGTTTTTTTTTCTACTTTGATGGTTAACTTAGGCACCTTTTGCAGATTCAGTTGTAGAAGTTCATGTATTAAAGTGTTCATTTGCTTCTTGAAAATGAAATTTAATTTTCTTTATAAAATGTATTTGAAGTTGTAAAATCACTTTTGGAACTACAGTAGGAAATTACTGATTACCTGGAGTTTCTGAAGATGAAATTAGAGTGTGATAAGGAAGTCTTAAAGGACACATTTGTTCTATTGTCCAGGAACTAGGATTGGCAAATTTGTTTCCAAAGTAGGGCAAGAGATTTTATTTCAAGGTTAGTCATGAGGATTAATCTCTGAAGTTTTTGGTACTTTCTACACATCAATCGCTTTAGCCCTAGGGGATAGGTTTCTCTCTTTCAGGCAATCTGCTAGAAGAAGAGCTCTGCTATTGTCATCACAATATTTTTTGCTCATTTGGGATACTACAAAAAGAACTTGAAAGATGGATCTTGAAAATAAGTCCAAAGAATGTCATACATACAGCCTAATGCTTTAGGAATCCTATCTTTCATTTGACATTTTCTTTGTGTTTTATTTACCGTATTGCTATGATTAGCTTGATAAAATAGTTACACATCACATTTGTAACTTGGGGAATTTCAGTGTATGTTCATTATTCACTTACTAAGAAAAGTGCAGTATGCTTTGTATGCCAGGCATTACACTAAGTGCTTTAGTTCAGTCACTTTTTCTCTTAACACTATTTTATTTTATTTTATTTTATTTTGGTATCATTAATCTACAATTACAAGTGCAACATTATGGTCACTAAACTCCCCACTTCATCAAGTCCCCCCCCACATACCCCATTACAGTCACTGTCCATCAGCATAGTGAGATGCTATAGAATCACTACTTGTCTTCTCTGAGTTGTACAGCCCTCCCCATGTCCCCCCAACATTATGTAATGCCCTTTTTCCCCCTTCTCCCTCCCTTCCCACCCATCTCCCCAGTCCCTTTCCGTATGGTAACTGTCAGTCCATTCTTGGGTTCTGTGAGTCTGCTGCTGTTTTGTTCCTTCAGTTTTTTTCTTTGTTCTTATACTCCACACATGAGTGAAATCATTTGATATTTGTCTTTTTCCGCCTGGATTATTTCACTGAGCATAATACCCTCTAGTTCGATCCATGTTGTTCCAAATGGTAGAATTTGTTTTCTTCTTATGGCTGAATAATATTCCATTGTGTATATATACCACTTCTTCTTAATCCATTCATCTATTGATGGACACTTCGGTGGCTTCCATTTCTTGGCTATTGTAAATAGTGCTGCGATAAACATAGGGGTGCATATGTCTTTTCAAACTGGGCTGCTGCATTCTTAGGGTAAATTCCTAGGAGTGGGATTCCTGGGTCAAATGGTATTTCTATTTTGAGTTTTTTGAGGAACCTCCATACTGCTTTCCACAATGGTTGAACTAATTTGCATTCCCAGCAGCAGTGTAGGAGGGTTCTCCTTTCTCCACATCCTCGCCAACATTAGTTGTTGTTTGTGTTTTGGATGTTGGCCATCCTCACTGGTGTGAGGTGATATCTCATTGTGGTTTTAATCTTTATTTCTCTGATGATTAGCGATGTGGAGCATCTTTTCATGTGCCTGTTGGCCATCTGAATTTCTTCTTTGGAGAAATGTCTATTCAGATCCTCTGCCCATTTTTAAATTGGATTATTTGCTTTTTTGTTTGTTGAGGTGCTTGAGCTCTTTATATATTTTGGATGTCAACCCCTTATCGGATATGTCATTTATGAATACATTCTCCCATACTGTAGGATGTCTTTTTGTTCTACTGATGGTGTCCTTTGCTGTACAGAAGCTTTTAAGCTTGATATAGTCCCACTTGTTCATTTTTGCTTTTGTTTCCCTTGCCTGGGGAGATATGTTCATGAAGAAGTTGCTCATGTTTATGTCCAAGAGATTTTTGCCTATGTTTTTTTCTAAGAGTTTTATGGTTTCATGACTTACATTCAGGTCTTTGATCCATTTTGAGTTTACTTTTGTGTATGGGGTTAGACAGTAATCCAGTTTCATTCTCTTACATGTAGCTGTCCAGTTTTGCCAACACCAGCTGTTGAAGAGGCTGTCATTTCCCCATTGTATATCCACGGCTCCTTTATTGTGTATTAATTGACCATGTATGTTTGGGTTAATGTCTGGACTCTGTTCTGTTTCACTGGTCTGTGGGTCTGTTCTTGTGCCAGTACCAGATTGTCTTGATTACTGTGGCTTTGTAGTAGAGCTTGAAGTCAGGAAGTCTAATTCCCCCTGTTTTATTCTTCCTTCTCAAGATTGCTTTGGCTATTCAGGGTCTTTTGTGGTTCCATATGAATTTTAGAACTATTTGCACTAGTTCGTTGAAGAATGCTGTTGGTATTTTGATAGGGATTGCATTGAATCTGTAGATTGCTTTAGGTAGTGTAGCCATTTTGACAATATTTATTCTTCCTAGCCACGAGCATAGGGTGGATTTCCATTTGTTAGTGTCCTCTTTCATTTCATTTCTCCCAGGAGTGTCTTGTAGTTTTCAGAGTACAGGTCTTTCACTTCTTCGTTAGGTTTATTCCTAGGTATTTCATTCTTTTTGATGCAATGGTGAATGGAATTGTTTTTCTGATTTCTCTTTCTGTTAGTTCATCATTAGTTTATAGGAAAGCAACAGATTTCTGTGTGTTAATTTTGTATCCTGTAACTTTGCTGAATTCAGATATTAGTTCTAGTAGTTTTGGAGTGGAGTCTTTAGGATTTTTTTATGTACAGTATCATGTCATCTGCAAATAGTGACAATTTGACTTCTTCTTTACCTATCTGGATGCCTTGTATGTCTTTGTTTTGTCTGATTGCTGTGGCTAGGACCTCCAGTACTATGTTGAATAACAGTGGAGAGAGTGGGCATCCCTGTCTTGTTCCCGATCTTAGATGAAAAGCTTTCAGCTTCTCGTTGTTAAGTATGATGTTAGCTGTGGGTTTGTCATATATAGTCTTTATGATGTTGAGGTACTTGCCATCTATACCCATTTTGTTGAGAGTTTTAATCATGAATGGATGCTGAATTTTGTCAAATGCTTTTTCAGCGTCTATGGAGATGATCATGTGGTTTTTGTTCTTCTTTTTGTTGATGTGGTGGATGATGTTGATGGATTTTCGAATGTTGTACCATCCTTGCATCCCTGAGATGAATCCCATTGATCATGGTGTATGATCATTGTGATGTATTTTTTATTTTGTTTGCTAATATTTTGCTGAGTATTTTTGAATTTATGTTCATCAGTGTTATTTGTGTGTAATTTTCTTTTTTTGTGGTGTCTTTGCCTGGTTTTGGTATTAGAGTGATGCTGGCTTCATAGAATGGGTTTGGAAATATTCCGTCCTCTTCTATTTTTTGGAAAACTTTAGGGAGAATGGGTATTATTTCTTTTCTATATGTCTGATAAAATTCAGCAGTGAATCCATCTGGCCTGGAGGTTTTGTTCTTGGGTGGTTTTCTGATGAGTGTTTCAATTTGTTGCTGGTAATTGGTCTGTATAGGTTTTCTGTTTCTTCCTTGGTCTTTCTTGGAAGGTTGTATTTTTCTAAGAAGTTGTCCATTTCTTCTAGGTTTTCCAGCTTGTTAGCATATAGATTTTCACAGTATTCTCTTATAATTCTTTGTATTTCTGTGGGGTCCGTCGTGATTTTTCCTTTCTCATTTCTGATTCTATTCATGTGTGTAGATTCTCTTTTTCTCTTAATAAGTCTGGCTAGGGGTTTATCTATTTTGTTTGTTTTTTCAAAGAACCAGCTCTTGGTTTCATTGATTTTTTTCTATTGTTTTATTGTTCTCAGTTTTATTTATATCTTCTCTAATCTTTATTATGTCCGTCCTTCTGGTGATTTTGGGCCTTCTTGGTTCTTCTTTTTACAATTTCAATAATTGTGACTTTGCACTATTCATTTGGGAGATTGTTCTTCCTTCTTTAAAAAGGCCTGGATTGCAGTATACTTTCCTCTTAGAACTGCCTTTGCTGTGTCCCACGAAATTTGGGGCTTTGTGCTGTTGTTGTCATTACTCTGCATATATTGTTTGATCTCTGTTTTAATTTGGTCTTTGATCCATTGATTATTTAGGAGCATGTTGTTAAGCCTCCATGTATTTGTTAGCTTTTTTGTTTTCTTTGTTCAATTTATCACTTGTTTTATTGCTTTGTGATCTGAGAAGTTGGTTGATAGAATTTCAGTGTTTTTAAATTTACTGAGGTTCTTTTTGTGGCCTAGTATATGGTCTATTCTGGAAAATGTTCTATGTGCACTTGAGAAGAATGTGTATCCTGTTGCTTTTGGGTGTAGAGTTCTGTAGATGTCTGTTAGGTCCATCTGTTCTCATGTGTTGTTCAGTGTCTCTGTGTCTTTACTTATTCTCAGTCTGGTTGATCTGTCCTTTGGAGTGAGTGGTATGTTGAAGTCTCCTAAAATGAATGTAGTGCATTCTATTTCCTGGTTTAATTGTTAGTATTTGTTTCACATATGTCGGGGCTCCTGTGTTGGATGCTTATGTATTTATAATGGTTATATCTTCTTGTTGCACTGACCCCTTTATCATTATGTAATGTCCTTCTTTATCTCTTGCTACTTTCTTTGTTTTGAAGTCTATTTTGTCTGATATAAGTACCGCAACACCTGCTTTTTTCTCCCTGTTGTTTGCATGAAGTATCTTTTTCCATCCCTTCACTTTTAGTGTATATCTTTGGGTTTGAGGTGAGTCTCTTGTAAGCAGCATATAGATGGGTCTTGTTTTTTTATCCATTCTATTACTCTGTGTCTTTTGATTGGTGCATTCAGTCCATTTACATTTATGGTGATTATGGATTATTGATAGATATGTACTTATTGCCATTGCTGGCTTTAGATTCGTGGTTACCAAAGGTTCAAGGTTAGCTTCTTTACTATCTAATAGTCTATTTTAACTCTCTTGTTAAGCTATTATAAACACAGTCTAATGATTCTTTATTTCTCTCCCTTCTTATTCTTCCTCCTCCATTCTTTATATGCTAGGTGTTTTATTCTCTATTCTTTTACATTTCCTCTGACTTTTTTTTTGGATAGTTGATTTTGTTTTTTTGCCTTTAGTTAGTATTTGGATGGTCTGCTTTCTTTGCTATGATTTTATTTTCTCTGGTGACATCTTTTTAGCCTTAGGAATGCTTCCGTCTAGAGCAGTCCCTTTAAAATATCCTGTAGAGGTGGTTTGTGGGAGGGAAATTCTATCAACTTTTGCTTCTCTGGGAATTGTTTAATCCTTCCCTCAAATTTAAATGATAATCGTGCTGGATACAGTATTCTTGGTTCAAGGCCCTTCTGTTTCATTGCGTTAAATATATCATGCCATTCTCTTCTGGCCTGTAAGGTTTCTGTTGAGAAGTCTGATGATAGGCTGATGGGTTTTACTTTGTAGGTGATCTTTTTTCACTCTCTGGCTGCCTTTAATAATCTGTCCTTGTTTTTGATTTCTGCCATTTTAATTGTTATGTGTCTTGGTGTTGGGTTTCTTGGGTCCCTTGTGTTGAGAGATCTGTGGGTTTCCATGATCTGAGAAACTATTTCCTTTCCCAGCTTGGGGAAGTTTTCCTTAATTATGTCTTCAAAGACACTTTCTATCCCTTTTTCTCTCTCTTCTTCTTCTGGTACCCCTATAATGCGAATATTGTTCCATTTTGATTGGTCACAGAGTTCTCTTAATATTCTTTCATATCTTGAGATCCTTTTATCTCTCTCTGCCTCAGCTTCTCTGTACTCCTGTCCTCTGACTTCTTTTCCATTAACAGTCTCTTGTACCTCATCCAGTCTGCTCTTGAGTCTGTCAGTTGATTGTTTCATTGCTGTAATGTCTCTCCTGACTTCCTCCCTTAGCTGTTGCATATTTCTCTGTAGGTCCATCAGCATGGTCATGACTTTTATTCTGAATTCTTTTTCAGGAAGATTATTTAAATCTGTCCCACCAGGCCCTCTCTCTGGGGTTGTCTGGGTGATCCTTGACTGGATCATATTCTTCTGTCTTTTCATTGACGATAGACGTGGTCGCAGGCAGGTGCCACCTGTGTCAGCTGGGAGAACAAAGTCTCTTCCTGCTTGTTGTTCTCCTTGCTTTTCTCTGCAGCCTGTGGTGGTTACCTACACTCTGGGAGGCAGTCTCTGGTATAATCCCCTGAGCTGTCGTTTGCCGTGTAGCCCTCACGCTAGCCTAGAGGTCTGTGGTGGTTTTCAGCCACGCCAGGTGCGTTCTGTGCCGCTTGGTGCCTTCCAGACTTTGCTCTGGCTTCCGCGACCCTTCCCAGTTAGCTGCGTGCCCGCCGGTAAGAGATTCTGTGTGGTTGCTGTGGTTGGGGCTGCTCTTCCCCTGTTCTGCAGCTGTGGTGGATCCGCCCGACCGTTTGCGGTGCTGGCCGGGGGAAACGAATGGTAGGCTGCTTATCGCAGTGAGGGGCTTTGGTGGGGTTGCTTTACCTGGTAGCCGGCTAGCGGGCCTGAAATTCCTCAAGATTCCCAGCCTGCTGGGCTGAGTACGCTGGGACGATTTTGTTCCACTATTGGGCCCTTGTCTCTTTAAGACTTTAAAAAAAGCACCTGCTTTTCTTTTGTCCCGGGGGAGCCTGCTGTGAGGACCTGCTCGCAATCTCTGTTTCTGATCCTGCCCTTCAGTTTCTCTAATCTCCAATACACCATGCGGTGTGTGTCTGTACTCCTGATGCAGATCACCAGGGCTAGTTATTTAGCAGTCTTATGCTTCCGTCCCTCCCTACTCTGACTCTTTTCCT